>CM076575.1:1600898780-1601276745 GCA_034641835.2 Pinus albicaulis | reverse complement strand
AGATAAATATTCGTCTGGATTAGTAAGTTCTTCAATAGAAATTAGTCCGAATGGAAGATCGTTAGTGACAATATTTCTTACCCTAGGTGAACCAAGATCGCTAGAAGTTGGTGAAATAAATCCCGAAGATGTTTCCAAAACAGAAGGTTCAGTTTTAGGTTCAGAGATTTCAGGTTCGTCAGCTAGTTCACTAGTAGGAGAAATACTACCAGTAACTTCAGAAACTGAAATCAGCTCTTGAATGTGTTCTGTTATGCGTGTTTGATAATCAGGATGAACCACTATGTATAAAGTTCCAACTTCTGTTGATTTAATCCTATCGCTACTAGACGATACCAGAGCACGAAGCCCTTCAAGCTGACTTGGTGTTTATTCAGGGGGTTTCCCTTGTAGTCTTCAGGATTGTCTTGGCAATTCTGCCACGATTAAATATTTAACTAATCACATGCAAACAAATAAAATTTCAATGAAAACACCTAAGGCCTCACAAAGCCCTTCAAGCTGACTTGGTGTATATTTAGGGGGTTTCCCTTGTAGTCTCCGAGATTGTCTTGGCAATTCCGCCATGATTAAATATTTAACTAATCACATGCAAAAAAAGAAAATTTCAATGAAAACACCTAAGGCCTCTAAAAAACAAACAACTGAATCACACGTTTAAAAATCTAGGAGTTCAAACCACACACAAACAGTAACTTCTCGTACTAAAAACACTAGTTGTTGATGAAATCCAACTGAGTAGAAATTTAATACAGAAAGGGCGGTTGGAACAGTTACCCCGACAACCTGCTTGATGAAACAGATTGGCACAAGTTTCCTCACAAAACCATCTCGTGTGAAGAGAACCCCCCAGAGAGTCCAAGTGAGTCTAGTCAACGTCTGCTCCAGGTATAGTGAGATCTTTCCTTCACCATCACCTTAGGAAATAATATTAAGTTTGTGGACACTAAGGTTACCAATAGTAACAAATATAGCTGGGGGAGCAGTCTACGATCCGATCCCACGCGCAAGGGCAGAGTAACAAAGCTCAATCCCCTTGAAGGTTCCTCGACATAGTTAATCCGAGGTTTACCGACAAGTGACCTCAGGCTCCTCGACAATGATTAATTCGAGGTTTACCGTTTGTAATACGCGCAAAATCTTCTATCTTCCCCAATGAAACAGAATTGATTGTCTCAAAGGTTCGGACATGATCTCGTGATTGACTTCCTTAAGAGAAGCTTCCCAGATTATACAAATTACAATTGGGTTTATTTCCTACCGCAAGATTTGTCTACTTGTTTGTTTTACTACCTTGGAGAGTTAATTACTCCCTACTCCAAGATACTAGCCTAAGCTATGTTGGTGATAAGAGCCCTAGAAAATAAGAAGATTGCTAGATGAAATTTAATTAAGCGTTACTTTTAAGAGCTGTTTTTTAAGTCAATGGGTGCGGAAATGAAACTCTGATGGTGTGAAGACTTGACTTCCAAAAAAACACTAAAAATGCACCTAAAAATGATAATCAGATCGTTCCCTTTCAATGAAATTCTAATTAAGGAAAAGTTGTAGAATGCAATTCTTTTAATGAACAATTCCTTCTTTAAACATAAAGATCAATTGAAAGAAAGTATTTTTGTCTTTTCAGCAACAACCCCAAATGAAACAAAACTATCAAATCTCATAAGAAAAATCCTTTCACTTTCAGAACTTGAAGCTATAAAACAAATCTCCTTCAAAAGAGATCTACAAAATTTTATAAAAAATACTCAAAACTATCAAACTAATTCTGAGATCTACAAATTTTAACAATCTAATCGAATAAAAGCTTTAAGAAATTTTTTTTTGAAGAATGTTTTACTTAGCTATTCAACAAACTAAGGATATATTTGTTCAGAATAACAAACAGATCAAAAACACTCAATTATGTTTTTATAAAAAATGAAATTCAAAAACCGATAACAAAGTTTCTTGTCGAAGATTTGCAAAGAAACAGGTAACTCTATTTCTTAATAAATGATGTTTTCACAATCAGGCCAGATTCAACAAAAGAAAAAAGGCCAATGTAATCTTAGGTACTTCCAACATTCAATGCTTCGAATCGCTACAAAGACCAAACGAAAAACAATCCAACACGCAAAACTTCTAGAAAATCATCAAAACACAAATACTGCTAAGATTCATTCACAGAAAGCTTTTGACAGAAACAATCATCAATCTGGGCAGAAACCAAAAACTCTAAATCAAAATAAAGATAAACTAAAGGAAGAAATCCAAAGGTTTTTCAAAATTTTAACACGGTCCGCAGGCTTGCAGAAGCAACAGGTGTGGTACCGCATTGTTTACTAAAGCAAAGATGCGAAACTGCCCGCATTGTGAAAAGAAGGCAAAGTGCGGTCCCAGGAAAAATTAGAGAAAAACATAAAAGATCTCAAAATTTTCAAAAATAGAGAAAACCTAAGCTACCCAGGCAGATGTATATCAATCAAAAACTAGGAAAACGTTTCCTCAAATCAAAATAAAAGAGAACCAAAAACAACAAGTTCTTTCCCCAGTATGGTCGCCAATTTGTTGGCGGATTAATCCGTCTTGCGGACAAGACCGATCTCCCTAGTACTAAAAGTATCTAGCAACAAACAACCAAATAATCTAATCTTTCTCTAAGCATATATGATCCATGAAAATCTCTATTGAGGTGTTAAGGACTTATCGTTTGTCTAGTGCTTGTTTGAAGTCGTTGTTGTCCCTTGCGCGCTTGAAGGAGTTTTCTTCGTAAACCTGCAGTAAAAAACAAGCAAAATATTACATAGCACCTGTATAGAAATCATCATAAACCATGCTTATCATAGTGATCAAGGAATCTATGAAATAAACCATTGATTGAAAGCTTATTGAGAAAAAGGAGTATATTTGTATTAATTTCAAAAGAAGAAAATCCTTACAACCTGAGCCTTGATGTTGCACAGGACTTTCCGGGGTCTGAAGCAGGAATCTCCTTTACTTTGATAAGCTCTGCACTCCTCCAACCAAGACGAATAGAGTTATGTAATCTTTCCTCACAAAAGTCTCAATTAACTGAGTCTGAACCTCAACAGCACTTAACTTCAAATATTCTAAAGCTTCAACTCCCTTTAAGGCTACCCAATGCCTCTTTTTATAGTAGAATAAAGGAGGTTTTTTGTTCCAACTATGAAGGGATAAAATCCTCCTTCAAAGGGATAAGCTCCTCACATCAAGCGGTTAGCTCCATAAGGTAAGGGATACATGAACCTCATAAGAACGGTTCTATCACCGCAAGATATTTTCTAGAAGCTTCTAGAATTCACTTTTATTGAGATTTTTGGAAATTACTTGCGCCTTTTTTATCTTATAGGGGTCCGCACTTTTAACATAGATAAAGTGCGTTCAGATACGCAGGAGAGTTGAACATTGGGTCCGGGACCGCAGGAAAGATAGCGAGAAAGTGCAATACCAAAGTTTAGGAGACTTTTAGGAACCTTTCTCTGATTTTCAAGGCTTGACATGAGGAACTGATATGTTAGACTTGCAAAGGGAGAAGTATGAGTAATAATGAGCTCATACACATAGCAGAATGTCAGGATGAAAATTTTTAGTGTAACAGATGCACACCATGGGCGAGGTATGTGGAAGCATGCTTTGATCTATTTAAAATACACATATATAAGATGAGCTATAGTGCATGTAACATGTTTTTTTGGTGTATATACATTTAGTCTCCAAAATATTACGCCAATATATTTATTTAACTTATGCAGTTTACAACATTCTTAGATAAAAATTGCTTTGCCCCTGATCCTCATTCTATAGATCATGGACATGATCATGTATAGGTGCCACATTAATTACTATATATCTATATTTTTGTATGTCAAATTGAAAATGAATTTATGTCACATAATTTTATATGGTATGAGTCTTAACATTATGGAATTTCCAGGTTAGCGCTACACATGAAGGGCTTCCTGAAGACATGATACCTTCATATGTTCTAGTGGTATCACAGGTATTATCTATCTATATTTTTACATTAAATTGCAAGTGAATTTAAGACTAACATAATTTTATATGGTGTGGCTCTTAACATTATTGAATTTTCAGGTATGTGCTACACATCAAGGGCTGCCTGAAGAGATTATTCCTTCTCAAGTTCCATTCGTGAAACATGTATCGATACTTTTCGTTAATCATATTTATTATATTTCTTTTCGCAAATTTTTCTATTAACTTTGGTTTCTACTTTTCAGGCTACAAATAATATTGAGATGATGCAAACTGAGCCCCAAGGAGATCGTGTAGGCTTTGGGTCAAAGAGTCTACATGTTTAGGTGAGTTGAATTGTATATTGGATGTAGGAATCTACCAACAAGTTGGAATTTTGTTGCACATACTTCCAATGTTGTTGTTCCTTTCAATATTTGACATAAGAATTTATGCTATCGAATCAAAATTATGCTAAAAAGGTAGTCTGATAATGTCATGAAGGGATCTATTAATGCATTTACATTATTTGTTTTATCATTTCATGCTTTACTTGGAAATGCATCACCTTGGAGGTGAGTGATAGAATATTGAACAAGCGATGGGTGATTCACAATGTCAACTGCATCCCCAACATTGTCATAAAGAATGAAGCCACTTCACTTCCATAGTCAAAATTTTAGTCTTGCCATGTCCCATGCTTTCCAAATCTAAATCTAAAGCTTTTTCATTGTCCCATGCCTTCAAGATGATCTAAAAAACGATCCTTTTATAAAAACTAGAGTTTGGACTACTAAGATATTAGGAAGCCTATGTAGACCAAGCACCTTGACAACAACCAACTTCCTCTTCAAGAATTTCATCCTTTATTATACATAATTGGTATTTCCCCTGGTTTCAATTCTCTTCGCAAGGTTACACTTACCCTTATTATAACCTTTAACATACTTACCTACCATTCTATTTAAATTATAACTTACTATCTATAGTTATGCCAACTATTATAATATTAAATTAAACCATGGTAACCTCTTACCATTTCTTCATTGGTATCATTGCCACATTATAAACAGGCTATGACAGAATAAATAGTATGAATTTACTTTTGTTTCCAAAGGTTAATTTTTTGTGTTTGTTATGCAGGTTGGAACTCAACAAATATTTTTGGTTCGTAGAGATGAAGATGATGCATCGG
This sequence comes from Pinus albicaulis, assembly GCA_034641835.2. Classification (NCBI taxonomy): domain Eukaryota; kingdom Viridiplantae; phylum Streptophyta; class Pinopsida; order Pinales; family Pinaceae; genus Pinus; species Pinus albicaulis. Next base: position 1,601,271,572 of record CM076575.1, on the reverse strand, counting down.
TTTGAAATAATGCTGAAGAAGATGATTAAGATGGTCTTGCAAGCTGGAAAGTTGTTGATTTTGATTTAGTTAAGTTGATATTCGGTAAAATTGATATGGAACAGAAAATGGAGGAAGATACATTGCATATGGAACAAAAAAGGGAGGGAATTTCAGTGAATAGCTTGCCCAGTAGTAGTTGTCATGACCTAGGTCACTTCAAACAATTTGATAGTGTAAAGGACCCTATGGATCACTTCTATCACCAAGAAACAAACCAGGTATGCATTTATTAAAGGGCATGCTCTTCTCATCATTTTTTGTGATTTTTGTTGCCAAAATAAATGCTTTTTTCCATATTTATGGTGTATGATTGAAGTTTTTAAACATTTTTTCATAGAATATTAATAAGCATAAATGGATGAAGAAATCTCAGCAGGAATGGAACATTCTCCAAGAAAATTTACCAAGTTTGTTAGATGGAAATCATAATGTTTACATAGATTGTTAGGGAATAGTTTATAGGAATTTCTTTCATAGTCTGATGTGATCAATAGGGGACTCTTAATAGCAAAATTTTATTAGTTTTGGGACATCCAAAATTCATAGCCTTGGTATAGAAATTCTGTGAACAATTTCATCGCGTTTTTCAAAATTGGTTATCAAGATTCAAGACAAACTGAGTTGTTGGAGTTGATGCAAGAAGTCAGAATTGGTTATCAAGACAAACAAAGTTGTTGGAGTTGATGCAAGAAGGATAGTACTCTTATTTGTAGATTGAAGAAATATTTCATTGTTTGAAATAGATCCTAAGGGTATGATATGATAAAATTGAAATCCTTTTACTCAATCTTAACTTCAAGCACTATGAGTGGAGTCACAATTTTTATGTTTGGATGTAAGACTTGAAATATTAACTATTACATTATATATGGATGATTTAGTCTTCAGTAAAAACATTGTGAATTTGAGAATTTATTTTTTTAGCATCAACATTTGAAATAACTAATCTTGTTGTTGCATTTCTTTTTGGACATACAAGTCCTCTAGATGGATGATTGTATGCTCATTTCGTAACTTAAATATGTAGTGAATCTTTCTATGGAAATTTATAATAAAAATATATAAATATTGTGTAATCCTTTTAGGGAGTGGATGTACACTTTATCAATAACTTGTTGGTAGCCTTATTTATTTAACTAGTAGAAAAATTGATATTTCCTTCATAATTAGCATGCAGGATTCATAAGAAAATCTTTGTAACGTGGGTTATTTCTAAGAATCTATGTGATCATTTGTTATCTGTATGCCTAAATTGGTTTTTTTGAACTGCGTGCTACACTAACCTACTCATGGTTGAGCGTTTCCTCTGCTAAGCAATAGAAAAGTTTACTTTGCCAAGTAATAGTAATATTTCCTTTACTCCCCATGCCCCTGTTTTTTCTACTCCACTTTGTCTCAGTTGCATTCTAATAAACCCAGTGCCTACTCTCAATGCTTGCCCCTGCTTTCTTACTTGCTGCAAAAGGAGATTAGAATTCAAACACTGCATTCCAGAATGAATGAATGTTCACCTGTTGTTGCAGCATTATTTGAAAAGAAGATATCTTGCTTCGTCCTTATATTTTGATATGAACATCAAATGATTTTATAACTTATTTTCCAAGGTACCTGCAGATCCTCTTGTGAGGTAGCCTCAGTGCAAAGTCGTGGATACAATTTCTCCTTGGTCTTTGTGTTGAGCTAAAACATGTCCCTATAGAGGATTCCTACTCTCCCATGATTGGTAAGCCTAAAAAACACCCAATCTTCATAACAACTTTTCAAAATTGCAGAAAAATACCTTTAAATATGATTGAGCATTTCTTTAAAGATGATATAAATGAATCATCTTTATAGAATGAAGAAACATCAAGAACAGAGATAGGGCCGGAGCAGGGCTTGTTGGAGATAGTTCTTCACAACGATTCAAATGAATTTCATCCATTTCATAATGAACTTCATCAATTTCAGAATGAACTTCTTCATTTTTTATTTTTATTTTATCAAATCTACATGAACTTCATTTTATATCTTTGTGCCTAATGTTTGCACATAAGGCAGCTACAAATCAATGTTGGAAAATATGTTTTATTGTATGAAAAAATAAGATTGCAATCTTAACCTTGATTCTGTTATGAACTCCAATGTTCTCCTCAACTTGGGATGTGAATCTACTGAGCCATTTGTTTGAAGTATACATTGGTATCCATTATCAAGTCTGCAGTCATAATCTTCACTAACATCACTCAGTTTACTTGTAAATTCATAATCCGTTTGTGAAATGGAGCTTATGTTGCTGTCCGAGCTAAAAGAGATCTCATATGTTGTAGGTGTTTCAGGGAATTGATCTGCCACTGCATCTCTGCTACTTTCACTCATTGTATCTATTTGTAAGACATGACCTCCTTTAACTCTTATTCGAATATGGAGTGATCGACTTTCTATTTCTAATCCAATTTTTCTTGGTTCCTTGTTTTGAAGATTTAAAAGATCCCAATTGTGTTGATTTCCTTTCAATTTCAGGCTTCTTCCTTTGGATTTTTTCCATAGAACAACTTGGGTGGCTATTTTTCACACTGTTAAGAATATCTTTAGAAGATTGTTGATTTCGTGTGGAAGGACTTGAAATTGGGAATGATGGATGTTGGCCCTCGTTTTTAATCAAATTTTTCTTATTAAATTCACCTAATTTCCATCATTTTCCACTTTATACCATCCACATATGATCTATTTTGACCTTATTATGCATATTCAGGAAAATAAGTTATGTTTTTCAATTTTTAGAAATTTTAGTAAAAATTGGGGTTTAAGAGTATTTTTGGACATAACTGGAAATTCCTGTAATGGCTTCATCGATGTCATACTTGCAGGACACCTGGGCACAAGCTGAGCACATATTTAGAAATATTGGGAACTAATATTGGATGTGCACCTATTGGTTCGGTGAAATCGAACTAAAACAGGCCCGGTCAACGTTGGTCAAACATGACCTGTTTTTCAAGAATCCCTGAAAATAGGGAAGAAATAATATATTTTGGGATTTTTCCAGATTTGGTGTAACTAATTGGATGATTTCAACCTAGATGGATGGGATTAGGATAAGATAAAGCTGTTAGAGACATAATAGCATATTTTGTTTATTATTTCTCTATTTATACCAAGTTTGTGAACCATTGAAGTATATAGAATTTGTATGACTTAACATTATTATTTCTGAGACTTTGGAGACCTAATTGAAGATCTCTTCTATTCCATTTGTTGTTGTTATATGATGATTAATTGAATGAAGTTTTAAGTAGCTGAAAACACCTTCAATGTGCGAGGCAAGGGTGGAGGGCCCCCACACCGAGCTAAGTGCACTTCCTAGTTTATTTGTAGTTGCAATTTATGAATTAGTTTGCTTATGTTTAACTTGTTTATGCTAATTATTTATGAGTGTTTATGAATCTAATGATCATTCTTATTTTTCATAGAAAGGACAAACACATGTTTAAGTTAAACATTTTTTCTATCTAATTAATATCTTAAGTTAGAATTCATCTTTTCATGCTTTTACATGTTTTTCTGAATTCCCGTTTCTAACAATTGCATTACTGATAAATGAATATATGATGAAGGACAACCAGGACCTCTTCAGTGAAGAGCCTCTTAAATTATTGTTCAATGTATCTTAATCTATTGCTCAATTAGTAGTTTTTTATTTCTAATTCATGAAGTAATCTTGTTAGAGAAGGAAAAACAAATCTCTTAAGTTAGGAGATTCTTTTGCTTCTGATTGCACACTTGAATTTAGAATTTGATTAAGTTAGATTTATATTTGTAATATGCATTTCCATAATAATTGATAATTCATCTTCTAAATTGATCATAACTGAAACCCATATACTTTGTGGATGCTTCTAAGTTCCATTAGCCCAGATTGATAATAAATACTTGCATTAGTTTACACAGTAAATTGACCCAACATTTTGGCACCGTTGCCAGGGAAGCATATTTTGAAGTGGTCAATTAGGAAAAAAAACACAACAAAAACTACAAAACTTAGTTTCTCTTTTAGTTATGTTTCTTTATGACTAGAAATAGATATTAGAAGGGTATATTCATTAAACAAACCCCCACCTCCCCCCCCACCCCCCCCAAAAAAAAAAAAACTACAAAATCCATTTGCCCAACAAGATCTCCAAAATATGATGTTAAAGAAGTCATTTAGCGAAGGAGGGTATGCCACTACAAGGATCTTCTTAAATCCTTGTCCACAATTTAGAGTGATAACTAGGGCTGAATCTTCACTTTAGAAATTAGAAGAGGAACAAAGCATCCATGAAGAGGATCCACAAGAAGAAAACTTAGAATCTTGTTCTACTTATCTTTGTAAGGAGGTGAATGAGTTATGGATCACATGCGATGAAGATCAAAGATTAGAACCCAAAATTGAAGAATTTCTAACATGTATATCACAAGATCCCTTGTGCATTCAAGATTTTGAACAAGTGCTACACGAAGAACTTTGTGATATGACAAATAAGAAGAGCCAAGAAAACATAGAACATCTTAAAACTTGGTTTCAGCTAGTCACTATGCCACAACACCACTCCATTATTCAACATCGTTTAGCATCAAATATTTATGATCAACTAATCTTTCATGTCCAAGCATTCATTAAAGTATATTTTTCAAACTTGCATGTGAGTTTACTTACAATCTTGTTACGAAAATGGATGCATTGGAAATTCTCTTATACTTGAGGGAATGACTTATTTTTATACAATAGAGTAGGATAGAATAGAATAAAATAAATAAATGGGTGGAATGAGTTCACAATAATACTTTTTTCTAATAAATAAGTCTTCACATCATTGTTCAATACCCATTTGAAAGGATTTCATGACAAAATGCAGTAAGGACAATCCTATTTTGGAGAAACATATAGGATCATTTTTAAAATAATGTTTTTAAACAAGGTATCTCTTCAAATCTAGTTTTTAAATCCATTTTGAAAATTTCAATTTGGATCACAAATAAAAAATGATCAAAATAAACACTAGATTTTAAGAAACAATTTAAGGACAAAGTTAGTACATCATTGATTTGAGGGTTCTAATGGAAACATTTTTACCTGTTATTCATAGGGAAGATATCCCTTGGAATATAGTTTTTAAATCAATTTGAATCAGCTCAATCTGACATCATATGAAAAATCTATGATCAAAATACTAACTGCTTGTCGACAAATCTGCATGGTGACAATTCTAGGTCTTGACTGTTCATTGGCATATTTCACATATAGAATCATCTTATTTTCAAAACCTATTTCTAATGGAGAAATATATTGAAGTCTATTTCAAGACACAATTTGAATCATCCCATTTGGAGGCCAGGTGAAAATTTTATTCCACATTTAGTGACTGCATGTCTTAAAATCAGTAGAGTCAAACTCTGCCTCCTAGTTCTGTTCATCACCAATTTTGTGATATCAAACCTACTAATTTTAAAAACTTGTTTCTAATGGAAAGAAAAAAATTAATCTACTTTAATCTCCAAGTGGAATCACATCAATCCAATCTTTAACGAAAAATTTACACTCCAAATAGTGATTGTTGGTCTACTACAAAATTCACAAGAAGCTCTATCAAACATGGTACTTCTCATCATTTTTGGCATATCATTTAAAACCATTTTGAAAAACTATTTATACTGGAGATAGCCATATGAATTCACATTGAATTGGATTTGGAATCAATCTAATTTGACATAAAACAAATATTTTTTGAACAAAATACCGCTAGGAGGTCTAGGTTGGCCACCGTTCCTCAAGGGGTAAACACATGCATTTTCTTTGTATATCATTTTTGGACTTTTTTTCAAGCATCGATTTTAATTACGATACATATTTCTTGGAAGAAGAGAGATTTTACACTTCTCTTCCTCCATCATCTAAGATTTTACTATAGGCAAATGCTATGTTTTTGCAGGTCATAAGAAGATTTAAGAGGTGAACTCCATGGACAAAGGACTTTTCAAAGTCAATTTAAATTTTTTTTTTTTTTTTTTTCATATTTCAGAATACGAATACAAATGTTCAAGTCAAAGAAAAGTGGAATTCACAAGATGTTGATTTCATCTAATGAAAGTCAAAATTCATGAAGCTCGCTTTCAGTGGCTGACCAACAACCCTACAAGAAGATCAAGATCGAGGCAAAATACATGAAGCTAATAATCAAAAGAAGAAGTCAAGTTTTACCATGAAAAGCCACATCCATTGTAAAATAAGCCTTTCATAAGCCATATTTTTCATGATGTCATTCATCTACCATATTGTATGTTAAGTTCCGCAATCATGCATGTTGAAGTCCAGACCTATTTTCTATCTATCTATCCATCTACTCTTAGATGATGACTTAAACCTATCTTACTTTCGTAAGAATTCCATACTTTCCAACTCCATTATACCTCACCTCCATCCATAAAATAAAATAAAAGAAAAAAATAGAAAAAGATAAAAAATAATAAAAGAGTTTGGTTGTGAAAATCCAGGAAACTGGCACAATACAAACTCGAATTCATATCGGAAAACCAAATTGTTTGGCCAATATGAATTCTCTATTTTGTTTTACTTCAGTTTGATTTTGCAAAAATAATCCTCCAAGAAATGCAAGACTTGAGGACAAGTCTTAACATAAGCAAGGTGGAAGTTCATAATAAAACTATGAAAATAGTTTGAGTAGTTGTATTGCAGAAGGGACCTAAATAACATATCAGAAGGGACCTGAAACATCGTTGAAAATATCATGCAGAAGGGACCTGAAACATCATTTAAAAATCATTGCAGAAGGGACCTGAAACAACATTGAATATTATTGCAGAAGGGACCTGAACAATAATCATCAGAAGGGACCTGAATCAATATCAGATGTCAAGAAGAACATGAAATAACATAATATCAAGAGGTTCAAATAAGCAGTTACAATTGTCTATATTCAATCTGAATGCATATTTGAAAAACCATCATCATGAGTCAAATTTGGACGAACCAGCAAAATTCATCATCAAATTAGTATGAACATCAAGCTATGTTGCGAAAGGGAAAGTACAGTAAGCAAAAAAATGTTCTTAGAACCTTAGATTTTGAAAAAAATTCTAGAGTTGTTAAAACTAATTTAACTTTCAGACTATGCACTCTATTACATCCTACCCTCATTTATATCCATTATCCTACAATACCTACACTCATTTTACTTATTACCCTATCATACCTATATTCATTATCCTACCATACCTTTCATTTAAACTACATTAATCCATATATCCCTTACCTTTCATTTAACCTACATTAATCCATATATCCCTACATTACCCTATAAGCATTTTGATCAAAGATTGAGGATTTAATATTTTTCCCATGAGGAATTTTTGATTTGCCTACAAAATCATACAAAGGTTAATGTCATAATAAAAATTTGATTTTAAAATGACCTATCCTATGATAATTTTAAAACAAATTAAGGCCATAAGAGATAAAATGACAAAGTCTAAAGTATGAGTGTCAAGCATGATTTTGAAATGCCTAAGGTATATGCCGAAGATATATGCAAAGAATTAAATCGAACATGCAAAAAGAAAAAGACGTAAACAAAGTAGGCATAAAGTATAATGAAGTGCATGTAATATAATGAAGTGGCCATGATAAATGATACGATGTAGCAGTGATAAGACAGGCATGTACACCGTAGAGCCACGAGGAGGACGCAACCATGGTAGATATAGTATGCAAACAAATAGCACCTCGACAAACAAGCTGAAACTAAGAAAACACAGAGAACAGTGTTAAAAGAGAGAAGCTAGAGCTAAGGAAGAAGAGAGAGTTGCGTAAAGCAAGAAACTTGAACAGAGGAAGAAAACACAAAATATATTTAAGCAGTTGTGAAAGAAAAAAAGCATCGGTTCTAAGGAAGATACATGATCAAGATTTTCTCATAGTTTAGGTTGACTGAGCACTCCAATAGACTCTAGAATTCTCGTAAAAGAAGGTAAGAGACCGCCTCCAAGATTGCCATAAATTGTTAACGAATTCCAAGGAAAATAACTTGTGATAAGTGTTGCATTGTGTCATGTTAAAAAGGAGTTTAAACTTCAGTTAAAAAAAAAAAACTGAGCGATTGCCACCAATGAACATGTATTTGCCGTTGATTTAATGAACGAATCCTTGGAAATATCATAGGAGATCTTTGATTTAATTGGCACTATCTAACACATGAACTCAAGTTATCTCTGAAATATCACAACAATAATTTCCAAATCAAGTAATTTCGTAAATTCCTCATGCATGGTTGAATGTGAACATACAGAGTTTTCGATTTCAATTTTGATATATACAGAGAACAAAATGTTTCCTATTTTTAATACACAATTTGCATAGTCTATTTCATTCATGAATGTTTTGTATGGAAAATTCGTTTCATATATGTGCACGGTGAGAATTTTCGAAACAGAGAAGGGATTTTAATGAAATTTTGGCAAAAACAAAATATTGCACAGTGAGAAAAATTTCAAAAATACGGTGAGCTATTTCATGAGTCATTTGATGATTGTTTGACATATATACAGTGAGCTATTCAGTGATTAATTTTGCAAGAATGAGCCTAAATCATTTCAGATTGAATAAGGAGGAATTGTGTATGAATTCAAAGATCAAAAGGACATTGTGATATAATTTATTTATTTATTTTATTTTATTATTATTTTTAATATAAATTTACACATTAGATGTAGGAGCAGAGAATTCTACACCCAAACAGAGGAGGATTGATCACCCTTGGTTAACTTGAGTATTCTCCAGCATTTCAATTTATCCGACATTTTGATTTCTCTAGATAAGATCACCTTCAACATTTTGATTTCTCCAACGTAAAGTAAATCTCCAGCATTTGATTTCTGAGAAGTTTGTAAGAAATATTAATATTTTCAGAAATCGATTTCAGTACTAGAGCTAAAAAACAGTGAAAAAAATTGGTATTTTGGTTTTTAATGAAGATCGAGCTAACTAGCAGTGGAAGGAGGTAAGGATTCCTGCACAATTTCAAAAATTTGAAAATTTTAAGAAGCCACTATTTTTCGTTATCTTTTTTGAGCAAATGAAAATGAAATTTGAAAAAAAAAACGTGGGTTTTCTTCAGAATGAGCCCAATTAGTCTCAATGTGGACCGTTTTCTCAAATTCATTTCTATTTGGGATATTTTTCGAGTTCTTTCGACCCCTGTTTTGCAGATTGCATGGGTAAAATAATGGCTAAATTGAAAGTGAATGCCTAGTCATAAAAAGGATTCACACAAGTTATTTTGTAGTGGATTTATGGCAAGAAGAAAACCTTCTACACAAGTGAAAGAAGATTTGATGTGTTCAATTGGTGTTTTCTCTGTGACTATGCGACATTTCAAGATTGTCATAAGAAGATGTAAAGGGTACATAAAGAATATAAATTTTTGTTGAAAATTAGAACTTCATAGCTACATGTTTCAAAAGCATGAAGGAACCCTACATACAAATAAAATCATCATTGATTGTGAACATAACCATATTGAGAATTTCATATTCTATGTGATTTTGGGCATTGGAAGAATCTACACAGTTTAATTGATCGCCAAGGAGTTCATGTATAAATTGTGCCTATAGTTTTTATCACATGGTCATAGTTAATGTTGATTTTTGGAATTCCCTAGTACAAGGTCAAGAATTTCAGAGCTCATTGTTACTTTCATTTGTAAATGATGAAAATTTAAGTATGGGAAACAAAAGGTGAAAACAAAGATTTATAAAAGTGGAGAAAAAGACATGAGGGCATTAACATCCTTTTACAGGCAGCTCATCACGAAGCTTCAGCATCAAGAGCCGGAGTCACAGGTACATTAGCAGGGTAGTCATCATACATAAGCAAAAGGTTAAGGAGACAGAGGCAAGCATGAGGACATGCTTAAGAGTAAGCAAGGGGGAGATGTTGGCCCTCGTTTTTGATCAAATTTTGCTTATTAAATCCACCTAATTTCCATTATTTTCCACTTTATACCATCCACATATGACCTATTTTGACCTTATTATGCATATTTAGGCAAATAAATTATGTTTTTCGATTTTTAGAAATTTTAGTAAAAATTGGGTTTTAAGAGTATTTTTGGACAGAATTGGAAATTCCTGTAATGGCTTCATTGATGTCATACTTGCAGGACACATGGGCACGAGATGAGCACATTTTTAGAAAGCTTGGGAACTAAGATTGGATGTACACCTATTGGTTCGATCAAACTGAGCTAAAACAGGCCCAGTCAACGCTGGTCAAACATGACCTGTTTTTCAGGAATCCCTATAAAATAGGGTAGAAATAGTATATTTTGGGATTTTTCCAGATTTGGTGTAACTAATTGGATGAGTTCGACCTAGATGGATGGGCTTAGGATAAGATAAGGCTGTTAGAGACATAATATTATATTTTTTTTATTATTTCTGTATTTATACCAAGTTTGTGAACCATTGAAGTATGTAGAATTTGTATGACTTAACATTATTATTTCTGAGGCTTTGAAGACCTAATTGAAGATATATTCTATTCCATATGTTGTTGTTATATGTTGATTGATTGACTGAAGTTTTAAGTAGCTGAAAACACCTTAAGTGTGTGAGGCAAGGGTGGAGGGCCCCCACACCGAGCTAAGTGCACTTCCTAGTTTATTTGTATTTGCAATTTATGAATTAGTTTGCTTATGTTTAACTTGTTTATGCTGATTATTTATGAATGTTGATGAATCTAATGATCATTATTATTTTTCATATGAAAGGACAAACAAAAGCATTCTTTCTATCTAATTAAGATCTTAAGTTATAATTCATCTTTTCATGTCTTTACATGCTTTTCTGAATTCCTGTTTCTAACAATAGCATTACTGATAAATGACTATATGATGAAGGACAACCGAGACCTCTTCAGTGAAGAGCCTCTTCAATTAGTGTTTCATGTATCTTAATCTATTGCTCAATTAGTAGTTTTTGATTTCTAATTCATGAAGTAATCTTGCTAGAGAAGGAAAAATAAATCTCTTAAGTTTAGGAGATTCTTCTGCTTCTGATTGCACACTTGAATTTATAAATTTTTTAAGTTAGATTTATATTTGTAATATGCATTTCCTTAATAATTGATAAATCACCTTCTAAATCGATCATAACTGAAACCCATATACTTTGGGGATGATTCTAAGTTCCACTAGCCTGGATTGATAATAAATACTTGCATTAGTTTACACAGTAAATTGACCCAACAATGGACGAGGTATTCCATTTTGCAAAACATCATTTTAATTTCCTATGAACTTCGTCCTCATATTATGTTTTCTTCTATGATTTTGTACAACAATGGATTCATTATTATAGAGGTTTGCAAATCCTTTGGAATTAGGCCTACCTTATTGTTGATCCTTGAGAGCTTTTTTGTTGCCCATAGTTGATCTCTTGGTGTTTTGAACTTCCAGGCTGAGGTAATGAGCTCACTTTACTTTGATTATTTCAAAACCCTTCCAAGGGAATAACAAAACAATTACTTGATTTGTTTACTGATTTGGTGGCTTCATTATCACTATGGGAGTCTGAAAATCTTTTCCAGAGTTAGAAATTCCAAACCTCAATTGATTGACTTGGATTTCATGTGCTCTATAACAATTTTTCCTTCTAGGGAGATTCTGGAACTAGGGGTGTAATCAAATCCATTCTCATGCTGATTGATTTTTTTCTTTTGTAGAATCTAGAAGACTTTTGTTGTTCATTGCTTCCAGAATTTGTTTGAGAGTTTTGAGATCCTTACCACAATGTTCATGCTCAATTCGTTTCAACCTCTTTTCAATTTCACTGCAAATAACTTGGGATGACCTCTAATTCTTTTTTGGCATCTGAGAAACTATGAGATTAAAAATATTTTCTTTGGTAAATATAAGTGCCATTATGTTGTCTCCATGGGGTAGGTTCAATGGGACACCTCTGCATCATCATTGATTTTGGAATTGCATCAAGGTGCTTAAGCCAAGGTGACTTCCAACTTTGACATCTGCTCGGTGATCCCAAAACTCTTTCATTTGTTTCGTCAAAAAAATCTGAACTCTCATCACTACATTGAGTTTGTAAATGGTGCTTCTTCAATGTAACCAATAGATTCCATAGCCTTACAATATTGGAAGCTTTTCCTCGTCTCTGGAGAAATTCTTAAACAATTTTTTCCTTCAGATTGTGACAGATATAATGCACCATTTTTTTCAAAATTTGGGTTTGAATTACCTGGGATCTCTTCTAAGCCCATTAGATGAGCAACAACACTTGGAGAACACTTTCTTTCACTATTTCGATATTCCATTTCTGTCAAATATCCATTACAATGGTTGTGGTTGTGCATAATCTTAGGTGTGTCCATGCCAAAATAATTTCCTTTCAACTCATAATTTCTTGAAATTTCTCTGTTGTCCAAATATAGTCTTGGAGCTTCTCAGAGATTTAATGAAGGAGAACGAGGGATGTCTCTACCATCATACGAGAAACTTGGATAGTCCTTCGAAAATTAAGATCTTGGGCATTCTTTCAATTCAAAAGGTCTTGTTGGCTCTTTATTTTCTTCAAAATTCCATGAAGCCTCTCTTACTCTTTTGTATGTTGTTAATTTTAATCTAAGGTATTGTGTCCAATTCCTTGTTCAATGTCATATATTATTGTACTATTTTGGTCTAATGTAATATATATCAAGGTTGGGATTGAAGGTTTTTGAAATAGTGGTGTCAATCATATGGGTTGAGCCCATAAAGCTTTCCAATGTTTGAGTGAAATAATATTTGAATAGTTCATGGAAATAATATATAAGCATGTTCTCTACAGAGTATTATCGAGTTCTTGTATATTTTAATGTGGTGGAATATAGTTTGAGGTTATCAGTATTGATAAACATAATAATGTTCTAAGAAATTGTTAGTTCTATAATACTGTATGTAAACTATTTATTCATATCCCATCCTATTACATACATTTTGAATTGATTGGACAGATACAATATTTGTGAGAATCTATGAGGATAGGATGGTTTGCTGAGGGCTGTGATTTTTGGAGCAGCTAGGACTCCATATTAGGATGGGATTTTCTTCTTTGATATTCATTTTCCATCTGAATATCTTGACGTACCACCTGTAAGCACTTAATTAGAACTGTTTTATTTTAAATTGAATTTGGGATCAAGATTTGTTTTTAACTTCAATATGGAGGTCTCATTTCACTTTCTGTTGGTTTTTAATTTTGCAGTTAATACACTACCATTCTTGTGAGTTCTGGTTGAATCTAAATCTGTCTAATAATGGGAAAGTGTGTATGAGTCTTTTAAACACATGGAAATGTAGAGGAAATGAAGTGTGGAACCCGTCATTAGCAAACGTTCTACAAGTCCTTGTTTCCATTCAAGGACTGTACTAAATGATAATCCTTACTTTAATGAACCTGGATATGACAAACAGTTTGGTTCAGCTAAAGGGGAGGATTCCCTAGCCTACATAGAAAAATCATTTCTCCTATCATGCAAGTCAATGTTGTACATACTACACATGCCCCCAAAGGTAGAATCTGGGCATATTTTCAGTTCTAATTATTTTGTTTTTGACCCTTTTCTTCTGAATCATTTTAAATCAAGTAATTGTCGTTTGTGCAACATTTTGAAACGTTTGTTAAACAACATTTTCAAAAATGAGGTCATTGTATTCTTCATGCATGTGATGCGCATGTGAAAGGGGCTCAAGTTGGATCACTTTCAGAAGACTGTACATTGCCATCAAATGTTGCAGTAGAGTCTGAGAACAAGAGTACTAGTAATGTTGCAGCAGAGTTTGAGAACAAGAGTATTAGTTCTGTTGGCTTCAAGCTTATGTTGCTTAAAATTGTTCCTAAACTTTTTTCAGCCTTTAGTGAAATTGGAGTAGATCTCTAAGCATTTCAGCAGTCAATAGCCAAAGAATCCAAAGGACTATGTGGATTGTAAGGTCACGTATTAATCATGAACAAATGCCATAAAAAATATGATGCGCTGGATTATTAATTGGTCAATGCATAGGTAGTATTTTTTTACAAAGGCTTTGTTGTATTAATGATATAGTGTTACCACCTGTGATATATCAAGTTACATTATGGCCACCCCTCCCGTCCTCTGCCACCCTCCTCCCCTCCTGTCCTCCGCCACCCTCAACTGCCCCAAAAATTGACCCCTAAACCAATTAATGCAGGTGGAAATTCAATTCGTGAAGCGCATGAGGTTGGGATAGTTCCCATTCCATTGCGAATTGGTGAAGCACGGGAGGAGAAGGAAGTTTTCACAACAACAAATTACAACAATTGTCTAGCTTTGCTCGTTTTACTCCCTGCCCTCTTCCATGTCCATGTTCAAATGAGATAAGTCCCTGTAGAGAAACTGGTAGTAGGAGGTTTAATACTTCCAGCAGAGGGAAAAAAAAAGGAAGCGACACCACAGTAAACAACATTGGGTTAGTTTCTTATCTATTGTTCCTGCTCTATTTAATATATATTGTTCCTTCTTTATTCATAATCTGTTATGTCACTGTGATATCTGTACATGGGGACATGTTTCATTTTCAATTTCTTCTTTTGTTACAAATGGTCCACACCCTCCTCCCCCTTGGCTCTATGTTGTTCTTTTCTCTTTTATTTCTTTCCAAACAAACCATCCCCTTCCCAATAGTAGAAAATACACTTTCATATTCTTTTGGTCAAAGCAGTCTAGGAGTTGCTTCCTACAAAAAATATAAATAAATGCAGAGCCTGTGAGCTGAGTTTGGCATTAGTGGAGGAGGCATTATTATGAGCAATAAGATATTTTTTTTATAAAATGTTGTTGCGCTTCATATTCTCATGGTGTTCTATTTTATCTTGGTTGCTTGAAAATAGTGAACACTATATCATTTTCATTTTACCAAATTTCATTTTCTATGGTATAATTCTTCAAATTCTAAAGCTATATCATTCACTTTTTGGATGTTGAAATCATGGAAATCACATGGAAATCATTTATGTTCTCTATATTATATCTATAAATATAGTGAAAAATATATATAGTAAAATTTAAAAGTGAACCTCATACAAACCTCATCAGAAAATTTGAATTTGAATCGAACTTAATCCTTGCCAAACTCGAATTTGAACCCGAACCATGTGACTTAGGTTGCAACATTTAAAGTACAACTATGAACCACGTTCCATTTTTGGATTACATTCTCAAAGATAGTTTTCTTTACAAAATTTATTAATTGTGTATCCACAAAGCACAACACATGAGTTTCTTTTGAAAGAGGCTCATTCTCCCTCTTACAAGCATCATTTTGGTGTCAATAAGGAGCTTCAATATCTCCAACACAATTTTTATTAACCATTATTATGGAAGAATATTGAATCCTTCATTTGTGAGGGTTCCATTTGTAGCACAACAAAGCCTAGTAACAAGAAAATAGGCTTGTATCAGCCACTACTAGCTCCCTATCAACCATAGGAGTCTATCTCCATGGAATTCATCGGAAAATTAATTAGGCATTCAATCACACCATAATTACACCTTTATGTTGGTATCTCATTTTTCTAGCATCATCAATTTCATTCTTTGCAGTAAGACTGTCCAACATCAATGCACATTCAAAAAAAAATTATGATTTTCACATGTATGGATACACTTTGGCCTCCCACTCACCATTGTTTCAAATCACAAATTTTTGTTTCTCAACCAATTTTATGAAGCCAAACATCTTTATTTGAGCCATGTGGACAGCTAGTTGAACATTTTATAGGAACACAGAACTCATAGGAAGATTCCTATATGCAATAGATCCCCTACACTTCAGTGCTTCAAAGGTGTGATTTGTAGTGTAAAACTTTTCCAGAAAATATTTATAACTACTTAAGGTGATGGCATAAGACAGAGAAGTAAATGATGGCAATCATTAATGTTAGTGGGTGGGTCAATATTAAATCCATATCAATCTTTTATTGCAACTAAACATCAATTTAATTCTTTACAGTAAGACTATCCAACATCAATGCACATTCAAAAACAAATTTATGATAGTATCTCGTTTTTCTAGCATCATCATTTTCATTCTTTGCAGTAAGATTTTCCAGCATCAGTGCACATTCAAAAACAGATTTATGCTTTTCACATGTAAGGATACACTTTTGCCTCCCACTCACCATTGTTTCAAATCACAAATTTTTGTTTCTCAACCAATTTTGTGAAGTCAAACATCTTGAGTTGAGCCATGTGGACAACTAGTTGAACATTTTATAGGAACACAGAACTCATATGCAAATTATTATATGCAATAGATCCCCTACACTTAGTTCTTCAAAGGTGTGCTTTGTAGTGTAAAAATTTTCCAGAAAATATTTATAACTACTTAAGGTGATGGCAAAGGACAAAGAAGTAAATGATGGAAATCATTAGTGTTAGTGGGTGGGTCAATGTTAACTCCATGTCAATATTTTATTGCAACTAAACATCAATTTCGTTATTTTGAGTAATATTTTCCAACATCAATGCACATTCAAAAATAGATTTATGCTAGTATCTTGTTTTTCTAGCATCATCAATTTCATTCTTTGCAATAAGACTATCCAGCATCAATGCACATTCAAAAATAGATTTATGCTTTTCACTTGTAAGGATACACTTTTGCCTCCCACTCACCGTTGTTTCAAATCACAAATTTTTGTTTCTCAACCAATTTTGTGAAGTCAAGCATTTTGAGTTGAGCCATGCAGAAAGCTAGTTGAACATTTTATAGGAACAAAAAAATCATAGTGTAAGACTTTTCCAGAAAATATTTATAACTACTTAAGATGATGATCTCCTGGATCCACTACAGCCCTAACAGCCATCTCTCTAAGCGCTATTGGAGGTATTTGCAGGGACATAAGACCATGCCCAATTATGGGCCTTACGTTATGCTCTGGCCTCCAAATTTTTTTCCATGGAATGATTTTAAGGTTGATGTGATGAAAATATGATGACATTTGATATCAAAACTAAACTAACAATACAAGAATATATATGTAATTAAATATTCATTCATCGCCATCATATCCATGCAAAAAAAATGGGTGAGTTAAGATCATCTCGGAGTAAACATCACAGACACATTAAATCACAATAACTTAATTACCTAGCAAAGCACCCCTATCCAGTAGATCATAATATATTGTTCGTACCAACGCACATCTAACCATCCACATGTCCATTTATTTGAAATCAATCCACAATATAGTCTTAAACTATATAACGTCTAATACATTATAGCAATTATATGTTCTAACCCTAGAATCAAAGTTCATTGTTCATCTTGAAAAATGTGTTCCACTCATATGAAATGTGCTAGTGGAAAATTTTCCAGAATGGCATCATGATCATCTATCGATAACCTCCATTGTCGTTTTTTTTTCTACTCTTCACTTGCTTCAACTGCAACCGAGTTGCTATTACCAAGTGACTATATTGTGCGTAAATAACCTCTGGCTGGTAATCTTGAAAAATAATATGATCTTTACATTTCTTTACTTCTTCAAAGAAATGTCCCATTAACACCATTGAACCAATTGGGTTTGTATAATTTGATGGATCAATATACTCTTGCAGCAACGTGCATTTAGACATAGTGCATCGTAATAAATAATAATGCAATTTTTGTTGATTATCTTTTTGGTGCAATGACAACGAAGAAATCACCTTCTCTAACCATATTAGAAACACGATCATAATCATGTCAATCACAACCACTTCATTGTCCATTTCCTTGTCAGTCATGTTTCCAAATGGGGGCAATGGTGTCAATTCTTCGTTTTTCCATGGTTTAACAAATTTCTTAATTTGTTTTTCATAGTCATCGATGGAATTTGTTTGATAAATATATGCAGAACAAAAGCAAGATCACTTTCGTTTCTATATGCAATGTATATTTGTCATGTTCTTACTCCTAATGGAATGTAAACTTCTTGTTTGAGGGATTTCAAGGAAATTAAATGGAAACAATCTATCAACATAACCCATTGAAATATTCCAAAAGTACCTACTTGAGAAAAACACACACATGTATGAGTCAAATTTTGAACAATATTTAATATTTTTTTGATAACAAAATACACACACATGTATACACATATATCTCTAGACATGTATAATATATTGTTAGTTAAATGTGTATGCTTAATTGTGCACATCAACCATCCTTGGGTTCGATACATGACTTAAATTGTCTTTGCACCAATTAACAACATCTAAAGAATTTTCAAGTCGGTAAGTTGAGTGATTCAATTGATGCCTCCTAAGTGCACATTTTACACATGCTCCAGCAGCATTGTGCTCTCCTTTTCCATGCCCTGTCTCAAAGAAATTCCATGTATGTCGAATGTTGGTTCTCTTATGAAGACAAGACAACCAAAAGAACGATCTTGCTGATTTAAATTGACTAACACAACCATCTGACCATACCCAATGTTATTTAACAGTGACCCCTCGTTTCAACAATTCTTTATAAATAACATTAAAACAATGTTGAACAAAACATGTATCATATGTTTGATCATCACTGATGTAGAAATGGTACTCCTTAATCACCTCACGATTATTTTCATCGCTATCAAAACCATCGATATCAAGCTCTTCATGTCTATACAAAATATGCACAAATATAGATACTTGGTCTGAATGATAATACTCACTTTGTATCTGATTTTGTGGACTAAATGAGTAATTCTCAATGAAATCAACCACTGATAATATTGTTCCATTTGGGAACACATCATGTGATTGCTTGAACTGTAAATCATGCCATCGTGCTATATGACAATGCTTAATATATTTGTATAGTTGCACCCTGAGCTTCTCCATAAAAGATGTCACTAAAATGTCGTCATCAAGTAAAGTGATATTTTTTGATGTTGTGCTTGAATCTGCAACAGGAGTGTAAGTAACATTTTCATATCGCTTCCAATTCAGACTGAGATTTGACAGTCGAGGATCATTAGGATCAATGGGATAATTTTCATCATAGAGTTCCAAATGAGAACTTTCTGGGCATTTTCTTCCACTAATACATTCCTTTTTATAAAATAATTTATTATTCTCTTGTGCACATAATATCTTCAATAAAAATTCACAAACACTTGAAGGAGGGGGTCATTTGACCAATATTTTATGCCAAAATTTACAAATGTCTTATAAAATAATTGGAATTCTACATGGTATCAACAACAACATGTGTCTCGAACAGTGATAGGCTTGACATAACATGGTTTAATCTTCAAAAATGTGCTAAGGGGAATCTTCACATCAGTATTAATCTCCATAAAGTTTTGGAATAATTCTACTTGACTGACATGTGTTATATGTTTGGGATGAGTTTCATAAAATCCCTTAGATATACGATGTCGCACAAAGTCCCTTTCATTTGGAGACACACGAGAATTCAAATTCCAAAACTCTTTTACCCTATCCCTCACACCATCAGGAAGTCGATCATGATATGGATGCCTGCAGATATTAGCCCAACATGCAAGTTCATCGTTCTCATCTAATTGAATTCTAAATTTTGTATGCCTCCATAAAAATTTTCTTGATGTTTTAAACAATTTTGAAGTTGTTGACATCAACCGACTTGATGCAGTTTGTTTCGTGAGTAAACCTATTAAAATTGATCTACGAGCACTCGTTTCAACTTGAGATCACTTTTTGGCTAGTGTGGTAAGCACCGATGTCACATTTCTTTATACCGTTTGATTTACTAAAATCTCTTTTTGACTTTTAATGCCCAATAATTCCACAACTCAAATATTTGTGCTTTAAAAGTCTACGCAACATCTGAGCCTGTGCGATGATAGATTTACCTTCAAAAAGATATTTCAACCCCCAATTTATTTTATCTCGAACTGTCCGTTCAGGCATTGGTGGTCCCAATTCTTCAATTTTAGTTGGATCCATATTCTCTAGAAAGTTGTAGTCGTATACAACGTTCTTGGAACTTCCAATTAATTACAGTGAAATGTGAGGTGTGGTAGTATCTTCTTGTGGGTCTGATGTTATCCCTGCATAAAAAACAATATTAACTTCTAATTTGAAATTGACATATATATATATATATATATATATATATATAATTTTAAAACTATCTTTAACTACAATGTTTTACAAAAAATATACAAAATTCAAATTGAAGAAACTATTGACTCACCAGTGAGATTGATATCAATATTCTCTTGGACATTTGTGTTTTCAATATTCTCGTTGACAAGTTCCTCAACATTCTCTTCGACATTTGTGTTTTCAATATTCTCGTTTAAAAGTTCCTCAACATTTCTCATTTCATTGTCATTGTCATGCACCTCTACATATCTTTCACGATGATCTACCTCCTCATTTATTTCATGACTTAATCTTTCCCTTTCCTCTCACCTTTTTTTTTTGTAATCTCTCATTCCTTTCCACTGAGTCAGTTCTATTTCGATCATGCCTTGATTTGCTATTCCTTTTGCTTCCCATGTTCACAAAATTGTAAACCTAAAATCCAATTCTATTTGGACCAAATACCCAAAAAAACATAAAGACTTCAGAATAAGTACTTCATGCCTTCAATAAGAGATAAAAATAAATAAATAATTAAATTCATAAATACATTTTGCAAAAATACTTCATGCCTTCATAGAGACATTTTGCAAAATATCAAGTAATTAAATTCTTATAAAAAATAAAAATGTGTTTTTTTTCCCCATAAAATTTTCACTTCCCTTTCTTGAAAATATGTGCTCTTTAAAAAAAATTTAAATGTTTAAAAAACATTACTTAAAAAAAAAAATTACACCAAAAAAACTTCGTTAAAAAAATTTCGCACCCAAAATAACTTCGCACCTTCGCACCCTAAAAAAATTGCTTCTTTGGTTCAGAATGGTGTGTGGAATATTGTGGATTTAATCTTTCAAACGAGAATATTTATATACAACTCTCGCTTGAAACATCGCGACGATACAATGAATCTTCGCAGGATTTCGTCGGCCAACTGTAAAATGTTTCGATTAAACTTCTCTCTTGAAAGTTTAATAGACTCTTAGATGAGATTTATATAACTCTCACCTGAGAGTCTGCCTTGGGTGTATTTCTCACACGCAAACTCTCGGCCGAGAGTTTGTAAAAATTTTGGGCGAGAGTTTACCCGCGCGATTAAATTTAACTTGTGGTGATTTAAAATCTCGGTCGAGAGTTTAAAATTTCTCGCCCGAGAGTTTATTAAATGTATCACCTGAAAAATTATCTCGCTCAAGAGTTTCTGGTCAACAAAAAACCAAGAAAATTCTGTAGTTTTCAGGAACCTGCAGCTTTGGAGGGGCGAAACACCTACAAAAATAGAATGTTATCTTTCAGACCTGGTACCATTAGATTCATCTCTGAATCTAGTTTCTAATGATGTACGATTTGTGGAGTTTCATTAAAAATTTCAATTTGTTATTAATTTTATACTAAACTGTGTCACTGTGGAATTTCATTGTTCTCAAAATTGCAATGAATGAAAATTCAATAACTTTAAAATGGCAACACCAAAAAAATCATATTTCAATTCCTCTCCCTATCTTCTTCAAAAGGGTATTCTCATTTTTCTTATTGATGATCACATTGAAAAGAAAATTTAGGGCTCATAAAATGTACTGAAACATCACCATTTGTTTGTCTTCGTCCATTTCAAAAAATAATAAAAAATAGTGATTTGATCTAAAAATTACCGAAAAATAATCATTGCAGTAGTGCAATCTATGTAGTAGATTAGGATGATATGGTTTATTTCCAAAAACTGAATAACCATCCCTAAAAAAAGTTAGGGTTCAAAAAGTGACTAATTATGTTTGCCTGAAAATTTCAAGTATATGCAGTTAGTAAACAACAAATTTACCCCTGTATATGTCAATATATATATATATATATATATATATATATATATATATATATGAGTATGGAGGTAAGACAATTCTCTACAAATATTTTTTTTATGTCAAAGCGTCATTTGCATTGAAAATATGAGTTTAGTGGAGTTAAAGTTGAAAAAACATATAAAATTACAATTTTCAACATAAAAAAAGGGCAAAAAGTGTTTCCCAACTTCATGTTTTCACCATACAAACTAGTAACATGGATTCAAAATATTTATTTATGTTGTTTTTAGCATCTTGAAAACCCCTAGGGAATTTGAATTGTGGAGAGTTTACAACTCAAATTAGCAATTTCAAGAAATCCTCGTGATAAATTAAACTGAAAAATATGTCAAAATTGTTTTCAAAGCATAGAACAAATGAACCAATTATCTTTTATTATATCATATTATAGATCATTATTAATTTGTATTAGAATATTTTACCAGCTAGTATATATATATATATATATATCATTTGGAAAAGAAAAAAAGGGCGAGAAAAAATGGCTTTGTTTCTCTGCGGTTGCGAGCGCACGACACTGGCGTTAGGGTTTGGGCACATGTTTTTCTCTGCGGTAAACTAATAGAGCTGCAACGATGCTTTTACATTTCTCTAAGTTGGTGGTTATTCGGTATAATATTATCACCATCGCTCTGTTCCCTACACCCCGCTCCCTGTCTCTATCTCTCCTGACTGTTATGGAAGAATATCTTGTCGACTACTCCTCTGACCACCTGGACTCATCGACTATCTAGACTACACCTCATCTCCATTATCTATCATCACTGGATGACATCACTCCACCTGACCTCCAGGTTACCACCTCACCCGCCACCATGGGGTTTTTTGACTCAAATACCTGCTTAGGGTTTTCACGGACCACCATTAACCTTTCATCTCTCGGTGACCTACTTAACATTGAACCCTCATATCCGCCATGTTTCACCATTCCATCTCCCTCTGAGATCCAAAATTTGACTCTGGCTCAGACCCTCATGATGGTTCCCATATTTGACCCTACATTTTCATATCCGCTCCTCTCTACCGGCGATGCCTATCCCTCGAACCTTGGGGTTCCTAATTCATATGATTTGAATTTTCACCCCAATCCATGGCAAACTTCTGGTTTTTTTGATGGTGTTCATATGATTAGCCCATCCCCGGCCAACTCGAGCTCATTGAACTCTTCGAACCCCCCTCTCCATGATCCCGTAAACCCTCCAGAAGCGCATCCCAAATCTCTGGGGGAAAATACAAAGTGCACAAAGGTCAGAGAAAGGGAAAGGAAGTTGATATTTGGGGAAGGCATCTATATGGGGTGGGTCCCGAACATCGAAAATAATTTTCTGGTAGGTAGGGTTAGAGGCAGATCTTACTTGGCTACGCGATTGCGAAAATGGGTTCTAGATATTTGGGGAAATTCGTTGGACCATTTATCGACTGTGATCACTATGTATCGGTGCGGATTTTCTCTGATCTTCAAACTCCTAAACCACGCAAATTGGGAACTAAAAAAATATTGACACATTGAATTTGCATTGGTGCTTTTGAAGAGATGGTCACCACTATTCGACCCTGAAAACGAAAATCTCGGTACAGGGCCCATTTGGATCCGATTACCTAATATACCCCTCCACTTCTAGTCTGAATAAGTCTTCCGCATTATTGGTAAAGATTTGGGCACATACCTTGAGCATGATCGATCCTATTTGGAAACTGGAAATATGGTGATCTCCTACATTCTCGTTCACTTGGATACCAGGGAAGGCCTAGTTAAAAGTATGGATCTCCTCTACCAGGGCCACTCAAAGCTTCAGATTCTAGACTATGAACGTGTCCCCTTTCGACGCAAGTGATGCCATTAGGTAGGGCATCTGTACAAGGAGTGTCTGATTATGAGCAAATATCATAAGGATTTGATAGATATTTTGGCATCCAAAGGCACCCAGATGATTGATACAGGAAGTAGAGCACCTTCATCGTCTCCGCAACATAATGATCGCTCAAGGCAAAAGAAAATTGGAGAGCACCACCTGACTACTAGATTTCATTTAGAATGGGTCACCAAATCATCCGTTAGATCAACTACAGTCGGGGCTGAACCATAATTGGGTACAAATCTCTCCTTTCCTCTTTTATATACATCGATCTCTTCCAAACCATGTGCATCTATTTATGTCATGGATGGTCCCTATACAACTTGTTTGATGCCTCCCATAACTTGCTCCATTCCCCACACCCCCCACCAGGCATCCTTGATCCTATCATCACCACTCTCCTTGATTCACACCTGGCTACCACTGAAGATACATCATCTAATTCCAGCTCACATTGATACAATCTTAGATCTAGAGACTCATCCTACAAAATCTAGACCTATGGGTTTGGCATTGGCGAAGCATCCCCCCCCCCCAAGATCTCACATACCACCAGAGGTAGAAATTCCTACATATCCAAAGCTATTAAACAAGTTGGCCACGATGTTACATCCAAAAAACAGATTTCGATTGATAGGTTTCTTAGAGCAAGAGAAAACCTTGAATTAGTTTCCCCATGATTTTCCTCTCTTTCAACTGTAGGGGTTTGGCTAGCCTGGATAAAAAATTGGCCCTTCAAATATTGGTGAAATCTGAGAAGTTGGATGTCATTTTCCTTCAAGAAACCATGGGCGAAGGAGTTCAGATATGTCAGACCCTCCAATCACCTTTTTCTAGCTGGAATTTTCATAGTCTCGATGCAAAAGGCAGATCTGGTGGATGTGAAGTTGGATTTCACAACAAAGTAATGCAGATTGACAACACTTGGGCCAGAGAAGGGGTTATTGCTTCGGAAATCTATTTCATTGAGCTCAATTTGCATATGATCCTCATCAACATCTACGGTCCCTACCACAATAGAGAAGCTTTATGGGAACCCTTATTAAGATATGACCCCTTGCATTTGATAACATTATTATAGGAGGCGACCTCAAATTTTCTCTGGGTCACACTGAATATTGGGGAAATCATGGCCAAATCAACCCTCTCTTTGAATACTTTGATCATATTTTGGATCAATACAACCTCTTGAATGTTGACATGGCTAAAATCCAGTCCACTTGGTGGAACCGACGCACTAAGAATGCCATGCTGGCTAGAAGACTCGATCGTTTCCTCATCAAAGCCCCCTTGGTAGAAAAATTTAATGGGATAATACAATGGGTTGGTCATGGGGGTATATCATATCATTCCCCCATATTCCTGGAGATCCTTGACACATCCCCCAAGTCTAGGGCTCCCTTCAAATTTAATTCTACTTGGCTAAAAGATGCAGATTTCCACCAGCTTGTCAAAGATTCTTGGTTACCCTGTAGCCAAGCCATGAATAGAGATCTTGCTGAAGTATTTGTTGAAAATGTAACAAATCTCAAACATAGAACTATTTCATGGATCAAGGAAAAGCGTAAGAAGGATGACATTATGCTGAGGAATATCAAATCAGAAATCTCTGACATGATGGACTCTTGTAATATCGGTTTCCTCACTGTTGATAATAAACTCACATGGAATCACCTCGATGTTGATAAGATTAAAATTATAAAATAGAAGGAAGAGGAATGGAGACTCAAGAGCAGATAAATATGGTTACAAGCGGGAGACTAAAACACAAAATTCTTCTAACAATGTGCAAAAGGGAGAAAAATAACCAACATTATCTAGTCACTAAAGGATAGTTCGGGTAGAGAAGCAAATTCATTTCACCATAATGCGGATATGGGGGTCCGACATTTCAGTCAACTTTCACGGCTCCTCGTGAAGCCACCATTGACCACATTCTCAATATGGCTAGACACTTCCCCAATTTTTTCGATGAAGAGGACACTGGAAATTTGATCAAACCTGTTACATTGGGTGAAATAGAAGCAGTGCTAAAATGGTTCCAAAAAGATAAAATCTTAGGCCCTGATGGCTGGCCCATTGAATTTTATCTTACATTTTTCGAATCAATTGGACAAGATATACTCAAGTTGATGGAGGATTGTCATACCAAGGGTCACATGTATGGTCCCATAAACACCATTGTTATTTCTTTTATCCCAAAATATGATAAACCCCTGACCTTTGACAAATTCAGACCAATATATATTTGCAACAAGATATACAAGATTATCTCCAAAATTATTGCAAATTGCTTAAAGCCTATATTATCCCGCCACATTGCCAAAGATAAATTTGCATTTCTCTCTCACAAACAAATCCATGAGTCAATTGGCACTGCTCAGGAAGGTCTTCATTCCATCAAAATCAAGCATCCGCAAAGAATTATTCTCAAGATTGATCTATCAAAGGCCTTTGACCGCACATGATAGACATATCTCAGACTCATACAAACAAAGATTGGGATACCACACTCTTTCATCAACTAGATCATGTAGTGTATTACTTCGGCAACATACATAATCCTCATAAATGGTGCAACCTCAAATTTATTTCACGTTAGCCGGGGCATGCAGAAAGGCTGCCCATTATCTCCCCTTTTATTCTTGCTCATCATGGAGAGCTTGAGTAGACTTATCAAAAATGCGCGAAGATTCAGAGAAATATCGAGGGTGAAAATCACTGATGCCACTACCATTTCTCACATGTTATTTGTAGATGATGTTGTAATTTTTTTGGATGGATCCATCAAACATTCCACCAATTTTTCGCACATATTAAATACCTTATGTAAAGGCACTAGGATGATTCCAAATTTGGATAAATCCAATATCATGAATATAAATTGTCCAAGACCAATGCAATGATTCGTACAACAACAATTTCTTTATAGACAGTCTAAAATGGAAGATGTCATAAAATATCTGGGATTTTTCCTAAAACCTAACAATTACCATATTGTTGATTGGGCATGGCTCATTGCAAAGTTGGAATCCAGGATCAACATTTGGCAAAAAAATGGCTATCTATGGCAGACAGATTGGTCCTAATTAAATCTGTACTGGAAGTAACCCCTGTCTTTTGGATGTCACTTTCTTGGATTCCTAACGGTGTCACAGATCCAATCCACCATCTATTCCATAGATTTTTATGGGAAGGAGGATACAATGGAAGGACTTTCACATGGGTAAATTGGGATCGTATTTCACAGCCCAAGAGTTGGGGTGGTTGGGGAATAAAAGACACAAATGATTTCTCAAAAGCGCTTGCTGCAAAATTAGGATGGTAGTTGCTCACAACATCAGGCTTATGGCACGAAGTTGTATTCCACAAATATATATACCCTCTTACTTTCTTGGAATGGTTTTGAAGCAATATCAGAAGCAGTCCAGGCATATCCAACATTTGGAAAAGCGTCATACATTCCATCAATGTAATCAAACAAGGCTTGGCATGGCGTATTGGCACAGGTGAGAAAGTGCAAACTGGATATGATGCATGGTCTGGATGTGGAAATAGCCACCTTATTTCACAAGAAATGAGAAACCAACTTGATGCTCTTGGTATAAAGTTGCTATCACAAATTTTTGATGGGGCCAACTCATCTCTCTACATCCAATCTTGGAATTAGCTGCTACAATTGGGATTCTGCATCATCTACATAACGAATGGAAAAAATACATGGATTCCCTTACTCAATCGCATGCCCGGATCACTGATCAGGAGGATTATTTGATATGGGATATATCAAAAACTGGCCAATACACTCCCAAGGATGGAGATCTCATTATTTTATGGGATCATGAACTTTCTGACAAATAATGGTGGTGGAAACCATTGTGAAATTTCAAAGTTGTGCCAAAATCCAAGCTCTTTATGTGTTGTCTATTAAATAACAAAGTTCCCACTGATGATAATCTCATGAAGCGTTATGTGCATGGACCATCCTGTTGCTGCCTATGCAAAACCTCAGTCAAATTTGTCATCCACCTATTCATAACCTACCCCATCACACAAATTGTTTGTCACCAACTCTCCCAAACGCTCAACATCACAAATAGGTGGCACAGTTAATCCTTTTGGGATACTTGGCAACAACGGTGGTAGGCATCTGAAAAGCACAAGCATCAGAATCTCCCAGTCATTATCTTTTTGGGTATTTAGTTAGCCCGCAACAAACAAATATTTCAAGATTCCCCCACATAATGGCACACACATTGTGCATGAATACAGGGGTCGTATGACTTGATTCCGGAAGAGGATCCTCCTAACCACATTAGGCATATCACACATGAGATCATTGACAATCTCATATGTGGGCTTACTTTGACGGTTCTGCACAAGCTTCAGGATGTGGTGGTGGGGAAATCTTGTACATATCAGATTCTCACTATTAAAAAATTATGATGGGATTGGGAAAGGGAACCAACAACTTCGCTGAGTTATTTTGCCTTCGCTTACTGATGATCTTCGTCCATGAACATAACTTTAGACATTTACAAATTTTTGGGGACTCTAAGATTGTTATTAACTCATTCAATTCCATTTCTCAATGCCATGTACACACACTAAGAGGCATACTGGAGGAGATATATCCTCTCAAAACGACAATTTGACTTTATTTCTTGCTCTCACATTTACAGGGAAAGGAACCATATTTCCGACAACCTATACAAAGAAGCCGTGCACCTTCAATTTGGGCAGTGGATGATACAGGAACAACAGGACACTGTATTTCATCAATACTATCATAAGTTATTCATAGATGAACAGGAGTACTCAACATGATACATCTTATATTTATTTTTGTAAATTTTTGTCTGTTGATAGATTATGTAAATATGTAAAAATGCAGCAACATCTGAACTTAGTAGACATATACACTCTGGACAGTTGATATGTACGAACTGGTTTTCAAGCATCGTTTATGTGACTGATACAACATGTAATTTTCACTAATCATTAATGGAAATTACGATTTTTCCTTTGGGAAAAAATATCAAAATCATTTAAACAAATAAAATTATTGTGGCAAGAGGATAGAGGATATGCTGGAATGTCTTGTCTTGTTATGTTAATGTAAACATCTTGGATCGTTCAGATTACATAAAAATAAAAATAAAAATAAATAAAAAATAAAACTAATAATTAAAATATAATTGAAGTAAAACAAGAAATTTACAGAGGAAGTTTTTGGACTCTATGTTGTGATAGCCCATAGTTTTGTTAATGTTATTAGTTATGATGAAGCCTATTTAAAATTATCGCTTTGGACACTTGATATATCTAAATTTAAGATTAATCTAGATTGATACATTAAAATAAATGGGATTAATAATTAAATATTCTTTAAAGTTATTATTTTTTCATAAATTTTGATGTATTTATAATAACCTTTTAATTTACATTTTTGCTGATATTTGTGTTTTATTTATATGTTATGTAATTAAATATTGCTATTTATCCTTTTTAATATTACTATTTTAAAGTTATGAAGAATAAAAAATAAAAAATATAATTATATTAATAATTCAACAATATATTTAATTTAGATTATTTTATTAGTTGCAATAAGTTAAGTTTTTGTAATTTGAAAATTTCTATTTATTATAATGTTTTGGTTTTATAAAATTCAAAATTTAATGTTTATCTCACTTTAAAAAAAAAAAAAAAAAATTGTAGAATGTATATTTAGATTTTTTTATGTAACCCACACATATATACTATTGTGAAATTTCTTGTAATCATCTATAATTTCATGTATTTGTTCACTTTGAAAATCTACTATATTATATTTTTCATCCAATATTATTTTGAGTAATATTTTTTCTCATTGAAATCCATTCTCAACTAATATTAATTAATTAATTTAATTTAAAATAATATATATATATATATATATATATATATATATATATATTTGATTTTTAACATTTAAAATTATAAATAATAAAAAACATAAGGTTACCTCAACAAAACCATGTTAATGCTATGTTGATTTATGTCAAAGTTTTATATCTAGATTAAGTTGCAACAAATATGAAGCATATCGAGAAGAGTATATGGAGAACCCAAAAGTTCATAATTATTGGAAAGAATTCTATTCAAAATATAAGATTTAATTTAAGCAAAAGGATCTTGATTGCATTGAAAAATAGAGTATACATTAAGGGTCACTCATACCTTTTATCCTTCACTGGACCAGTTCTATTGAAAGAGTCTAACCCTATTATTTCCCTCATCCTAGATATCATTTATGGTCTAGGGCCTTTAGAAGAGGGTGTCCTCAAATCTCTAGTAAAAGACAAAAAGTATTATTTATATTCAACCCAATGTTAAGAAAATTCATAAATCATCATGGGAAAACAAAAAATGATCATTTGTGTCGATAGAGTATCTTCCTTGCAAAGGGTTTTATAATCACAATTTATCCTCTCCCTTAACTACAGAGGGCTAGCTAGTGCCTCCAAAAGGTTGGCTATTAGGAGACTCATCGAAATTCATTCCCCTCATATTTGTTTCTTCGAGAAGCTATGATGTAAAAATAAAAAACTACCTTACTTCTCAAAAATCCTCTCCCGTCCTAGTTATTTATATTCTCAGATACAAATGGGAACTCTGGATGGCATTTAGTGGATGGTGGGATATCCTAATAAAATTCTCCTCGGCTTGGTAAATTCACTTATGATTAGTCATTAAGATTCAACGAATAAACCTTGATCTCCACTTATGATTAGTTTTCTCAATAGTGTACATAGTCTATTTATTTTGCCACATATGAATTCATTGCAACACATGACTTATTTTATTCTACAACCACTTTCCACATGGTTATTCATTTACAATGACCATTAGAGTGCTAAGTTATTTCATTATGACTATTCCCTAATTCCAAAATCTTCCATCATGTTCTCGTTGTTTTCTTACACTTGTTTGAGAAACTTACACATATTTACTTTATGCATCTATTTATTACTCTTTTATGTTCATGTCATAATTATAGATTGGTTATGGTTATGAGAAATGAAATAGGTTATCATCATTCACTTCTTAAAACCCTCATTTCTTTATACTTATTTTTCTATCTTCTCATAGGTTTACTATCCTTTGAGGGGTAAGTTTCTTCCAATTTTGACTTCATTCACATGTACATTAGGGAAATTTTACAATATTGTTTCTCATTTATAGTTTCTCTTGATCTTGATTAGATTATTATATTTTTTTCATCTATCACCATGCTTTTAGTGTGGAATATTTAGAAGAATCAACTTGTAGTGTCGTTTTTTCAGTGGGTTCGATTTTGAAAAAAATGGTTATGAAATATTCCACATTCATTTTGAGGCATTAAACAATTTTTATTTGGGTAAAAAAATGATCTAGGCTTATGCGGGAACGAAATAAAATACATAAATGAACATAAACGTAGATATGCATCAGGAGTAAAACTTCATTTCATTAATATCAAATACTAAAAAATGCTTACAGGTAGAATGGAAAATAAACTAGCTCGGGCAATGGTAGCTTATCTCTGAGAAGAGATTTGGCGGTTACATGTCTTTGAACTCTATTACAATGACGCTCAATGGCGTTTGTATTAATGCACAACATGGGAAAATCATAACCTTAGAAGATGGAACGCCAAGATTTTGGGGCCCCGTTGGGGTTAGTTGGGCAGCTAACTTCTCAGGGTCGTAACTTGGTCATATTATCTTTGTTTGTCACGTATGATATATCGTCAGAAATATCTCTTCGAGTACTACAAGTTTCGCTGCAAGCCCCTTCTTGTTGCTATGGGCTTGTTGCAAACCTAAAAAAAATGTCTTTTAGGGGGTCAAAACTACTCTGAAAGTTTACAACTCGAAAAACTGCTAAAAATAGTGAATGTTGCTATAAATAAGGAAAATGATGAAACCAAATGGAGGTATATATGGAACACGTGGGTGACCACCAATATCCACCAGATCATTCCTCCCTCATTATGAAGCAATTTTCCCCATTGCGTGCAGAGCCTCTGTGAGGTAAGGAAATTTCTATTGAATTTTTTCCCTGGTGAACCACTTGCCCTGGTGAAGGAGTTAGCCTACTTTGACAACTCGATATAGTTGGATCCTTTGTTGGCGGGTGTTATTGATATGTGTTTCCATAATTTGATCAGTTGTGGCTTGTTCCATGCAGTCTTGGTTTAACTCTATTGGTGTAAGTTGTTCTACAATGTCGAATGTGTCTAGCAGTGGTGGAAAGCAGGGGTTAAGGCGGTCCAAATTGAACATTGGGTGCAGACCAAGGAATGGTGGAATAATGAGCTCAAAGGAATCAGCCCCTATAGCCTTGGTGATGGTGTATGACCCATATTGGAGTGGGTGAAGCTTGTAGTGGGGCCAACGAGGTGCTCCATCTGCAAATGTAGTGAAACTTTGTCACCCACCTGGAAGTTGTGTGGCACCCGATGTTGATCATGTTGCTACTTGTACTTAGCATTGGCTATGTCAAATATGTCATGGAAATGTTTGTGGATGTGTTGAATGTGCTCAATGAATTTTTTTTCCTTGTTGGATTCAGATCGGACATGAGTCGAATCTACCTGAGTAGTTGGAAATGGTATGGCCACATCAATGGAACATAGTGGCTGGAATCCCAAGCCCACCTGATCCCTTTCTGGCCAGTTGAGTTGTGGAGAGTATTCTTATAGTTGTGCTGGAAATAGGGTAGGCTTTCATCCCATGTGTGTGGATGCTTCGAGTTGTACATGTGCATAACGTGTATGATCATCCTGTTGACGACCTTGTTTGGAAATCAATTTGGGGGTGAAATTTGTGTACTTAGTGAGCTTGGTATCCAGAATCAACCAAATACTTGACCAAAATGTACTGAGGAACCTACTATCTTGATCTGAGATAATGGATTGTGGCATGCAAAAATGTACACTCTTGTTCAAAGAAGATTCTGGCAGTGGCTTATGTTGTGATATTCCTCTTGTAGTCCGTCATAATGGCCATTTTAGAGAATTTGTTGACGACCAAAAAAACGTAGTCGTTTCCATGCTTGGTAGAAGGAAGGCCCGACATGTAATCCATGGAGATGGATTCCCAAGGTCGACTAGGGGTAGGCAACGGAGTATATAGGCCTTGTTTATTAATGGTTAGTTTGGAAATGGCATAGACAGTGAAGGATCTTATGTACTTCCCAACATCATGTCGAAGTTTCAGCCAATAGAAATAATTCTGCAGTATTGCCACTATTTACTCGACCCCGAAATGTCTAGCGACCCGACTGTAGTGCACTTCAAAAATCATATTGTCACCCTCGCTTGAAGGAACATAGAGGTATCACAGGTGTCATTACATTGCATCTTGGAGGTGAAAATTTGGAACTTGCTTACCCCCCAGGAGCATCTAGTATGTGTTGCTGAATTTTGGATCACTTATGTAGAGATGCGGCCAACCCAAAGTCTCATGGTCATAAGAGTAGAGCACAGTGATTAGTGCCACAATCGACAGTTAGCTGAGGCAATATGCAACATTATTGGTGTTTCCCTTCTTGTACTAGATGTTCAAATGGAATTGTTGTAGGTATGTGGACCATTTCTGGTGGCGATCATTTTGAAACTTACCTTATGTATGTATGAACTGTAGGGGTTGGTAATCTGTGTGGATGATTGTTTCCTTCCCCAAAATTTAATGTTTCTATTGTCAGCAAGCCTACACAATGGAATACATTTCATTGTCATAGGTGGGATACTTTCGGATTGTGTCTGAAAGTGTCTCACTATGACATGCCACTAGATACCCCTGCTGAGTAAGTACTGCCCTAATAGCATAATCAGAG
Source organism: Pinus albicaulis (assembly GCA_034641835.2). Taxonomy (NCBI): domain Eukaryota; kingdom Viridiplantae; phylum Streptophyta; class Pinopsida; order Pinales; family Pinaceae; genus Pinus; species Pinus albicaulis. The sequence goes on along the minus strand of CM076575.1, from coordinate 1,601,237,802 downwards.
GCATTTGTCTCGATCTCAAATGGTTGTTGCAAGTTCGATAATGTGAGAACTGGTGCAGAGCTGAGGTGATGCTTCAACTCTGTGTACGCCTTTTGTTGAGATTTGGACCAAAAGAATTTTTCTTTTTCTCCTCCCTTGGTCACTTGACTCAAAAGCCAAGTGATATGAGAGAATCCTGACACGAACCTGCGGTAAAAATTGGCAAGACCGAGAAAGCTACGAAGCTCTGTTAGAGTGGTTTGGGCTAGCCAATCCCAAATGACCTAGATCTTGGCTGGATCCACATGCACCCCCGCTCATTAATAATCTATCCCAGATATTGAACCTGGGTCATTCCAAAAGTGCATTTCTCCAGATTGGCACATAACTTGTGTTACCACAGTGTTTGGATGACGTGTCAAATGTGGTGGAGGTGATCTTCCCAACTTTGGTTGAAGATCAGGGTGTCATCCAAATACACCACCACGAATAAGTTGTTGAAAGGTCGCAATATGTCGTCCATCAACTTCATGAATGTTGCGGGAGAATTTGTCAACCCAAAAGGCATGACCATCCATTCAAAAAGTCCCTCCTTGTCTTTGAAGGAAGTCTTCCACACATCGGAGGGTTCGATTAGTACCTGGTGATACCCGAAGTTCAAGTCAATCTTGCTGAAATATTTGGCCCCCTTGAGTTGGTCCATAAGGTCATTGATCTGCAGGATCATATACCTATTCTGAACTGTGATCTTGTTCAACGCCTGATAGTCAATACAGAGTCTCCAAGTCCCATCCTTCTTCTGCACCAACATGATCAGGCTCCCATAGGGTGATAAACTCGTCCGGATGTGACCTTTCTGTAGCATCTCTTGAATCTACCTCTTGATTTCATCTTTCTCCATAACAGAGTGTCGATAGATCTATCCATTGGGTAGTGACACACCTAGGGTCAGATCGATGGAGTGCTTGACCTAACAATGTAGAGGTACCCCTACAAGTGAGGTGAAGGTGTCCCCGTACTCCTCCACGACCTTTTCCATCTATGTTGTTTTGTGGAGGAGCCTTATCTGGAGGTCGTGGCTACAATATTCTTCTTGCCCTGAGGGCAGATTATCAGGAAAACAAATTTCACAATTTTGGAAATGAGCTTACAACATTGTTTTGCAGTGATCAAAGAGATGGAGGAAGGTGGTGCTAACTTATATATCTTGTATAAATTATTTCCCAAAGTAACAATATCATCGTAAGGCCTAGACTCATACACAACGTCTTTTCCACAAGTATGGTTGGCCTGATAATACATCACAAACATCAAGAGGAGAAATATCAAATAATACCTCATACCTAGAGGGCTTGATGTTGTAGGGAAGGCAACATTATTAGCTGACGCGGAGATATTTTCCTTGGTGAAGCCACCTAATGGTGTACAACTATGGGTGTGTTATTGTCGACAGGCCCAACCGCTTCATGACCTCTGCTGAAATGAGGTTCTTTTGGCTCTCGTTGTCGACAATGAACTACAGTGGGGAACCCTTAACCCACAATTGGGAATGGAAGAGGCACTCATCCTCCTATGTATCTTCGAGCTCCTCCTTCTGGATCGTGGTGGCGGCAATAGTGGCATTGGGCTTCACATTGATAATCTGCTTCCCTTTGTCATTCCCCTTCTTAGGTTCTAACTCAAATTTGAAATATGCATCTGATTCAGAATCCTTTAGCTCAACCACTAGTGACTACTTAGCCCAACACTCACTTGTGTTGTGGGTGGAGCTCTTATGAAACTCACACCACTTTCTTTTGTCATTCTTTGGCTTTGCGGTGTTTTTCTTCGCTTGCGGCTTTGGCGGGTTATCCTGGGCCGCCCCACCTCAGCTTTGTCCTTTGTTATGCAGTTTGGTGATGCCTTTCCCTTACTTTTGATTCACAAATCCAAAGTCTCGCTCCTTTTGTTTGAATTTCCGCTCAATTTTGGCAGCATACAGGTATGTTGCACCAAGAGAGGAGATGTCGAGGAACTCCATTTTGTCTTGAATGTATCTATGCAGACAACTACGATACTTTAGCACCAAATGTTTGTCTAGATATTTGATACTCAAATTTGTGCGCAAGGTATGGAACATATTAATCAGCTCATGCACATCTTGATCCCTTTGTTTTTATAGTGTAGTCCATTGTATGTACTTGTCCTCATATCTCCCCGTGAGATAATATTGTTCCTTGATGGCGTCTCAGAAATAATTCCAAGTGGATGTGATTGAGAATAGGGAGGTTTCTGTTAGGTACCTGTAATACTAGTGTATCCCCTTATTTTTGTTGTTAGTATATCCCCCTTATTGTTATTTTTGTGCCCATGCAGTCCCCATATTGTTATTATTGTGCCCCATAAAAGCCCAATATTGTTTTTTTTTGTTCCCTTACATTGTTATTGTTATGTTGGCAATGATTATATTGTGACCCATTAGAATCCTATATATAGAAAGGAGGTTTTGTCATTTGTATCATCCAAGAATTGTTCATTTATGTAATGTAAAAGAGGTTTCCCTCTCGAAGTGGTTGATTTCTAAGGCTTTGATCTTTCTTTTCTTCTATTTTTGGAGTTTTTCTCATAACATTTGGTATCAGAGCTTTGGATTCTAGGGTTTCGCTGCTTCAAACAGGTCATCGTGGAAGTTTCGCTATAGATATGTTCTACGATGGTTCAGAAGCTCCAAAAAAAACCCATTTGCGCCGAAATCTGGAGAAAATTCATGGAAAATTTGCAAATCTTCATTCGCAATATTTTCAGAGATATAATTTGTGGAAGTTAGGGTTTTTTCAAGCTCTTGAATTTCATCTCAAAGAGGTGACCTTGGGAAAAGTGTAAAAAGTGGATGAAATTACACCAAATTTAGTTTCCTGTGTATTTATTTTAGAGTCGAAAGAAAAAAAAGAGACATGTGGCACACTGTACAAGTTCACTCTACTGAACCAGTCCATAATTAGGTCATTGTGGGAGATTGGGCATAACTTTGTCTTGAATAATCCAAATTAGGTCATACCTGTGGCCGCATTGGAAAGAATATTTAGAGGGCTACTAAAGGACTGAAGGTAAAATTTTGGGGATAAAAAATTACAGAGATACATCAGTTTCAATATCAATCTCCTCAAAAGCAAGAAAAAGGTGTGTATTTTTGAAAAAAAATTGCATAACTTTTGTTTGAAAAATAAGTTTGAAGTGATTGCAAGGGCATATTGACGCATATATATATGTATTGGGTTCTAAAATGCCTCCAAAAATGAATTATTCACCCACTAAACCATCATAAAACTATACTATGAAACATGAAGAGGAACAAGTGCAACAAACTTCGATCTCACAGAGAACAACCAAAGATGACATAGTTGGTTTAAAAGCAGACATGGAGGCTAAGGTGGATGGTCTTAAGGATGACATAAAAGATAATATGGATGATAAAGCAATGCAATATCACATCGAGCATCAACAACAAGTTCTCTGACTCTGAAAGGATAACCTAACTTTGGTGCAGAATCGAATGAAACAACAGGCAAATCAAAATTGCAGTGAAACAATTTTTTATGTAGGTGACTAGGTATTTTTAAGGCTGCAACCATACAAACCAATTTCCCTCAAGAAAGCTAATAAGTATAATAAATTATCGCTAAAGTACTATGGTCCTTACAAGGTGCTGCAAAATATTGGTACTATGGAATACAAATTGGAGTTGCCTGCATCTTCCCGAGTTCACCCAATTTTGCATATTTCATGCTTAAAGAAGGTTATAGGTGACAAACTCCCAGTTCAAATAATATTTCTAGAACTTTACGAGGAAGGAAAAATCATATTGGAACCTAAAGTAATCACAAAAACAATAACTCGACAACTATGAATTCGATCAATTTCAAGGTATCTCAGCAAGTGGAAGAACATACTCACTGAAAATTCCACATAGGAGGATGATGATTTTATACAGAAGCATCTAGAATTAATCAAGCATTGAGGAAAACACTTGTTTGAAGGAGAGGGGAATGTTAGGTCCCTATAATACTAGTGTATCCCCTTATTGTTATTGTTAGTATATCGCACTTATTGTTATTGTTGTGCCCTTAAATTCTTATTGTTATGTTGGCTAGAATTATATTGTGACCCATTGGAATCTTATATATATAAAGGAGGTTTTTTCATTTGTATCATCCAAGAATTGTTCATTTATGTAATGTGAATGAGGTTTCCCCCTCGAAGTGGCTGATTTCTAAGGCTTCGATCTCTCTTTTCTTCTATTTTGGGAGTTGGTTTCATAACAATTTCCCTCTCGTCCATTTTCTCACAGTAGGTTTTCCACTAGTCCTTGACATGGGGGGCGACTTTGAGGAGTGCAAAAGTAATATTTCAAATTCAAAAATTCATGAATCAAGAAATATCCTTCTAATAGATTCAATTATCTATCTACGATGTCTGCATCTATTTGGCTCTCAAAGTTGGGAATGTAAAAATTTACTTGTACCTTAAAAGGAGTGATGCCTCCAGAGTGTTTGTTGGATGAAGGTGTTCCGCCTGTGGGTAGTCGTTGAAGGATCTAGGAAAATTTAGCCATCATTACGTTTATTTGTTTCTCAAGAGCCTCCTTGAGCAATATTTTAATAGGATCTCATGCTCCCTCGTATTTATTTTCTTTCGCCATGGGAGGTCATCAGGTTTTGTGAGGCTAATCTTGCAAAGGTTCAACTATATTGATCCCTAACTCCTTATACCTCGACCTCATTGGGGACATGCAAAGAAAGATCAAGAAAGAGAAAATCTCTCTAATACCATTGATCCAGACTTATGCAGGAATGCAATAAAATACAGAAATAAAAATAAAATCAAAGATGCAGCAGGAACAACACTTCATTTCGTTAATATCAAATAATGAAAAATACTTACAGGCATAATGGAAAATAAACTAGCTCAGGTAATGGGAGCTTATCTCTTAGAAGAGATGTGGTGGCTACATACCCCTAAACTGTGTTACAATGAAGGTCAAAGGCCTTTTTATTATTGAACAAAATGGGAAAAACCTAAACAACCAAAACTCTGACCCTAGGAGATGGAATGCCAAGAGTTTGTGGGCCATGTTGGGGTTAGTTGGGCAACCAAATTCCCAGGGTCGTAACTTGGTAATATTATATTCATTTGGCGCATATGATATATCGTCAAAAATGTCTCTCCGAGTACTACAGATTTCACCACAAGCCCATTCCTACGGCTACGGGATTGCTGTAGACCTCAAAAAAACGTCATTTAGGGGATCAAAACTACTCCAGAAGTTTAGGACCTGAAAAAATGCTAAAAATAATTAATGCTACTATAAATAAGGAAACTAATGAAACCAACTAAAGGTCTAGGTGGAATAGGTGGGTGGCCACCAATATCCACTTGGATCAAAAAATTATCACTTGTGGAAGATCATCTAGTGCTAAGAGTTTGTATGCAAAATTTAAGCCTCTCGCTAGTTGATATACTATACTTACCACCATGGTACAAGCAGATGTCATATCAATCTCCATTAATCATGCATATGGGGCTAGCAATGTGTGAACTTTCAAAAATACTCTAGAAGGTCCAAAATTGTAGCTCTAGTTGAAGTTTGGGGGAGCCAAACCTTACCTATATTAAATATTGGTTTATGTTAAATAATAGGCCGCTAGGAGGAGTAGGTTCATTTTATTTGATGTTGTTGTACTTTGTTCCATATTTGTGCAAAGTAACTGGAAGTGGGAAGTTAGAGAGAAAACCAAAGGGGCTTAAGATTATGTAGCAACTTTAGAAGTTGTAGGTCTTAGGTAACTCCATTAAGAATATCTCTTTCTTTGTATCTACAACATTTTCCATACTAGAGAATAGAGAGCAAAGCAACCTCGCCTTCTAATTAGTTTCTCCTGTATGGTTTCCCAGAGAAAAAATTGTTCCTATTTTTTTGGTGTGTATATTTCTTTTCAATCTATATTGCTTGCATTAAAGCTAATTATATTTAAGCATATAAAAAATAAATAAGGTATTTGAGATTTAAAAGGAATTTCATTCAGAGTAAAAATTTCAACATATTATCAGATATATTATGTTGAATTGTTCCAATGCACGAGGACTTAATATTATCAGATATACTATGATGAATTGTTCCAATGCACAAGGGCTTCACTCAATGAACCTTTGACATATCATGTGTGTTCGTGGCATACCAACCAATACCCTTAATTTGACTCCATATTGGAAAATATCTCTAAAAATCACATTATTTAACCCCCTACCAATACGAACCCAATACACCTTCCAAATTTTAAAAATCCCTACTTTTCCTAGATATTGTAGGTATCCATTTTTTCATTAACATTTTTTATACCCCTTTATATTTTTTCATTAACTTGGAGGTCCATTTTTTATACTTGCCAATATAAAGAACCTTTACCCCCTTTTATACGCTAAATATTTTATATCATTTTCTCCTCAATATATATCCCCCAAAATGAATGCATGTGGTATGATATTTCTCCCTTAGTGAAACCCCCATGTTCCAATGGAATATCCATAAATTTATTGCTCATCTCCACATCTTTCCTAAATGGCTAGTGCCTTTTTTACTACTACATGTTAAGCTAATCAATTTAGCATATTATGTGATTGTATATTAATTCATGTTTAATGTTCTTTTCTTCATGTCCATAGTTAGGCTTTGATCACCATTCTTCTCATCTTCAAAATGCAACATCCTCAGAGTAAGACAATCCAATAACCATTAATTAGGAGTTAGTCTCAAAAATCATCTTGAATCCATTTTATATCGTTATGTGATTGTATATTACTTCATGTTTAATGTTATTTTTTAATGTCCATAGTTATACATTTATTGTGATTATTCTCATATTTAAAATGCAACATCCTAAAAGCGGTGAAACCCTAGCGCGGTAATGATCTCGACTGGTACGAACTTGCATTGGCACCGCCATGGGGAGGCGACATCTCTTTTTGACACTCAGACTTACCACTAAGGTTTGTATACTACCATCAGTCTTGTGCTTCACACTCTCTCCCTTTATACTGTCAACGGTTTTGTATGGTGGGATTGGCTTGGTTTTCGATCACGGGTTCCTCGTTGGTGGTTTACTGCCCTGGTCATTACATGTACTCCGTGGGTGGTCTGGGCCCAAATACATCCTGATTGTTTTTTTTTGAACCTGACATATTCCTCGGTGCCCCGTTTTCAGTCTGACTTGCTCCCCACTATCTCAATATTGGTGCTCAATGCGATTTCGCCCATCCCATTGAGACTTGGTCCCTCAATTGCTGTTTTTTTAACCGCAAAGTTTCAGGCATTGGTGGGTATCGTGGCTACTACCTACGACATTTTCCTTTGGGATTTATCTCTTATCTATCTGTGTATTCCGGGACCTTCTTCATTGACTGTGGCGGTTACCTCTACAAGTTTCTTCCATTGGTCATGAGCAGATACGAGGAGGAACTCGACTACTCCGCTGACCCCCTAGAGGGTGTCGAGATATGGGGGGACAATCCAGGTGATGATGTGCCTGCCATGGTGGAGGAGGAGTCAGCATCGTCTCCGCATCAAACTAAGAAGTTACTACAAGTCACGCCAGTTGTCTGTACAAAATCTATTGTTAATTGGTTGGACTCTCTGTCCTTCTCGATCCCGTCGCCTTCTGTGCTATGACTCTGGGAGCTATAGGCTCAAGAAACCCCTGACTTGCCTCTGCTCAACATCTCTGTATCGGGCTCGAGCATTTCTGGGGAAACTATGAATTTCAGTGCCGATTCACTTGCCTTTGCGGACCTCTTCATCGTCGGGGCAGAGATTTCTCAGCATCTTCTCCCTTCTTTTGTAGCAGTCGTGCTGATTGCAGCATCAGGGTGCTTTGAGGACTTACCTTTCGATGCTCTGACTGTGAATGCACAGCACTCATCCAATTAAGATGGACTTGGATATTTGGGAGCATCCTTAGAGGTTCTGAATCTACTCAGAGGCAAGAAAAAACCTCGACATACCAAAAATCGAAACAGTAGCAACACAAATTTTGGCCTGGACAGGGGAATGGAAAATATAGAGATGACGACAACTAATGTATTAGAGGGCAAGGTTCGGGGAAGAAAATACACCACTGCCAGGCTAAAGAATTGGACAGAGGAGATTTGGCACTGCCATATGGAACAACTACTGGGTGTACTGATTATGAACAGGGGCTGGTTTTCCCTCACTTTCTCTCAGCCTGCTTCAGTGGACTGGGTGATATTCAAGTATTGGCATATCGAGATGCATATGGTACTATTGAAGCGATGGTCCCCTCTATTCGATCCTAATAAGAAGAATTCGGGTGCTGGACCGATTTGGATGCACCTGCCTGGCTTGTTGCTTCAATTCTGGAACGAAGCCTCCCTTCACAGCATTGGGGAGGATTTTGGTCATTATCTGGATCATGAAAATCCCTATTTGGAGACAGGAATCATCTATGTTGCTCGCATTTTGGTTTTCTTGGACACAAGGGATGGCCTCCATGATAACTACAACATGTTCTTCAATGGGATGGTATGGCAACATTTGCTGAACTATGAGGGGGTACCCTTTAGATGCCGACGATGTCATTTGGTAGGACATCTATACAAAGATTACCATCTCATGGGTGGTGCAGCTCCCCTCAATAATAATTTCATGCACATGGCCACACAAACTGACCCGGTTAGTTTTGTATCGACACTGGAGGTGAACCCGGTTGGCGCTCCTACTCAACCTGAGGAACTGTTGCTGTCTTGGTCGATCACACAAGCACGGACTCACAACCATGTTGTCTTCTCTACTCAGAGGGATCCACCTTCTATTCCAGGTGCTTCTCTGCCTCCTCCTTCTGTTTGTTCTTATTTTATCTCCTGCATCATCTATTTTTGTTCACCACACTATTTGCACACTGTAATCCATTAGTTGCTCTGTTGCTTCGCCCACCCCCCCCAACACTATTCCACCCACCATACCCCACACGTCTGTGGTGACCTCGCACCCTTCCCCTCAAATTTCCTTAGACTCGTCTTCTAACGAGCACCATTACTACATGCGATCATTAGTTCATTAGCCCTACCAGTCCGCCCTAGGCATTGGCTAGGAACCAAGCCCCTCAACTGATAAATCACGAGGTAGACCATCTGCGATTTCTAAGGCCATCCGTAGGGACAATTTGGAGGTGGACGCGGGAACAAAATATTTATTTACTAAGGGTTCTTAGAGCAAGAAAAACCATGGACGGGTATCCATCATGATTTTTCTCTCATTTAGTTGTCGGGGCCTTGCCAGCCCGAACAAGAAATTGGCACTCAGAAGACTTCTGCTCACTACTCGCATTGATGCCCTATTCCTTCAAGAAACATTGGGGGATGGCACCTCCATTTCCATGATCTTATCTTCAATTCTTCCGGATTGGACTTTTATGACAATTGATGCACGAGGCCGATCGGGGGGTTGTGCTTTAGGCATAAACAACAAGACCACTCGGTTAATGAATTGATGGGGTCGAGTGGGTGCCATTGGCATGGAATTTACTACTTGTGATTTTGAACTACCCTTTAACCTCATCAATGTGTATGGCCCATGAAATAACAGAGAGACTTTCTGGGACTCTTAGTTGCGGAGCACTCTACTACAGCAACATAACATCATTCTTGGAGGGGATTTAAATTTTTATATTGGTATCTCGGAATTGTGGGGACCTCAAGCCATTCTGGATCCTCTATCTGACTACTTCGCCAATTAATTGGAATTGGCTGATTTTATTGATATAGATATGCAAAAGAAGTAACCTACTTGGAGGAATAGGCGCACGGGGGAGGCGGCACTTGATCGATGACTTGATTGATTCCTTATCAAGATGCCTCTACATAATATTATGGCTAGATCAAGACAATGGGTGGGCTCAGGCGGCGCCTCGAACCACTCTCCTATTTATTTGGAATTTCTGGCTGGTGAAAAAAAACCCCATGCACCTTTCAAATTTAATGCTAGTTGGCTTCAAGAACCCGAATTCCAAGCACTCGTCACTATGGAGTGGCAACACTGCAATAAATTCCCAGATTGGAAACCTGCTCAGGTATTCAATGATAATCTCAAGTTTATCAAAGAAAACATTATTAGATGGGCTAGACACAAAGGAACACTCAAGGAGGAGGAGCTCAAAAGGATTGAATTGGAAATTACTCAGCTTATTGGTACAGACTACTTGGTTTTTCGGACCACATCCAAAAAAGAGCATCTGATTGCTCTGGAAATCACTAGGTCCACCATCCTCCGTAAAAAGGAGGAGGAATGGAGATTAAAAAGCAAGGCCATTTGGTTGAAAGCAAGCGATGAAAATACCAAGCTCTTTTAACAGTGTGCAAAAGGTAGGAGGATCATCAATACTATCTAGGAATTATCTGATAATACTGGATTTGTGGCAAAATCACACGCTCAGCTTATTGATATGGGAATCCGGCATTTCACAAACCAATACAAAGCGCAACATAACATCAATCTATTGATGAGGAGCATATGGAGGATCTCAATGCATTGGTTACCATGGGTGAGATCGAAGGTGTTCTAAAAGGTTTTAAGAAGGACAAAAGTCCTGAACCAGATGGATGGCCCATTGAATTCTATCTACATTTATTTGATCTTATTGGAAGGGATCTCCTTCTAGTCATAGAAGAAAGAAGAATTTATGGTCGCATATATGATGGTTTAAATTCCACATTCATTGCTCTAATTCCCAAAATAGATCACCCTGCTACCTTCCACGATTTCAGACCTATCTCCCTCTGTAACTGTATTTACAAAATTATATCCAAAATATTTGCAAATCGTATTAAACCCATTCTCTCTACTCATATAACCAAGGAAAAATTTTCATTTCTCCACCACAGACAGATTCATGAAGCCATTGGCACTACACAAGAGGTCATGCATTCCATTAATACTAAAAATCTCAAGAGCACCATACTCAAAATTGACCTTGCCAAAGCATTTGATCATGTTAATTGGAACTATATTCACCTTATTCTTATCCAAACAAGCGTCCCTCATTCTTTCACCAATTGGATTATGGGTTATATCATGAACTCCACTTATAGTATCCTTATAAATGGGGCAGCTACTGATTTATTTCATGCTGGTAGAGGTCTCAGGCAAGGTTGCCCCCTCTCACCACTTATTTTTATCCATGTTATGGAAGGCCTCTCGTCTCTTATGAAACGGGCAAAGGATGATGGTAACATTCATGGTATTCGATTAAATGATTTCTTACTACTGAGTCACTTTTTATTTGTGGATGATGTTATTATATTTTTGGATGGCTCTTGTCAGGACAATACACAATTTGATAACATCTTAAAGATTTTTTGCAAAGCTACTGGCATGGCTTGTAATAACCAAAAATCCACTATCATTTTGACTATATGTTTAGCACATGAACAGGGGCATGCCATGCGAAACTTCCCGTTTGAGTGCAGTTTCATTGGGGAAGTTATAAAACATCTTGGTTTCCACCTTAAGACAAATGATTATTAGATCAAGGATTGGAACTGCCTTATTGCCAAGGTGGAGCGCAGGATCAATATTTGGCATCATAGGTGGCTCTCGCAGGCAGGCAGATTGGTATTAATAAAATCAGTCCTGGAAGCCATACATGTTTACTAGATGTCCCTAGCTTGGCTACCTAAGGGTGTCACCAACCGCATTCAACAGATATGCAGAAAATTCCTCTGGAGGAATTCTGGTAGAGAGCGAATATTTTCTTGGGTGGCTTGGGACCATATCAGCAAGCCCAAGGATTGGGGAGGCTGGGGAATAAAGGATCTCTCCATATTTATCACTGCCCTAGCAGCTAAATTGGGTTGGCACCTTGTTACAGGTCATAGCTTGTGGAAAGAGGTTACTGTCTCCAAATACATCACTCCCCATACTACTTTGGAATGGATCAGAGGCTCCATTCAGCTTTTTCCGGGGTCTTCGATCATCTGGAAGGCCATTGCAAAGTCTACTAATCTTATTCAGAAAGGTTTGACATGGCACATCAGATTTGGATCTATGGTCCCATTGGGGGCAGACTCTTGGTCGGGTAGTGGGAAGTACTACAAACTGCTTCAAGACATCATTCAACACCTGGCCCATGTCAGATATCATTAACTATCACAGGTGGTTGATCCACATCGGACTAATTGGCATGCTCAAGGTTGGCTTTCGGCTCAGGATCTTCAGATTCCCATAGAGGGCCATCCCTACTGGGATCGGTACATCAGGGCATTACAGGCATCACACATACGACTCACGGATCATGAGGACGACCTTTTGTGGGCTCTCTCGCCTAGCGGAAAATATTCCCTGAAAGCTGGATATATCATAATCTGTGCGCCCAGGGAACATCCTAATAAACATTGGTGGTGGCACTCGATCTGGAAACTGCAGGCACCTCACAAAACTCGACTACTCATGTGGTGCATCCTCAATAATTGCATCCCTACCATTGACAATCTTCGCATATGGGCCATCCAGGGTCCATCCAGATGTTGTTTTTGTTTTTCTCATGAGGAAGATGTCCAACATCTCTTCCTTGATTACCCAATTATTAGGGATTTTTGGCGCTCGGCTTCTCAAGCACTGGGTTTTTCACTCACCTGGCAAGGTACATTTATTTTAGCGGCTTGGTCTGCATGGTGGCAAGATGTTACTTGCACCAAACTTCGGAACTTACCATTGTTGATCACTTGGGGAATTTGGACCTGTCAGAACCGTTTCACCTTTGAAGGGGTGAAAGTGATCTGGTACCACATTTTTTCAACCATCTTCTCTACTTGTAGACTCATTCCTGATGTTGATCATCCCACCCGCAGAAAGGAAATCATCCCTGAAATTATTGACCATACTTGCCCATGTGCATACTTTGACGGGGCATCAAAAAATCATGGGTGTGGGGGGGAGCGGTATTACATTTAACTGACACTCATTTCTTCCACCTTAAAATGGGGTTGGGTCCGGGGACAAATAATTTTGCTGGACTCCTCAGCCTTTGGCTTCTTCTACTTTTCACCCGAGAACAAGGATGCAACAGATTGCAGATTTTTGGGGACTCACAAATTGTCATAAATTGGTTCAATTCACATACACAGTGCCATACACGCACACTTATATCATTATTGAAGGAGATGCATCTACTGAAATAATTTTTTGACATTATCTCTGTCACTCACATTTATAGGCAGAGGAACCAAATGGCAGACAAGATTTCCAAAGAAGCGGCGGAGTTAGATTGGGGAAGGTGGCTCATTATGGAGCATGATGGGGAACAGGTGTTCCAATATTATCATAGACCTTTCATAGATGACATACAAGATATGAGAGCAGTTTCTCCATGATTGCAATTTTGGTATCATCATCATTTTTGGCGATCATTTATATCATGCTGATAGTACACTATTTATCAACATTATTTATATCGGCTGCTACCATGTATTTATGTACATATTTTGTGATTAGATTAGGTTTATTATCACTGATATTTGTTGATTATCTGACAACTATTAACCTCTTCGGAGATGATATAGAACCATGAACTTACTGGTTTTTATATGTAAAATGTAACCTGTAATTTTTCTTTCTTATTAATGAAAAATTACAGCTTTTTTCCTGGGAAAAAAATCCTGAAAGTCATCCAATAACAATTAATTAGGAGTTAGGCTCAACAATCATCTTGAATCCATTTTACATTTGAGCTCACCATTTATCTCAACTGGAATTGCATTCACAAACTATGTCATGATTACTAGATTGTTACTTTCATTAACCTTATCAAAAGATTATATTATGATTACAAGTATAAAATACAAATAACACACAAATAATTATTAAATGTCTTTGCCCACACATTAATATTATTTATTGGTCATATATATATTCCCTTGCCCTTGTAGCACTAAATAAAGTTCCAAATTATGTTATCCCCCCTTTTTGAATTATATAAACCTCATTATATCTAAAATGTAATAATAAACTTTTATATTCACATAAAGTTACTCTTTTTAATTTTTATTAATAATAATAAAATTTACATTTTCACATAAAGCTACTAATATTTATGAATTCATATAATTTCATATTATGAAAAGAAATTTACTTTTGTTTTTTGAAAAATACATATTTATCAATAACCAAATTATCCTCATCATAAATTAGTCCACAATACTAAAATTACTATTTATACAAAATTATAACTCACAATAAAATGTAAAAGTGTTTCCCAAATACTTCATATGAAAATGTGAACTCCTTACATATTAACTAGCTACATATCTTATTTTTTTGAAATTGAATTAATTTTGATCCTTCTTCCAAATTGTTAAAACCATATGTAATTTCCCCACTTTAATATGTTCTTAAAACCATTGCTCTAAATTATATCTTGAGCATCTCATACAAAAACATTACTAGTTAATAAAATCTGGCACTTTAAAAAATAAAATACAAAAAACATTTTCAATTATATCTTAGTAAATGTCTCTTGAAAACATTTTTAATTATATCTTAGAAAATCTAAAAAGAACATTATCAACTGGAAAGGTATTGCAAGATATCAATAAACCAATTCACATTTTAAGTAATAAACATGTTCACATTATAAGTAATGAACCAACTCACTAAACCAATAAGTAATATGTTTTATAAGGAAAAGGAAATACTATAAAGAGGTGAACAACAAAACTAAGCATTGGTTAATTCCCAAAACACCGTGGGAATCTCTAGAGAATAACATGAGAATACCATGTCTCTAGAGAATAGAACATGAGAGGAGGGGGAATTTAACCAGCTAGCAACCACTTGAGCTATTATAAGTAATAAACCAATAAGTAATATGTTTTATAAGGAAACGAAAATACTATAAAGAGGTGAACAACTAAACTAAGCATTGGTTAATTCCCAGAACACTGTGGGAATCTCTAGAGAATAACATTAACATGAGAATACCATGTCTCTAGAGAATAGAACCTGAGAAGAGGGGGAATTAAACCAACTAGCAACCAAACATTAACATGAGAATACCATGTCTCTAGAGAATAGAACCTGAGAAGAGGGGGAATTAAACCAACTTACAACCACTTGAGCTATTATAAGTAATAAATCAATAAGTAATATGTTTTATAAGGAAACATAAATACTATAAATAGGTGAACAACAAAAATAAGCATTGGTTCACTAAGCATTGGTTAATTCTATAGCTATTATACTTAATAAACCAATAAATATTATGTTTTATAAGGGAACATAAATACTATAAATAGGTGAACAAGGAAATTTAACATTGGTTCAGTAAGCATTGGTTAATTCTGAAAACATTGTGGGAATCTCTAGAGAATACCATGTCTCTAGAGAATAGAACCTGAGAGGAGGGAATTAAACCAGCAAGCAATTATTATAAGTAATAAACTAATAATTAATATGTTTTATAAGGAAACCAAAATATTATAAATAAGTGAACAACGAAACTAAGCATTGGTTAATTCCCAAAACACCATGGGAATCTCTAGATAA
The DNA here is from genome assembly GCA_034641835.2 of Pinus albicaulis. NCBI lineage: Eukaryota > Viridiplantae > Streptophyta > Pinopsida > Pinales > Pinaceae > Pinus > Pinus albicaulis. The sequence continues at coordinate 1,601,222,237 of CM076575.1, read as the reverse complement.
TAACATGAGAATACCATGTCTCTAGAGAATAGAATCTGAGATGAGAGGGAATTAAAAAATAAAATTTATTGAACTATATATATTGCTAGTTTAGACTAATCCGGGTTTTGAACAGGTGACCTTGTAGACGAAGTATTTTAAGAGTGCACCTCATCTGTGATTTTTATGAAAAAATTAGTTAAACAATTATGAATCACAAAAATTTACAATCTGAAATTAAAATAAATATCCATTTTTAATAATAAATAATTATTTTAATTTACATAACATATATATACCTATATAAATAACAAAATATGTTACATACACTAAGCAAAACATTAAAATTATCACAATTATTATTATTGCTGTCATTAATTTTATCCTATCACATATATGAAATCAATCTTTTACTCATCAAAACTACAACTTTAAATCAGTGATTCATTTACTTGTATGTATTTATATTCTTTTATTAATATTTTATATACTGAAATTTTATTTATTTATTTATATATTAAAATTGTTTTTTTATCAGCTTCTCTTTTCATGGATTTCTTTTCTTCCTGCAATTAATACATCAAATAAAAAAACTAAAAAATAAACATATGGATGCATGGTAAATTATTGGTGCAAAACCCAAAAAAAAAAAAAAAAAAAAATTCTCTAGCCCGGACTTTCTCACTTCAATTTTTTTGATTCACTGAATTTTGACAACAAAAACTCCAAAAAAATGACATTAAGACAACTCCATGGAGAGAGTAATAGAGATTGAGCCAAGCAACCATGTAAAGAGGTTTGGTTTAGAGAATCTGCAATCCGGATAAAGGTGGAGGCCATTTGAGGGCATTGTACTTCGTTGTCCTCCTGCGAATCTCTTTGAATGAGGAGGAGGATACAGCTTGTGAACCTACATTTCTTTTTAGGTATTTGGATGGGTAGCAGCACCATGCTCAGCCTAAATCTTCCTGTGCAATACTCCCTGCATCACCTGACCCCCCAAGTTAGTACTGTGCGTCTTCCCTTTCTCAGCTTTTTTTTCACACGGATTTCTTTTTTCCTACTGCAACGGTGTTGTACTTTCAGCCCGCCTTTCGAATCGCTGGGGTTATAGCGCCATATTTGATCCTCCAGCACATTCGTGGTGGGCATCTCCTTTCAACGAGTGATCCTTCCTCCTCTTGTTACTTCTGGCTGAAGCAAGGTCGGTACGTGGGTACGACTATTTCCATGGAAGGTAGAGGCAGTGATTGAAATTATTGAAATTAAACAAACGCACACCAACACAGCAGAGAGAAACGTGAGACAAAGCTCTTCACCGTCAAACAATTCATTGCACGTTCCATCCCTTCATATAGCGAGTTCCTCACCTAATCTTCTGGAAGAAAGTAGTACAAATACATGGAACCGATTTCTAAATAAACACTTAGTTCAACAACTCAAAACTAAATCTATTTCTGCATGATCTAGATTATTCTCACATCCTCCCTTAATGGAGAAATGGATTTTCTACAATAACTAATTGACTTCTAAAAACTTCAAATTTGATTTTACCAAGGGGCTTAGTAAATATATCAGCCATATTATCCTTGGTATTACAAAATATTAATTCAATTTCATTTGACTCAATTTTCTCACGTACAAAGTGGTACTGTAACTCAACGTGTTTTGTTCTAGCATGGTAAATTGGATTATGTTCTAATTTGATAGCACTCTGATTATCACAATTGATACATGTTGAACCACTTTGCGCCTCTTCAAATCCTGCAAGAATTCTCACGCCAGCGCTTCCACGGTGGCGACAATTCAAAAACTTGTACTAGGTGTTCGGTGATAAAGAAACGGTTCGTTGTTTCTTACTACTCAAGATCTGACCTGATCCTATACTAGAAATGCATAGCAGAGGTAGATCGTTTTGTTATCTGGATTTCTGCCCAATATGAATCGACGCCTCTGATTGCAACAACTAAGTTCAGCTAAGTATACATAATATAAAATTCTAATGATTTATCGTTGTTTAATCAATGGTTGAGGTCTTCTTCTGTTATCAGAAGTGCTAATTATTTACCATGCGAAACTTGTTGCACTTATTAACAACATAAAGAAGAGTTTCAGTTCATCTTTTGAAAATGACAATATTATATGATTAAATTCCTGTGATGTATCACGGGACCTGTGAAACTGGTCTGAAACACGTGCTTCATACTTTGTTATTTTTATTGATGATAGATCTAGGTACACCTGGGTCTATTTCATTCGAACGAAGAGTGATATATTTGAGTATTTTAAAGAGTTTCGAACTATGGTTGAAAAACAAACAGGTAAGTACATTAAAATACTCAGATCTGATCAAGGGGGTGAATATAAGTCAAATGCATTTAACAGCTATCGTAAATCTAATGGGATTCAACAACAGTTCACATTACCACATACCCCTCAGCGAAATGGTGGAAGTTCTTTGACGACAGAATCTGTACCTTGGTGGGAATGTACACTGTAGGTATATTTAGGTAAAAATATTTCTACGCCAGTTTCAAGCTGGAAAGCCATTGAATATATTATTGTTGAAGAATCGATGTCCCACTAAGCAATTAGCTTTTCAAACACCTTTTGAGAGTCTTCATGGTTACAAACCTGATGTCAGTCATTTAAGAGTCTTTGGATGTACTGCCTTTGCACATATTCCTAAGGCTAACAGAAGAAAGCTTGATGCCAAGTCAATCAAGTGTGTTTTTATTGGGTATTGTACATATTAGAAAGCATATAAATTGTTTGATCCAAGTACACATATACTGTTTGCTCCAAGTACACATAAACTGTTTGCAAGTCGAGATGTGGTGTTTCATGAGCAGGCTGATAAATGTGATACAAAGAATGATGCATGGCATATATCTAATGATGCTCATGTCAAACTTGATACTTTGATTAAACAGGAACAGGAACAGGTACAGGTACAGGTTCAAGATCAGGATGAGAGCAGTATGAGCACATCCAGCAGCAGTGAGTCCTCACGAGAGGGAGATTCACCTCAAAGCCGAAGAATCATGGATGGAACTCCAACAGGTATTGTAGCACCAAGAAGGTCAACCCGACAAACCCAGCTTCCTGCAAGGTATAGAGATTATGCCTTGATGTCTAATATCATGAATGTTGTAGAACCAGTTGATTATGAACAAGCTAAAGAACATGAACAATGGAGAAATGCTATGAATGATGAATATGCCTCTCTTATGAAAAATAAAACATGGGAATTAGTGGAACTTCCTGAAAACAAAGTTCCAATTGGAAGCAAATGGTTGTATAAATCTAAATTTAAAGCAGATGGTAGCATTGATAAATTTAAGGCAAGATTAGTTGCAAAAGGATATGCTCAACAGGAGGGAATTGATTATGAAGATACTTTTGCACCAATAGCTAAATTGAATACAATTAGATTACTGATTGCCTTAGCCACAAAACATAATTGGAATATACATCAATTGGATGTCAAATCTGCTTTTCTAAATGGTGATTTAAAGGAAGAAGTTTATTTGGTTCAACCTGAAGGGTTTGTCAAACAGGGACTGGAGCATCTAGTCTGCAGGTTAAGAAAAGCCTTATATGGTTTGAAACAGGCGCCGAGATCATGGTATGTAAAGATTGATACCTTCTTTCTTCAGAATGGGTTTGTGAAAAGCAAAAATGATCCTAACTTGTATGTTAAGAGAGATGAAAAAGGAAACGTTGCTTTAATATCTTTGTATGTGGATGATCTCATTATCACAGGCAGTGCTTGCGAGTTAATTGAAGAAATTAAAGTTCAGTTGTCACAGGAATTTGAAATGAAGGATTTGGGTGAATTGCATTACTGTTTAGGAATTGAGGTATGGAGAGAGCCTGGTAAAACATTGATCACTCAAAGCAAATATACAAAGGAAATTCTTAAAAAGTTCAATATGAGTGATTGCAAAGCTATGTCAACTCCCTTAGAACAGAATGCAAAGTTGTACAAAGAAGATGGATCGAAAGAGGCAGATGGAACATTATATCGTCAGTTAGTGGGAAGTTTGAACTATCTCACCACTACCAGACTAGACATTGCATACTCAGTCAGTATCCTTAGTCAATTCATGGCTAAGCCTTCAGGAAATCACTGGAATGCTGCAAAGAAAGTTCTCTGATACTTAAAGGGAACAGTGAATTTAGGTATTATGTATACTGATGAATCTGATGTTGCACTAACAGGTTTTTCTGATTTAGATTGGGCAGGAAATCCAGATGACAGGCGATCTACCTCTGGCTATGCATTTCATATAGGATCAGGGGTTGTATCTTGGAGTAGTAAGAAACAACCAACTTTTTCTTTATCATCAACACAATCTGAGTACAAAGCTTTGACCAATGCCACCTGTGAAGCTATTTGGTTGCGAAGAATTCTTGCAGATCTTGAAGAGGCGCAAAGTGGTTCAACATGCATCAATTGTGATAATCAAAGTGCTATCAAATTAGCACATAATCCAATTTACCATGCTAGAACAAAACACGTTGAGTTGCAATACCACTTTGTACGTGAGAAAATTGAGTCAAATGAAATTGAATTGATATTTTGTAATACCAAGGATAATATGGCTGATATATTTACTAAGCCTCTTGGTAAAATCAAATTTGAAGTTTTTAGAAGTCAATTAGGTATTGTAGAAAATCCATTTCTCCATTAAGGGAGGATGTGAGAATAATCTAGATCATGCAGAAATAGATTTAGTTTTGAGTTGTTGAACGAGAGTGTTTATTTAGAAATTGGTTCCATGTATTTAGGTTTGTTTCCTCTTCTTCAAGAAGATTAGGTGAGTGCAATCTGCTATATAAGTGTGATGTAATCGTGCAGTTGAATTCAATGATTTTTCAGTGAGCTTTGTCTCACGATTATGTGTTTTATAGGTGTTGGGTGTGCGTTTGTTTTAATTTCCCAATCCCCGTCTCTGCTCCATGGAAATGGTAGCTGTACCCACTGCATCAATTCTTGTTGAATTCCAGTAAAGAAGTAATAAGAGGAGGGAAGGATCACTCGTTGAAAGATCTTTTTTCCACCACGAACAGGCGGGAGGATCAACAGGGCGCTATAAACCCTAGCGATTCGAAAGGCAGCGAGTACAACACCAGTGCAGAGGGTGCAAAGAAATCCTCGTTGGTGAAAAAAGCTGAGAAAGGGAAGACGCACAGTACTAACTTAGGGGGTCAGGTGATGCAGGGAGTATTGCACAGGAAGATTTAGGCCGAGCCTGGTGCTGCTACTCATCCAAATACCTAAAAAGAAATGTAGGTTCACAAGCTGTATCCTCCTCCTCATTCAAAGAGATTCGCAGGAGGACAACAAAGTACAATGCCCTCAAATGGCCTCCACCTTTATCTGGATTGCAGATTCTCTAAACCAAACCTCTTTACATGGTTGCTTGGCTCAATCTCTATCACTCCCTCTATGGAGTTGTCTTAATGTCATTTTTTTGGAGTTTTTGTTGTCAAAATTCAGTGAATCAAAAAAATTGAAGTGAGAAAGTCCGGGCTAGAGAATTTTTTTTTTTTTTTTTTGAGTTTTGCACCAATAATTTACCATGCATCCATATGTTTATTTTTTAGTTTTTTTATTTGATGTATTAATTGCAGGAAGAAAAGAAATCCATAATTTTTTATTTTCCATTAGATGTATTAATGTCATAAAGAAAAGAAATCCATGAAAAGAGAAGCTGATAAAAAAACAATTTTAATATATAAATAAATAAATAAAATTTTAGTATATAAAATATTAATAAAAGAATATAAATACATACAAGTAAATGAATGACTGAGTAAATGAATGACTGATTTAAATCTAGGTTTACCATAGAATTAACATATAGATACAAAATGAAAATGAGACTAATGTTTACCATAGAATTAACCTATAGATGCAAAATGATAAAAGCATAAAAGCTTCTGCGCAAGGTATTTAACATTGCTAGTAATTGCTTACTAATACCACAAGCTCAAATAACCACATATTTCATACTCTAAAGAGCAAAAAAATGAGTAAATACTATTAGATATGAGTAACTACTATTATATAAAATATCTGATTATTATTAAAAACATTCCTAAATATTCCATTAATGCTATATCTCTATTATTTCCTAGCATGCCCTAGCCTGTTACAAAAATAGACATGTAAAATTGAAAATGGTATGCATGTAGATATTTTATACAATCCCCTGTTATAATGAAAGAGCATTAGATAATCTCTAAAGCGTATGCTACATTTACTCAGATTTATCGTTGACTGATGCACAAAATTGGCATTGCCACAGCAAGGTTTGCTAGGAATCTCCGGTAATGGGTTTTTCATAAGATGAAGAACATTTCAAGATTATTTGAGGCAAAACGGTAAGGGATCGCATCACTATACCTGACATTCTTTCAGCTATCGCATTGCTATGATCATGGAAAGCAGCGGATAGAGATGGGCCGTGTAGCTTATCTTCAGCATTGCTCACCATCTGCATATTTTCACCTGCGATTGCTATAAATTAAAATGTAACCCATTTCTGCTGAGGATTGCCAAAATATCTAAATATCAACAAATGACCAATTGGTTCTGCCAACGAAAAATGAGCAAGGTGATTGGAATAAATGACAATGTAGAGAAGACAATATGTATATGCATACCTTGGATCCCTTGTCAGTGAGAACTGGATCACATAGATGAAATTAGAGTCCGTTCTCTGAAGAGAGTTCAACGAGGATGGTCGCCCTGGTAGGACCTAGTTTTTTTGTTTTGGTACAAATTTATTTCAAAGAAAGTCATCACAAGCCATAGATTTCTCTAAATGATGCACCCATCCATCATTTCTACGGTCTACCTGCTGCTTCGTTTTCACATGTTCTGTCCAAAATCATCGGGTTCAGAGAACATTTATTTCCCTTCAGATTATAAATGTTACTTCCATGACAAATCAATTGGGAACAGCTTTTGTGTTGAGGTAATGGAGGCTGATTCTGGTGAATTTGTCGCTCCCTAGACCATAATATATAAAATGCGCGGACAATCAATGAAAGATTGAACAACGTATCTGAAACCTAGATGCAACAGTTAAAAAAGATGACCATGACAAACAGCCCATTAGATTTTTTTTACCTGTACTGAAAACACGGCCATACAGTTAGAAGAATCCGCGATAATGTGATCAGCTGAATATAGACAGACATGGCTACTAATTAAGAAAAACAACTTAGATGGAAATGCTTAATATTTTCAGAAAAACAAAGCAATACAGTATTCCCTTAGTTGAAGAAGAACGGGTTTGACACTTAAGCTTTTGACAGTATCCTTTTCATTCAGACTCTGAGGTGCTGACTCAAAGAATGAATTGATGAGAATAGTTACGTCATTCCGTCGTTACCCAACAATCCATCAACTCTGAAACCATTAACTGCCTCGTTAAATCCCTACATTATTCCAAGACAATCTCTCATACAAAAATATGAAGATATATACAAGGAAAACGCACACCAAACTCAAACAAAATACTCACTTGCACAATGCCTCACGTAATTGGTAGTTGGATGTTAGCCTGGCTTAGGTCAGGAATTTCTAGCTATTTGGCAGACAGGTGTAATACATATTTACAATATTATGCAGACTTCCAATTTCTGTCGCATTGGAATAGGGCAGGGCTAGTCTGTCTGAGAATGTTTTCTAGTAAAGTGAGATGCGGCGTTTATTGAGTGAAAGAGATCAAATGATTTTCGCCAATTGAAGCAGAGCATATGCGCCTTTCCTCGGAAAACAACCACCTGTCAACGAGATAGGCCATTCTATGTAATTGCAAGTCAAATATGGCAGATAATTTAGAGTGTAGATGATTCGTAGAGTTGGGTAGCAATTCAGGAACACTGTTGAAACTTGAGAGAGCTGCATGATTTAAGAAAATTTTGATAAATGTGATTAAATTTTAATTTTAATAGAAAAAAATGAAGTACCATAAAATTTGTAATTAGTACCAGATAATGCCCTGTCTTTACTGTCATTGTAACTTTTGGGCAAATAAGGCAGATAATTTAGAGTGGTAGATGATTCATAGAGTGATAAGCACGGAACACTTAAGAGTTGCATGATTTAAGAAAATTTTGATAAATGTAAATAAATTTTAATAGAAAAAAAATGAAGTACCATAAAATCTATAATTTGCACCGGATAATGCCCTCACTGTCATTGTAAATTTTGGGCAAATACGACATATAATTTAGATGATTCATAGAGTGACATAGCATTTCAGGGACACTCCAGAGCTGCATGATTTAATAAAATTTTGATAAATGTAATTAAATTTTAATTTTAATAGAAAAAAATGAAGTACCATAAAACCTGTAATTGGCACCAGATAATTCTCTTACTGCCATTGTAACTTTTGGGCAAATACAATAGATAATTTGTAGAGTGGTAGATGATTCATAGAGTAGTGTAGCACTCCAGGAACATCCCAGAGTGGTATGATTTAAGAAAAATTTGATAAATGTAATTAAATTTTAATTTTAATAGAAAAAAAATGAAATCCCATAAAATCTGTAATTGGCACCTGAATCCGGATAATGCCCTTACAACCATTGTAACTTTTGGGCAAATACGGAAGATAATTTATAGAGTGGTAGATGATTCATAGAGTGGCATAGCACTTCAGTAACATTTCAGAGCTATATGATTATTTCGCAAATAAATAAAGACATAAAGAGGAACATGCCAACAAAAGAAAAACCCTCAAACTTGTTGACTAGTGTCCCATTCTGCAAACGCCACGTGGTCCTAAAGCCACCTCATCCACCACGATAAGCATGGGTCCCACCTAGTCCTCCGAGGCTTGGTAGAATCAAAGTTCCATGTTAAAATTGTTTTCATGCTTCCTCTTCCTTGATATGTAAAACAACTCATCAACTGGCCCACAGTCATCTTGGAAGTAATATGGCGGAGGTTTCCCCTTAGACTCCCTTACAGTCATTGTAACTTTTGGGCAAATACGGAAGATAATTTATAGTGGTAGATGATTCATAGAGTGGCATAGCACTTTAGTAACACTCCAGAGGTGCATGATTTAAGAAAAATTTGAAAAATATAGGGCATGATAAGTGAAGCTAAAAAAATAGATTGACTATTCGAGGAAAACTTAATTTCACAAACAAATAAAGACATAAAGAGAACATGCTAGCAAAAGAAAAAATATAAGAAAATTGGAATGAAAATAAAACCCTTAAACTTGTTGACTAGTGTCCCATTCTGCAGACACCGTGTGGCCCTAAAGCCACCTCATCCACCACAATAAGCATGGGTGGGTCCCACCTAGTCCTTCAAGGCTCGGTAGAATCAAAGTTCCACATTAAAATTGTTTTCATGCTTCCTCTTACTTGATATGTAAAACAACTCATTGATTGGCCCACCTACAGAGTCATCTTGGAAGTAATATGGCAGAGGTTTCCCCTTAGACTCCCATCAAAATCTCCAGGAACTTCTTTCCTAGATGCATGGACGGATTTAAGTGTATGACATCCGACGACCAGGATTTCTTCTATGCCCTTAGGCATTGTGACTGATCACATAGGCTTAAGCCTCAGATCCTTTGTTTCTTTCGGTCCCTAATTCCCGACCCTATGGCACTTGTTCATATATGTCGTTGAAGTTGTTTCTGCCCTTGGCACTTGGTTATAGTGGTTGCACACATGAGAAAGGGCCAAGGCTCTTAGCGTTTTGAACTTGAAGGCCCCACTTATTTCCATACATGTATATTTATTTAGCTCTTAGAGCTATCACTCACTGTGGATAACTAGTCTTGACGCCATCCCTTTTGAGCTTATGGGGATTTCATCTAAGTCAATTTATACTTGGGTACTTCAACATGTATATATGTATATCAGTACCCAAACACTACCCCTCCTAAGCTTTTAGTTGTGTATATCTCTCCTGAGCTCCTTGCAGGGCTCAACCTGCCCAGTCAACATGTTTACACATTATATATATATATATATATCCTTATTCCTTCTAAACTTGGAAACTGAACAATAAGGCCTCGAAGGCCAAAACATTACATAGAATAGAGATCTATCTCTCAACGCATAGGCAACTCAAACAATGTTCAAACTCAGGAAAAGCAACTAGATCGTATACTTTGCACACATGCCATTCAACTAAACTTCATGCTCAGGATATTACAAGCATTTAATCCATTCATGCAAGAAGTTCAGACTTCTAATTCATCCAAGAATCATCATTCTTAAACATACAAAAAGTCACATTTCATGGCATAACACATGCACTGAACCACTACATCAGATTCATAACAATACAGGCCTTAGGCCAACATAGAAACTCAAACCATTCCATAACCATGTCTATAAAACAACAATGTCTATTCAGATAGGAATACCTCAATCCTTGACATTACAAGCCATGATAAAGCAATGCATTGTACAAGCATAAAGCATTCAAAACATAAGAGATTCATAAGAGATATCAACAGACACTTATTTTTGCTAAATTGATCCAAAAAACTGGAATGTGACTTCAACTCTCCACCCAACCTTAGACACATTGCAGCCAAATCTTTCTTGTAGTAGTCACCCCTAGGTCAGATTCCAGAGCTTGATGGAATAGGGATTCCATAGGACCACAACCTGCACCCACCTACTATTTCATGTAGTCGATATCTCATGGGGAATCCAAAGGTCCACCATCTCCACCCTTCAAATCAACAAAGGAAACTAGAAGTTAATACCTCTACCCTCAAATCAGCAAGGGAATCCAAAGGTTGTGCCTCCACCCTCTAACCAACAAGGGAGTCCAAAGGTTGTACTTCCACCCTTCAACAAGGGAATCCATAGGCTATACCTCCACACCGATGTAGCAAGGGAATCTAGAGGTTATGCCTCCACCCTCTAAGCAACAAGGGAGTCCAGAGGTTGTACCTCCACCCTCAATCAGCAAGGGAATCTAGAGGCTATACATCGAACCTCAATAAAAAAGGGAATCTAGAGGTGTTATTGTAGAAATTATATAACTTATGTGTTATATATCCAAAATTCTCTTGATCACACACTATTTTACTTCATGCACAATACAGAATCTATTCCACTATTGATCATCACATGCGGAAATTAAATCAATTGCAATGCACACATGAAACAATAAAAACTCACACACATTAACACAGTTGTTTAACGGGAAAGCCTGAAGCTAAAAACCCCAACTATCTGTATATAATATATGTCATAGAGATCATGTAACAATCCTCATACAAAGTTGATCATATCAAGCTCTCAGTACAATACAATCACTACACACTAATCAAGCCCGATCTTGCAAATCCATGCACTGATCTTTGCCACCTGCTAGCATGCCTCTACTGCACAATCCCTGCTGAAGAATGGCTCTGAATGAACTCGAATTGCTCCAGCCTTGCTCACGCAATCCTCATTGGCATCTCCACTGAGTGTTGGATGCAATCAATGCATCACTATAGTCACAATTGATAGTCACACTTGCTCTTTCACCTATCTCTCCACTGGTCTCCACTGAAACTTCCATGCACTGTAGTTAACTGATGTATTATTTAGTTTATTAATGAGTTATTATTTAGAGAATTAATTAACTAATTAATTCACACCATTCTTACTAGTGTATCAATCAGTTAGACTAGAAACAACTAGATCAACTGAGTCTAACTGAGTTAAACTAAATACAACTCCACCAACTACTTCTATAACTCCACCAAACTCTGTCACATGAGTTCTAACTGAAGTCCTCATGCATTAGCTCTAGTAAACCCTCAGGAATAGCGTAATTCCTTCTATCAGTTGTTGTGCCACATCTGTGCACTTAACTGAAGTGCTCCAAGAGAATAAGATAATGTTTAGAGTCCAAATATTATTAAGAGCTAATAATATTCGACATATCTATTTTTAGACTGGCAATCTAAAAATAGATTCCACCTAATATGTCTAAAAATAGAAGTCCATCTATTTTTCCAACTTGACCAACCATCCACAAATAGCATCCTGCAACTCATAGAATATGATCGACATGTCTAAAAATAGACTTTGCGCCAAAAATAGCCTGTGGGCCCACTTAGTGAAGGCGACTCTTTTCACTAAGCTCATCATCTTGTTGCAATCTCAAAACTCCTTCTCAACAAGATAGGGATTATCTACCACCCCGATCCTGTCTCTATGGTATTCGAATTTGCTCCTGGTGAGCGCCTTCGTCAGAATATCAGCATCCTGATCCTCCGTAGGAATGTAAGATAGTAATATGATCTTCCTTTACCACAATCTACGATATGATAGTCTCGGATGTCCAATTGCCCAGATCTATCATGAAATATTGGATTAGCAGGGGTTTAAATACTCTCTGATTATCAATATATCACAGTAGGATCTAAATGTGAACCGAACAACCCGACCAGGATCTTCCTCATCCATATAGCCTCGCATGCAGCCAAACTTGCTGCCATGTACTCGGCCTCCGCTGAAATGAGTGCCACGGATCTCTGTTTCCTACTGTACCAAGAAACTGCTGTAGACCCAATACTGAAGATCCCTCCATATGTGCTCTTTCTGTCCGTTGGGCTCCCTGCCCAATCTGCATTTGTGAAGCCATGCAGCGTCAACTCATCCGACTGTCTGTACCACAATCTATATCCCGATGTGCCCCTGAGATACCTCAGGACATGCTTGCCTACCTTCCAAAAGAGCTTGGTAGGCTTAACCATAGCTTGTAAAAGCTGGTTAACAGCGTAGCATATGTTCGGTCATGTATTGACTAGATACATGAGCGAACCAACCAACTCTCGATAAACAATGGCATCCACTACCTCTGTCAATGTAGCATCCTCTTTCCTCCAACCACCAGCAAGAGGAGTGTCGATAGGCTTGCAGCCTTGCATGTTGAACTTCTCTAGTATCTCCCGGGCATACTTGCCTTGAGACACAAACAGTCCACCCTTCCGCTGCCAAATTTCCAATCCCAGGAAATAATGAAGGAGGCAGATACTTCATCTCAAACTCCTTTGCAAGATGCGCCTTGAGGTGTATCTAACGATTCATCACCTATGAGCGTAAATCATCTACATAAAAACGATGATCGGTAACTTGCCTCACACCCCAATCACCGGTGTAAGGATTCGGATCCGCCTCACTCTTGGTGAATCCAAGTCTGGTGAAATAACTGTCTATCAGTGTGTACCAAGTAAAAGGTGCTTGTTTCAGTCCATACAGTTCTCTTTTGAGCCTACACACATGCGACTCACTGTTGAATATTTCAAATCTTTTAGGCTGCTCTATGTACACCTCCTCCTCAATGACTCCGTTGAGGAACGCAGTCTTCACATCCATCTGATGAATGTGCCAACCCATCTGCATTGAGAGATCAAGGATGGTTCGTATGGAATAATACCTTGCAACAGGTATAAAGGTTTCTTCATAGTCGATCCCCTCGATCTGTGAGAAGCCCCGGGCAACAAATCTTGCCTTGTACTTCTCGACGCTTCCGTCAGCAGCTTGCTTCACTTTGTAGATCCATTTCGAACCTACCATTGATTTCCCTTCCGGCCTTGGGACAATCTCCCATGCACTGTTTCTAACAAACGAATCATACTCTTCCACCATGGCATCTACCCATGCAGGGTCCTCCACAGCTTCCTCGAAAGAAGATGGTTCTGTCATGATACACTTGCTCATCAGAGCCATGTATCCAGTAAATTGGTCAGGTGTCTGTCTCTGTGATGTAGGTGCTCCTACATTCTGTGCTGCATCAAGATTCAGTCGATCAGCTTCTGTAGTGTGCTTCCGCCCTCTGATGTTTGGCACTGCATGAGTGGTCTCTTCCACTCCATGAACCTCATCTTGTGGCTGATCCACATCCTGAGACTCATCCTTAGGAACTAATAGCTCCTCATCTGCATGCAAGTGTGGCTCCCTCTCAAGCGAACACTTCATGGATTTCTATCATGGATTCTTAGAGTATCCGTCGCACGGCGGTCAGGTAGCCCATGGGGTGTTTACGCTCACACCCCACAAAATGTCGCAACCTCTGTGGTCGACTCAGGCTTCTTCCTGGCATCCTTCGTCACATGAATGTAAACAAGTGAGCCAAAAATCTTCAAATGAGAAATATCAAGCTTCTTACCAGAAAACGCCTCTTCGGGTGTACTCATGCCAAGTACTCTATGAGGACGCACATAAACCGCAGTGTTGCATGCTTCAGCCCACAAGTGTATGGGAAGGCCCTGATCATGCAACATTGCCCGTGCAGCACCCATGATCATTCTGTTCTTTCTCTGCGGGACCCCATTCTGCTGTGGGTTATGAGGCACTATGAGCTCTCTTCGAATTCCTTCTGCGCTGTGAAAGTCTTTGAATTCGCTAGAGATGTATTCACCACCATTATCGCTCCTTAGAGCTTTCACTTGCTTCCTCAACTCTTTCTAAACCAGTGCCTTGAACTCACAAAACTTTGAGTATGTCTCGCTCTTCTTCTGCATGAAGAAGATCCAGCACTTATGAGAAAAGTCATCAACAAATATCACATAATACCTGTGCTTTGCTATCGAAGCTACTGAGAAAGGTCCACACACATCTGTGTGAATTCTCTCAAGGATTGTCGTGGCGCGACTATCCTTCTCATGAAAAGTGGTCTTCACAAATTTTCCCAAAGTACATCCGTTGCACTAATTTGACTGCGCAAGTGTACCCTTGGGAAGCCCGGTAGAAATCTGCTGCAAAATTTTCAAAGTGCCATGGTGAAGATGGCCTAATCTCCTCTGCCACAATTCACCCTCATCCCGGATCACCACTCTTTTTGCTTTGCCTGCCATTGCTGCACAGCCATCTACCTGCAATTGATAAAGGTTCTTAACTTGAACCCCTATCCTTCGGGTTTCACCAGTTGCTTTATAGTGCAGGAAAGCCTTTCCCTCACTAAAAACAACATCATATCCCTTATCTTCCAACATCGCCACAGAAATCAGATTCTTTTTCAATCTTGGAACATGCATGACATCCTTCAATATGAAAGGTTTACCAGACTCCCTCTCAAAGGAAATGGTCCTGATACCAGTCGCACTGTATCTACCATCATCGCCCATCTCGATGTGCACTCCAAGATCCTTCTCATCCAGATCACTAAACAAATCTTTGTCTCCGGTCATATGGAAAGATGCACCACTGTCAAGAAACCACACTGATCCCATCACACTTGAAACCAAGCATGCGATCAGTGAAAAATCTAGCTCAAACTGCAAGGCTAAGGCCTCTCTAGCTGCAGATCCAGCAGCCTACTTATTTTTCTTCTTCTGTGGACAATTAGTGGTGTAATTTTTGTGTTGGTGACAATGAAAGCACTTCACCTTGGACAAGTCCTGCTTCTTGCCTTTCGCACCAGATTGAGAAGGATTTTTCTTTCCCTTCCCTTTCCTTGCTTTGGCAGCCAAAGCGCAATTTTATTCATCTTCATTCTTCGATGAATATCCATCCCTGGTACCCCGCCTTATCTCTTCCTGCACAAGATCCGACCAAAGTCGCTTCCATCCCGGAAGTTTCTCCTGACCATTGACAAAGTCCTCGTAGCTATGCCAACTCTTCGAAAGCCCAAAGAGAGCTAAGCTCACCAAGTCCTCTTCATCTACAGTAACCCCCACACTTCCCATCTCATCCCTGCACTGGACAAACTTTGTGAGGTACTTGGGTATAATTTCGCCTTTCTCCATTTTTATTTTTTTGAGCTTGTCTTTAAGCACCAACTTCCTCTGGTCGATTCTACTTTGGAACAAGTCTGTCAAAGCTTTCCACATCAAGAATGGAGAAGCTTTACCATGAAGGTTGGACACTATGTGATCCTTCACACCTTCCAACAGAATCCTTCGACATTTTGTTGTCTTATTTTTCCATGCGTCAAGTGCGGCTGCATCGCTAGAAGCAGGTTTTGGAATTTCTGCATCTATGAACTCCTTCAACCCATTATCATCTAGCACCGCCTCCATCCTGTCCTTCCATGCAATATAATTCGAGCTGCCCTCAAGGGCATACTCCAATCACAATACACTGCAGCAAATTCGAATTCCACCAACACAAAACTCAACCACTTCAATAATTGCAATCTGCTCTAATCAATATCCCTCTGATACCATGTAGAAATTATATAACTTATGTGTTATATATCCAAGATTATTTTGATCACACACTATTTTACTTCATGCACAATATAGAATCTTTTCCACTATTGATCATCACATGCAGAAATTAAATCAATTGCAATGCACACATGAAACAATAAAAATTCACACACATTAACACAGTTGTTTAACGGGAAAGCCTAAAGCTAAAAACCCCAATTATCTGTATATAATATATGTCATAGAGATCGTGTAACAATCCTCATACAAAGCTGATCATATCAACTTCTCAGTACAATACAATCGCTACACACCAATCATGCCCGATCTTGCAAATCCATGCACCGATCTCTGCCACCTGCTAGCCTGCCTCTACTGCAAAATCCCTGCTGAAGAATGGATCTGAATGAACTCGAATCCACCAAGCTTGCACTGCGCAATCCTCATTGGCATCTCCACTGAGTGTTGGATGCAATCAATGCATCACTATAGTCACAACTGATAGTCACACTTGCTCTTTCACCTACCTCTCCACTGAAATTGTCCATGCACTGTAGTTAACTAATGTATTCTTCAGTTGATTAATGATTTGTTATTTAGTGAATTAATTAACTAATTAATTCACACCACTCTCACTAGTGTATCAATTAGTTAGAATAGATACAACTAGCTCAACTGAGTCTAACTGAGTTAAACTGAACACAACTCCACCAAACTCTGTCACAGGAGTTCTAACTGAGGTCCTCATGCATTAGCTCCAGTAAACCCTCAGGAATAGCGTAATTCCTTCTGTCAGTTGCCGTGCCACATCTGTGCACTTAACTGAAGTGCTCCAAGAGAATAAGATAATGTTTAGAGTCCAAATATTATTAAGAGCTAATAATATTCGACATGTCTATTTTTAGACTGGAAATCTAAAAATAGATTTCTCCCAATATGTCTAAAAATAGAAGTCCATCTATTTTTCCAACTTGACCAACCATCGACAAATAGCATCCTGCAACTCATAGAATATGATCGACATGTCTACAAATAGACATAGTCTAAAAATAGACTTTGTGCCAAAAATAGCCTGTGGGCCCACTTAGTGAAGGCGACTCTTTTCACTAAGCTCATCATCTTGTTGAATCTCAAAAGTTATACCTCCACCCTCAATTAGAAAGGGAATCCGAAGGCTATGCCTCCATAGCTCAATCAACAAGGGAACCCATGGGTTGTGCCTCCACCCTCTAAGTAGGGAAGGAGTCCAAAGGTTGTACCTCCACCCTCAATCAAAAAGAGATTCCAAAGCTCACTGAAAACCAGGAAAACAAGCAAAGTGGGTTAAAGAACTCTCCTACTAGGAATCCAAGGCATAGGCCTCCACACATGTTACCAAGGGAGTCCAGAGAAAACCATCTCCACCCTCAATGTTACAAGAACTCCAGAGACAACTATCCTCACCTAAGATTTGTTCTTCCACCTCCTAATGCATAACCGAAGAATGGCTTTTCTCCCTACATTCTGATAGTAATACTAAGTTTTTATTCTCCCGTGCTTATTTTTTGGGTCCTATGTATTCTCCCTATGCCCTCCTCTATAGTGGAATTGTTCTTTATCTATCAATGGGAGTGTTTTCTACACATAAGTTATCTTCCTTACAGGGTGTGTCTTCTCTCCTTTTTTTCTTTCTTAACAGAGCTCTCCACATTACCATTCTCTACCACTGTAATTTTTTTCCCTCTCCCCCTAGAGTGTGATGCCCATCGTGCCCACTAATTTTTTGCAACCGCTTCTAGTTGTGTGGGAAGACTTAGCTATTTTCTCCTTCTCGTCCACATTGGTTCTGTTCTGCGTAGTGATGGGTGATGCTAGGTGTCAACACATGCTTCCACCTCACTTCCTATTGGTTGAATTCTTTGTACCCCATCTATCAATGTAGCCCTTTACTCATTTAATTTTGTCCTTTTTGCCTTGTATATTTACCCAAAGCAATCATGGTTCTTCAATCTTGTCTTCCAAATCAATTAATTTGCAAACTTAGTCCATTTGAGGAACACCTGCTAGGCTTCAATGGTTGTCATGAAACAAGTCAAACTTCCTTCCAATCCCAAGCAACCTCCTTCCTCAAACTTTGGAATATGTGGTCCCAATTCTCATGCCTTTTTAAGTATGATCAAAATTCATAAAATAAGCATCCATTGATATTTCAACTTGAAATGAAAACAAAGATCCAATGGGAATGGAGATATGTTTAAATTTGTAGGGCTTATGGGAATGGAGATATTTTTAACTTTGTAGGGCTTACACCAACAAGCGTTGGAAAATGTAACTAGGTTCGGTCTTCATTTAATGTACTTGAGTCATCTTGTAATGTACTCGTCAAAAGAATAAAGAAAATTATTATTATTATTATTATTGTGACTTATTAAAGCATGGGTTTCGTGCTTGGGTCACCATGTTTTAGGTCAAAGTCCCCATTGAGGACTTCTAGGATTTATTATGAGTTAATAGAGTCATTCTACATTTAAAGAGACCCTTCTTGGGCTTTCGAATCATGTAAAAAATTTAATAGAGTCAAATATGAATTATGTAACCTCCATACCAAGTCTGCCTAATGGGGACCATGTCAGCCTAAGAGACACCTATTCGACCTCACCTGGAACCTATAAAAGGAAGGAATTTGAATTCATTTGACCACTCTCTCGTACAAGCAGTTTGATATCTCTTGTAGTCGTGAAGAAGTTCTAAGTCTGTGGCCGGGAAGCCGAAAGAAGTGCGAGTTTTGGGAAGTCTAAGGAGAAGGAGAAAAACGAAATTTTGGTGGCTCTCTCGTTCTGTTTTGTGCCCTATATTGGGAGATCGAAGTCTTCCAAGTTTCACTGTTGTCAAAAGTTGTATGTTGCAGGAAGCTACTGCCTAGTTGAAGTTGCTGGAAAGGGGTCGAAACTTTGGAGGCTGACTTGGTGTGGAGGGAAGTTCTGGTCTTTGTCTAGGGTGAAGAGTCTCAAATAATACTACTGAAAGGAATAATTTCTTGACTAGGTTTTCCTCTCGAGGGGGGGTTTGCCCTGACATATTAAATTGTTTATTTGCTTACAATATCTAGGCAACAACAAGACTCATTAACGCCTAGCTTTACCATAAGAATTTATTTGTGACAAGAAGTTGATTGAGTAAGAAGTTCAACTATAATGCATGATGGATTTTCATAATACAACAACATTAGAGTTCAAATTATTGTCTATCAATAGTATTTCGAGGAAAGAGTTTGAGATTTCAAGATACATTAAACTTTAGGTTGGGAGTTGATTGAGTAAGAAGTTCAACTACAATGCATTATGGATTTTCATAATACAACAACATTAGAGTTCAAATTAATGTCTATCAATCGTATTTCAAGGAAAGAGATTGAGATTTAAAGATACATTAGACTTTAGGGTTCATTCAAATTTTCATAATACAACAACATTAGAGTTCAAATTAATTTGTCTATCAATCGTATTTCGAGGAAAGAGATTGAGATTTAAAGATACATTAGACTTTAGGGTTCATTCAATTTGTTTTAAACTTGAGCATTCATTTGCAAGAAGTTCAACTAACATCTATCATGGATCTTTATGATCTAACAAAATATTAAGTAAATAATACTAGTTTGAAGAAAGAGCTTGAGATTCCAAAAACTGCAAGTCTTTAGGGCTAATTCATGTTGTGGCTCACCTTGAATGAATATTGTTTCACTAATTAATTGCTTTATATGAAAAATTTTCGATCCTAAGAACCACACCATCATCTCTCCTAGTGTTCACGTGGTTTGTCTTCTTAGTCCTACATTTTCAAAGGCATGTTGAGATTAAACTAATATTAACTACGGTCACTGTTATGCCTCTCGTAGTTTGCAAGATTGGCAAGAACAAACACTACAGAGCCTACATCAAAACCACTTTGGAATCCTAGGATCTAGCTCTCCTGAATTCAGAGAGGGATCTCTCTATATAAGTATTTTCAAAGATATGATATTAGGCTAGTTACGAAGTACAAGGGTTTTGTTTTGGTTTTGGTTGGGTAGGATATCATCAAAATGAAGGAAGTCTTTTGAAGGGTGAAGGTGTGAGAAGGTTAAAATAATGGTTCAGCTGATAGGATAGGTAAGAGACAATATCAATCCATTGGGCTATGGAGTCACAAAAGGATTTAATTGCACAACAAGTTTCAAGAATGGTCTATGGGGCAAGTCATCTATATCAAAGGATCTCTTTAAGTTGATTTGTGATATGGAACATTTAAAGTGTGGTGAAAGACGAAAACATATAAGAAAAAAGAGGGCAGCCTAAGATCAGGTAAGGACTTTGAACCTATCCTGCTTTCAACATATTCTCAAGAGAAAACATTAAAAACAAAGAATAGCTTAAGATCAAGTAAGGACTTTTAACCTAGCCTGCTTTCAGCATATTCTCAAAAGAAAACAGTTAAGATAAACATAAAAAGTAGCCTAAGATCAGGTAAGGACTTTTAACCTAGCCTGCTTTTGGCGACAATATCTCAAGTTATACTCAGGAAACATGGACTTACCAACACTTCACTGGTTATACTCTATTGAATTATCCTCAAAACACCATTAGAAGAAAACATAATGATAAAGCTTATTAGTGATATTTAGGGTACTTTTAGAAGTAAATCCTAATCTACGTTTGTTGTTCTTTATCATAGAAAGTGGACAGTATGAAAACATAAGTAAAATAACAATTACAGTAAAAAAACATCACCATTGACATAGACCAAGATCCCATAGATCAGCTTGTATATTTGATGTTCAAACCAGTTACAATCTTCAAGTCCAGTAGGTCTTTACAGCTTCAAAATTCTCTTCTCAGCCTATCTTTCTTCAAATACTAACAGAGCTTCAACAACCTCAATAGCTATTTACACTTGATAAGTATTCAACCAACAATAGCAATGTCTCCTTGTGAAGTATTTATAGAAGAAAGAGGAGGTGGAGTTAAAGGAAGAGTTATTTGTTCAATTAATACAGAGTAAATGCTTCTCAGCCTTTGGGAGGCAGAATGAAGAAGATTTCAGATTTTTTACTCTGTTAATTGATTTTTACATTAAGTTTCATCAACTTCAGTCACTTTTGTTGACTTTTGAGACTTTTGGTAGGCTGGCAATTACTTTCTGAGCTGTCTTTGGAAATATCTCTGACTGTGCATTCAATTTGTATTCTTTTGAGAAAAATAAACTTGTAGGTGGCATTTTGATCTCTGGAGGAGTAATTGCTTCGGTGATTTGGCATTTGAAGCATTCATTTGGGTGATATGTCTGTCTTTGATACTTTAAACTCTGATTAGACCTTCAATATGTTTTAGGCCTCCTTTAATCATCTTCGGGGCTTTTTGTCCTTTCTGCTGACTGTATTAACCTTTAATTCTTTGTCTTAACATTGCGGTTTATCCATTATCTTTATGCTAATCCTCGATTTTCTTTGATTTCTTCGATTAAGCCTTTAATGAATCTGTTTTCTTTCTTGCAAGCATTTATTTGGAATTTTGGAGGGTTTCAGTGATTACATTGATCAAATGCTCGGAATCAAAACCCTGGATCCCTTATTTTGCTTGTTAGAACCCTGAGGATCGTCATCTTGGGCGTTTGCAACTGTATTTTGCTGTGGGAGGCCTGTGTGTAAATGGTCGCCATTAAAATGTACAACTAAACAAGAAACATATTATAAAAAACTGCATTTGTGGTTTTAACTGCTTCAGAGGCTTGGGAGAGGCGGTGGAGCATTTACAGAGAAATGAAGAATGCAGCGGAGGTGGAAAAAACCCATGGTGGAAGGTGTTAGCCACCTATAATATTTTGTTCTACCAAAAGGTGGCTAAAACTTTTTGCAGCCTCCAAGGAACAAATTTTATCACTAAAAATTGTTGGCTCTTGAATTCTCTCTAAGGCCTCATGCCTCTGTCTAGATCCCTTATTGCTGTTTACATCCTAAAAGCCTCTGAAATCCTTCAAAAATCCCAAGTTAAATACTGCTGCAGAACCCCTTGGTCCCCTTCCTTTTCTTCCTCACTAACCTCATTTTCTATTCTCCATTTCCCATGAAAAAACCCACAATTCCATGTTTCTCCCTTTCCATTTCATAAAAATCCCTTTTATAAGGTTAAAAACCCACTTTTTAACCTTACCGAAACCTTCATTTCCTTCAAAAAAAAAAAACCATGAAAATACATGTTTTTATGTATAGGACTTAAGCCCCCTCGAGCTTAAGCCCCTAACCCTTTTCATCCATATACCCGTACCCTAGAACCGAATTCTAAACCCTTTGGCGCTCGGCGCAAATCGCAATATCGCAAAATCGCATTTTCCGCGGTTTGTTTAAATAACCCATCGCAAAAACTTGTGATGCGATCGTTCCGCCCGATCGCAAATCGCAAACATCACATATCGCATATCGCATTTTTCATTGTTTGAAAGGTTTGATCCATCGCAAATATTTGTGATGCGATCTGATCGCATCGTAAATATTTGCAATGCGACCGCTCCAATCGCAGTTTCTGCCCATCGCATATCGCAATATCGCATTTTCTCTCCGTCGCATAATCCGCCATCGCATTTTCAACTTTTGCGATTTGCGATCAGTCCCGCCGGGCCCACCGTACGATACCCCCGCCATTCATATAAAATACGCCTTTTCCTTTGTAAAGTTGAAAAATGCCATTTTTCGTTGTTTATAAAGGTTTTTTCCATTACGTCCATCCGCTGCATCTCCACCGTTGATCTGCGCCCCCGCTCCACGATCTGACGGCCACACTCCTCTCCCACCCTTTGAAGCAGTTAAAACCTAAAAATGCAGGATTTCTTAACTGTTTTTGTGTTTTGTAGGTGTTTTAATGGTTTTCCATTGTATAATGAAAGAAAGCCGAGGGTTGGGAAAGACGTTTCCTGTACCTTCGAGCTATTACAGAGAACCATTCACAGGGTTAAAAATCAAATGATTTATCAATGTTTCATGAGCATTGATAGCATAAAGAGCCCTGTGCGGCCCTGCACATCGACAAGACACTGTTTTATTCAAGAGAACAGTTAAAGAGTATCATTTTTGAAGACAAAACACAACAGATGAAGATTGAAGACAGTTTTTACGGGGATTACGGCTAAGACAGTTATCAAAAGCCTAATCCCCAATCTAAAAAATAGTTTAAAAGAAAACCTAAAGTGTTTTATTAGACAGAAAGCCTCCACCGCCACATCTGAGGCAAATTGATTCCTCAACTACCCCCGAGCCACCTGTTGCCTCAAACCTTTCAAAACAGAGGCTGAAGTTAATGAAGAAAATCAGATATTCGCCTCCAGCGTAGCCAGGGAGTTACTTCTGCAAGGAAATCAATGCAGAAAATATCCGCGGAGTTACTCCACACGATACCCAGAGCCTAAAAGTCAAATAAAGCTCCCATCGAGCTTTGATATTTATTGTAAAAGTTAATACAATGATCCTCTTGTAAAAATTCTCCATCGAGCCCCTCAAAAGGCCGAGAAGTCCTGTATCTATATTAATTGTCATTAGAGATCTTTTTGTTAGGTCTCACCTCTTCATTCTTCTATAAATACCTCAGTAGAAGATGAGAAGTTGTTGGTTGAGTTGCTTACAGAGCTTTGAAATACATTTGAGCCTAAACTTCTGATTGTAAATAGTGTTCACTGGCCCTTGGAGCTCTGCTTGTGATAGATTTGTTAGGCTAAGTAGTGAAGATGATTGCTGAACTGAAACATTGGACTTGAAGATTGTAACTGGTTTGACATCAATATAAAGCTGTTTCTTGGGATCCTGGTCTATATTACTGGTGAAGTGCCTCTTTCTTTGTTAATTGTTTTCCTTCTATGTATGCCATATTTTCCATATTCCTCTGTAAAGAACAGTTTAAACAGTGTTAGGATCTGTTGTATATCAGTAACCTTCTCTGGCTGAGAAATCTTTATCTTAATGTTTTCCTCATATTAGTTTATTTAAGAATGATTCAATAAAGTTTAAACAGTTAGGAATGTTGGCGTTCCCTCGTCCTTCTATTGGCTTAAAACATTGTTCTTGAATGTGATTTCCATTATTTGCTATTAAAGTGAGACTAGAGAAGATATGGTTTGCCCTAATTCCTAGATTCTTTTCTCCAAAGGCAGATTCTGAAAGTTTCCCTTGGTGTTGACTGAAAGCAGACTAGGTTTAAAAGTACTTTATCTGATCTTAAGTTACACTTTGTTTTTCTTATATGTTTTCATACTTTCTGAAGGTAATTATGTGGATTACTAGATTGTTTGTCAATTAAGCTGCTTTAATACAAACTTTCCCAAGAAGTCAATGGTTAGCCCTGCACTTGGTTGGTTTTAAACAGTTACTTAAGAGGCTTTTCTTGTTTGGACTGACTATAAATCCTCAGAGAAATTATTATCAGTTTCCACCCCTCCAACACTTTATTGTTTCCATTCCATCATTTTAATCTCAATAATCCTGTGGTTTAGATGACTTGCCCCTTGGATCACTCTTGATGTTGTTGTTCAATTAAAGCCCTGTTATGACTCCATAGCCCAATGGACTAAAAACCAGCGTTATATCTATCTTTTAGCCATAGTTTTTCTTCCCTCTTGCAACTTCTCACCTTTGAAGCTTTTTTCACTGAGAACTTTCTCCTCAAGTAAAAATCATGCTCAACCATCCAAAAAACAAACAAACCCTTGGCCTTCATAACTAGCCTAATACCATAACCCCAGACTTCAAAGACAAATCCATCTTTGTACATATTGGAGAGATCCCTTTCCGTATTTAGGAGGGCTAGATCCTAGAATCCCAAAGTTGGTTGAAACGATGTTGTTTCTGTAATTGGACTCTGCCAATCTTGCTAATAAATTACAGAGACCTAACATTTTTGGTGACTCCACTGGGGATTTTACAAACCCAGAAGTTTTTAAGGATAAATATACGATATTCAAAGATTTGGTTCATAGAGCGTTCGCTTTATTAACCAGCTGGAGCCACCAGCTAACATTTCTGGCGACTCCGCTGGGGAACTGAGTGTTTTTAATACCTTTTTAGAGACCTCAGAAAACCCTTGATTCAAGAAGACTTTGAGAGTAAAAATCAGCCTTTTCAAGCACTACCAAGAAATGGTAATCATGATGGAACTGGTTTGAATCAGTGACAAACTAGGTCAACCCTAGGACTCTGACAGGTCTTCATCTAACCTTGAAAAATCAGCTAGCTTAGCCATAAGAGTAGACTGTCTTTGTCTCACAACCGTAGCTAAGTTTTGAGGCAAAGTTAGCATATTCTTAAAAAACCACACAACTGAAAAATAACTCAGAAAAACCTAAAATTTTTTAGATTGGTATTCAATAAACATGGTGGTGGACCATAAAACCTTTTACCTCCTTAGGAGCTAAAAACTTCCACTTGGCGACTCCACAACCCTTAGCAGACCTTAAGACTCCACTGGGAAGAACCCTTATCATCATAACATCATCTAAAACTCGGTTAGAGGACTGTAGGATTAAATTTGCGTAAACAGATTATTTAACCTCTTAAAGATTGTCATATCTGGTTGAACTTTTCTGGTTTATTTGGGTCTAAAAACATAGCATAGTGGATCCTAGAAAGATTCACACTAGAGCCCATCTTGACCCTGATCCATCTGAAGTAGTTGATAACCCAGAAAGTATCCTTTGGAAGTCTCCTAAGGTTAAATTATCAACTGTTTTCAGATCACCCTTGAGAGCTAAATCAGTCGCTGAAAATCTTTCAGCTCTACAACAATCACAAGCTGACTTAGTAAATCCATTTAGAACTAGGTCATTTGATGATATAATATAGTTAGACTCTGAGTATTCACTTTCACCCCTAGAAGCAAGTGAACATCTTGGTGATAGAGAAACAACACCTCCTGATTTACATTTCCTTCACAACCTAGGTGTCTCTCATCCAAGATCAGCTCAGCAGTCTACTCCTGATCCATCAACTTCTACTCATCCTACATCCACTGTTCAAACCACCACACCTCAGCCCACTTTCCCTTTTGTTAATCCACCTCTTGTGAATCCACCTCCACCTCCTATCATGGCAACATGGTATGCTCCCCTAGTTCTTCCTGCACCACTAGTCAATCTTCCACAAGACTATCAGTCCAAAATTCCATTATATGATGCTAACAATGCTACAACTGCATCACAACATGTGGATAAGATGAATGATTACTTTGAGAGAAAAAAAATTGATGATGATTCTGTCAAACTCAGATTATTTGCTCAAAGCTTTGGGGGAGAAGTAAGAAAATGGTTTAAAATCTTAGCCCCCCATAGCATTAATGATCTCCAAGCTTTCCATCAAACTTTCTTAAACAAATGGGAAGTGAGGAAGAATCCTCTCCAAGTCCTTGCTGACTACAACAATCTCCATAGAAACCCCGGGGAAAGTGTACAAGCCTATTGTACTAGATTTAACAGTGTGTATAATGCACTCTCCCCAGAATTAAAACCTCCACAAGGCTCAGCCTTAAACAAGTTTCCCGAAGGGTTTGATGCTGACATGACCTATTCACTCAGAGAGAGAGATTTTGCAACTCTTGAAGATATGCAAGGAGGCGCTCTTTCTGTGGAAGTCAACTTAATGGAGAAGAGAGCAAGGATGAAGGCTGAAAAGAGAGTATCTTTTAGAGAGGAGTCCACACCTTCTACTTCCAACTCAAAGATGGAAAGGATGATGGAAGAGATGATGAAAGAGATGAGCATAATTAAAAGAGCATAAGAAAGTCAAAATCAAACTGCTCCTCAAAACAGAAGCCAAAACCAGAATCAGAATGTTAGAAGGAACCAACCTCCAAACGGACCTAGGGAAGATGATCAACAGATCACTCCTCCCTTTCATCAGAACTATATAAGTGAGGGTGAGGAAACAGACGAAATAATAGAGGAAGGTGCTATCAACATGCTTGAGGTCGATGATGATGATTTTGAGATTCATTATGATAAAAAACAAGGTCTATATACACCGTATGATGACAAAAGAAATGATGATGAAAATCATTATCAAGACATGGAAAAGGTCATCATAGAGCCTCAAAGAGAATATGACCTTAGAAGTAAAACCAGTCAACAGCCCTCCAACACCATAACCTCTGATAAATCTTCACAAAACAGCACTGCAACCAAGCCCAGAGTTGTCAAACAAAAGGAAAAAATGGTGGTTGTAAATTCTGATAAAGGTAAAAAGAAAGGCACTCAAAACACTGAAAAACAGAGTGCAGGCTCTAGCAATACTAACACTTCAGCAAGTACTCCTATTACAACCGTTATGTCAAGTGTAAATAAAACAAATCAGCAAGCTGTTGCTGCTGATAAAGTGACAGCTAACAAGGCTGAAACCAACACTTCAAAGAATCAAATTCCTTTCAGCTTGGAACAGGAAATTTCTAAGATTAAAATCTCTGTTCCCTTAACCGAGTTAGCTGCCCAACATGTATATAGGACCCAAATTTTGAAGGCTTTAAATATAGAATAAAATGGAGATACAGTCAATCTTAGTGATGACCAACCAGAGCTTATTTTTGGTCCAAAGATTGAAGGTAGATATAAAGAGGGACCTGTCCCTCCCTTTTATGTGAGTTTAAACATTCATGACAAAATTCTGCACAACGCTATGCACGACTCAGGGGCTTCTCATAATTTAATGCCTAAAGTCGTAATGGAGAGCCTGGGTCTTGAAATCACCAGACCTTATAAAGGCTTATACTCCTTTGACTCAAGCAGAGTAAAATGTCTAGGGTTGATCAAAGACCTCTGTGTTAACTTAGCCCAGATTCCAGCCAAATCTTTAGTTATGGATATTGTTGTGGCTGATGTTCCCCCAAAATATGGAATGTTATTATCAAGATCATGGGGGGCTAAGTTACAAGGTACAATGCAAATGGACATGACCTATGCGACTATCCCTATTTTCAATCAAACCAGAAAACTTTACAGGGAGTCTCATATGCAATACACGGTCACTAGTCAAGACAGACCACAAAAATATCCTATCTATTATGTCAATACAGGCCTTGATTCTTTTATCATGTTTAATAATGAAACATTCAGTGAGCCGATCACTTTAACAGAATCAAGGGCCGATGGAAAGGAGAAGGTAAATAACGCAGAAGTGTCTGAACAATTTGCTACACTTGAAAGCATTGGAAAACAAAACACAGGTCTAGATTTACAAGTCATAGGTCCATTGCGTTTAAAACTTGACAGCGAAGAAAGCATTCCTCAACACATTGAGAAACATGAGGAACCAAAACATACAGGGGACGTTCACCAAACTGATGAAACCAAGACCAATCCCCTTTGGAGTATGCATTTTGACGGATCATGCACTAGAAATAACACTGGTGCAGGTGTCTGGATTCACAACACTGAAAGAAACCACACCGAATGTATTTCTTGTAAATTAAATTTCCAGTGTTTAAATAACATAGCAGAATATGAATCCCTTCTCTTAGGCTTGCATCTCTTGAAGAAGTTAGGAGCCAGAATAATTAATGTGTATGGGGATTCCGAGTTAATCATTAGGCAAGTCAATGGGGAGTATAATGCAAATCATCCCAGACTCGGAGCCTATCGAAATGATGTCATGGATCTTTTGAAAACATTTGAGGAATCCAACCTGAGTTTTGTTCCAAGAAAAAGTAATATTGCCGCTCACAATTTAGCCTATGCAGCTAGAACATGTCTAACGCCATATGAAACCGGAGACAACACAACTCCAATAAAATTTAGACCAGCCGTTCCTGATAACAAAAAAATATTGGTAGGTGTTTGAAAACGATAAAAAAATAGAAGACTTCATGCAATTCAGAAATGAATTCGAACTACACGGTTCAGACTCAGATCATGATACAGACTGCAGCGAAGAAAATTTTCTTGACGAAGAAGAACCGTCCCCTGAACTCGCTATTATAAACCTATTATCTGGAAAACTTGAAAGTGAAGCAGAAACGAATGCAGAGTTAGAAACAGAGGAGTTAGAAACTCTACACTCCAAAGACAAACGTTTGCCCAAGGGTCTGGCCCCTTTAGAAGAGTTGTTCGATTTTAACGATGTGGCAAATAAACCAAAACTGGAACCTGTAGAGACTGAAGTGGAGGAATGCAATATAGGCAGTAAGGAAAAACCGAAAATGATTAAGCTGTCTAAAACTTTGCCAGCTCACATTAAACTCAAATACATAGAGCTGTTCAAAGAGTTTTCTAATGTTTTTGCATGGAGTTACGAAGATCTTAAGTCCTATGAAACTGAAATAATACAGCACAAAATCCCTCTTAAAGAAAACTAAAAACCATTCAAACAGAAACTGCGCGGAATAAACCCTGTACAATTGCCTTTGGTTAAAAATGAAATCATAAAGATGTATGATGCTGGTATTATCGTCCCTATTAGATATTCTGAATGGGTATCTAATCTGGTGTCTGTTAGGAATAAGACTAGAGAAATCAGGCTTTGTATAGACTTTAGAGATTTGAACAAAGCATCATTAAAAGACAACTACCCTTTACCAAAGATGGATCACATTCTACAAAGGGTGGTAGGATCTAGAAGAATTTCTTTGCTGGATGGCTATTCAGGGTATAATCAGATCTTAGTCCACCCTGCTGATCAATTAAAGACAGCCTTCACTACACCGTGGGGCACTTTCATGTATGTGAAAATGCCTTTTGGTCTAATGAATGCTGGAGCAACCTTTTAGAGAGCCATGGACATAGCATTCTCGGAAGAATTGGGCTTCTTCATCATCATCTATCTTGATGATGTCACTGTGTTTTAAAAAACAGATGAAGAACACTTAGAACATTTGAGAAAAGTTTTCGAGAAATGTAGAAAGTTTGGAATATCTTTAAACCCTAAGAGACTCTATTTGGTCTCCAAGAAGGTAAACTTCTTGGGCACATTATTTCTGAAGAGGGTATAAAGATAGATCCCCAGAGGATTGAGGCCATATTGCAAATCTCTCATCCTCGAAACATCAAGGAGTTGCAATATTTCATTGGGAAGATTAACTTTTTGAGAAGGTTCATCCCCAACTTAGCCGAGCTCCTTAGGAATATCACAAACATGTTTAAAAAGGAGCAAGGGGTAAGATGGACCTTGGAAGCAAAGACATCCTTTGAGCTGGTGAAACAGGCATTAACCAAAACACCGGTTCTCATAAGTCCTGATTTTTCAAAATATTTTTATATCTTCTCATTTGCATCAGAACATACCATAGCTGTTGTCCTTCTACAGAAAAATCCACAAGGACAAGAGCAGCCTATTGCATTCTTTAGTAAGGCATTGAGGGATGCCCCATTGAAGTACAACATTATGGAAAAGCAAGCTTTTTCTTTGGTTAAGGCTTTAAAAGACTTCAGGGTATACATCATTCACTCACACATTATTTCCTTTGTCCCAAACTCAGTTGTTAAAGACATCCTAACACAGGACCCAGATGGTAAGAGGGGTGAGTGGATTGCTGTTATTATTGAATATGATTTAGAAATAAACCCACTAAGCTCATCAAAGGCCAATGTTTAGCTAGATTAATGGCTGAATCAAATTGTGAAGTTCTTGATATTCATATGATTAATGCTTTAGATGATCAAGAGGAAATGTTGACACTCGCTGTTGAAAACCATTTCATCAATTCCTCTTGGTATGCTGATATTGTTTATGTTTTGCTTAATTTAAATACACCTCCTGGTTTATCAAAAACAAAGGCAAGGTTCTTGAAGCTGAAAGCAGTAAACTATTGCATTATTGATAGATGTCTTTATTGGAAAAATGCAAGTGGTATATTGCTTAAATGTTTGCCTGAGTTTGATGCATAGAAGGTTAAGCAGGAATTCCATGAAGGAGAGTGTGGGGGTCATTTGTACTGGAAGTCAACAGCCAACAAAATTTTGAGGGCTGGTTTCTATTAGCCTACTCTTTTTCCTGATATACACAAGATGACCACTACTTGCCATAAATTCCAACTGTTTGAAGGCAAGAGAAAATTTCTACCCCTTCCACTGCGTCCAATCACTGTTGAAGCCCCTTTTCAACAGTGGGGACTTGACTTCATAGGAGAAATCCATCCACCATCTTTTGCCCAGCATAGGTGGATCCTTACTGCCACAGACTATTTCACTAAGTGGATAGAAGCCATTCCTTGTAGACAGGCCAATGATTTAGTTATCATCAAATTTATGGAGACTAACATTCTCTCCAGATTTGGCTGTCCTACCAAGATCATCACTGATAATGCAGCGGCATTTGGATCAAAGAAGATGGTTGAGTTCTGTCATAGATATCAGATATCATTGGGGCATTCCACAACCTATTACCCTCAAGGTAATGGACTCGCAGAATCTTCCAACAAAAGCTTAGTGAACATAATCAAGAAATTGTTGGAGGACAACAAAAAGTCTTGGCACACAAAGCTGGTCCATGCACTTTGGGCTGAAAGATTAACTTTGAAGAAATCTATTGGTATGTCACCTTTCCAGCTTGTGTATGGTACAGATGCAATTTTTCCAAATAGCCTTGGTGTACCAGTGATGAAGTTGATTCAAGAGTTGCAGACTGAAGAAAATGACATGATCAGAAGAATAAATCAGACCATTCATCTTCAGCAGACCAGAGAGGAAGTGTATAACAAAGCATTACAGAAGCAGGACAGCATCAAAAAGCTTTTTGACAGAAGAACAAAGGCCAGCAATTTTAAGATTGGGGACAAAGTTTTAAAGTGGGACTCAAGGAGGGAAGAAAAGGGCAAGCATGGAAAATTTGACAACCTATGTCTTGGCCCTTACTCTATTCATTCAGTTGCTGGTAATAATGCATTTTTCTTACAGGAACTGGATGGAACAGAATTGTTTGGGGGTCCTTTCAATGGCAGGATGCTTAAGCATTACTCCTCTTGATCCATTTTATTTTATGAAGCCTTTTTATCTTTTTCCATTATGAATATTCCATCCACCATTGCATTCAAAGTTATAAAAAATCAAGAAATACAAAAACAAAGAAAAGAAAGAAAAGAGGGCAGAATGAAAACAAGAAAGGCAAAGCCCCAAGCCAAAAAGAGAAACAAATTCTGAAAGTGTGCAAGCTCAAATACCACTCCTACTAAACACACTTCTAGTTAGTCAAACTGTTTAATCTTGACTAATTATCTTTAAATTTTCTACTGATAGGATAGTGAATTCGATTTGCCAAACTGTTTAATCTTGGCTTATCAGTAGATAGATTAGGATAGAAATTGAAGGTTCAAACAAACTCAAAATCTGAACCTAAGTTTCCAAAGAGAGATGACTCAAATCTGTTTTATTTTCTGAGTCAAAAAAGAGGTAAAACTGGTTCTAATTCGCTCAAAATCTGAACCAGAAAACAAAGAAGAAACAACTCAAACATAGTTAAAAATAGAGCTGTAAAAAGAGAAGGCAGTACTTTGAACTTTCAGATCTTAAGCCTTCCATTTTGATTTTAGTTTTCTGCAAATAATAATCTATGTGCGGCTTGTTTTTATGCCATAGATCACAACAAGTCAAACAGCTTAATCTTGACTTGACTGTTTTTTAATTTTTGTTGTAGAATTTAGAGAATAAAAATCTGTTGGACAGTTTAATCCCAACATACAGTAGATTAGGTAGAGAAATATCTGAGCTCAACTGTTTAATCTGAGTTCAAGGAGAAATAAGGAGTAGAAGTAGATTAGTTTTTATGCTTTCAAAAGAATAAAAAGTTGTGAAAAGAGTTTTCCAATCCAAGTGCACTCTGATGAAGAAAAAAATGTTAGATCAGTAGGATTGGGTAGGTAGAAAGTTTGTATTGATGAAAGTCCATTGTTTTCATAGCTGCTAAATATGTTTTCAAGAAAGATCATCCAGCAAAAGAAGAGCAGCCCAATGGATCAGGCACAATTCAGCGTCCCAGAGAAATCAAGTCTGAATTCTTGATGCCTTCAAGAAGGCACCATCCCCAAGTGGAGCCACTGTTAGCCACCTATAATATTTTGTTATACCAAAAGGTGGCTAAAATTTTTTGCAGCCTCTAAGGAACAAATTTTATCACTAAATATTGTTGGCTTTTGAAGTCTCTCTAAGGCCTCATGCCTCTGTCCAGATCCCTTATTGTTGTTTACATCCTAAAAGCCTCTGAAATCCTTCAAAAATCCCAAGTTAAATACTGCTGCAGAACCCCTTGGTCCCCTTCCTTTTCTTCCTCACTAACGTCATTTTCTATTCTTACTCTATGAAAATCCCTCATTTCCATGTTTCTCCTATTTCCCCTCATCAAAATCCCTTTTATAAGGTTAAAAACCCACTTTTTAACCTTACCGAAACCTTCATTTCCTTAAAAAAAAAAAACCATGAAAATACATGTTTTTATGTATAGGACTTAAGCCCCCTCGAGCTTAAGCCCCTAACCCTTTCCATCCATATAACCATACCCTGGAACCGAGTTCTAAACCCTTTGGCACTCGACGCAAATCGCAATATCGCAAAATCGCATTTTCCGTGGTTTGTTTAAATAACCCATCGCAAAAACCTGCGATGCGATCGTTCCGCCCGATCGCAAATCACAAACATCGCATATCGCATATCGCATTTTTCATTGTTTGAAAAATCCATCGCAAATATTTGCGATGTGATCGCTCCAATCGCAGTTTCCGCCCATCGCATATCGCAATATCGCATTTTCTCTCCGTCGCATAATCCGCCATCGCATTTTCAACTTTTACGATTTGCGATCAGTCCCGCCAGGCCCACCGTACGATACCCCTACCATTCATATAAAATACGCCTTTTCCTTTGTAAAGTTGAAAAATGCCATTTTTCGTTGTTTATAAAGGTTTTTTCCATTACGTCCATCCGCTGCATCTTCGCCGTTGATCTGCGCCCCCGCTCCACGATCTGACGGCCACGCTCCTCTCCCACCCTCTGAAGTAGTTAAAACCTAAAAATGCAGGATTTCTTAACTGTTTTTGTGTTTTGCAGGTGTTTTAATGGTTTTCCATTGTATAATGAAATAAAGCTGAGGGTTGGGAAAGACGTTTCCTGTGCCTTCGAGCTATTACAGAGAACCATTCACAGGGTTAAAAATCAAATGATTTATCAATGCTTCATGAGCATTGATATCATAAAGAGCTCTGTGTGGCCCTGCACATCGACAAGACACTGTTTTATTCAAGAGAACAGTTAAAGAGTATCAGTTTTGAAGACAAAACACAGTAGATGAAGATTGAAGACAATTTTTACGGGGATTACGGCTAAGACAGTTATCAAAAGCCTAATCCCCAATCTAAAACACAATTTAAAAGAAAACCTAAAGTGTTTTATTAGACAGAAAGCCTCCACCGCCACATCTGAGGCAAATTGATTCCTCAGCTACCCCCGAGCCACCTGTTGCCTCAAACCTTTCAAAACAGAGGCCGAAGTTAATGAAGAAAATCAGATATGCACCTCCAGCGCAGCCAGGGAGTTACTTCTGCAAGGAAATCAATGTAGAAAATATCTGCGGAGTTACTCCACATGATACCCAGAGCCTCAAAGTCAAATAAAGCTCCCATCGAGCTTTGATATTTATTGTAAAAGTTAATACAATGATCCACTTGTAAAAATTCTCCATCGAGCCCCTCAAAAGGCCGAGAAGTCTTGTATCTGTATTAATTGTCATTAGAGATATTTTTGTTAGGTCTCACCTCTTCATTCTTCTATAAATACCTCAGTAGAAGATGAGAAGTTGTTGGTTGAGTTGCTTACAGAGCTTTGAAATACATTTGAGCCTAAACTTCTGATTGTAAATAGTGTTCACTGGCCCTTGGAGCTCTGCTTGTGATAGATTTGTTAGGCTAAGTAGTGAAGATGATTGCTGAACTGAAACATTGGACTTGAAGATTGTAACTGGTTTGACATCAATATAAAGCTGTTTCTTGGGATCTTGGTCTATATTACTGGTGAAGTGCCTCTTTCTTTGTTAATTGTTTTCCTTCTATGTATGCCATGTTGTCCATATTCCTCTGTAAAGAACAATTTAAACAGGGTTAGGATCTGTTGTATATCAGTAACCTTCTCTGGCTGAGAAATATTTATCTTAATGTTTTCCTCATATTAGTTTATTTAAGAATGATTCAATACAGTTTAAACAGTTAGGAATGTTGGTGTTCCCTCGTCCTTCTGTTGGCTTAAAACATTGTTCTTGAACGTGATTTCCATTATTTGCTATTAAAGTGAGACTAGAGAAGATATGGTTTTCCCTGATTCCTAGATTATTTCCTCTAAAGGCAGATTCTGAAAGTTTCCCTTGGTGTTGACTGAAAGCAGACTAGGTTTAAAAGTACTTTATCTGATCTTAAGTTACACTTCGTTTTTCTTATATGTTTTCATACTTTCTGAAGGTAATTATGTGGATTACTGGATTGTTTGTCAATTAAGCTGCTTTAATACAAACTTGCCCAAGAAGTCAATGGTTAGCCCTACACTTGGTTGGTTTTAAACAGTTACTTAAGAGGCTTTTCTTGTTTGGACTGACTATAAATCCTCTGAGAAATTATTATCAGTTTCCACCCCTCCAACATTTTATTGTTTCCATTCCATCATTTTAATCTCAATAATCCCGTGGTATAGATGACTTTCCCTTTGGATCACTCCTGATGTTGTTGCTCAATTAAAGCCCAGATATGACTCCATAGCCCAATGGACTAAAAACCAGCGTTATATCTATCTTTTAGCCAAAGCTGTTCTATTTTCTTGCAACTTCTCACCTTTGAAGCTTTTTGCACTGAGAACTTTCTCCTCAAGTAAAAATCATGCTCAACCATCCAAAAAAAAAACAAACCCTTGGCCTTCATAACTAGCCTAATACCATAACCCCAGACTTCAAAGACAAAGCCATATTTGTACATATTGGAGAGATCCCTCTCTGGATTCAGGAGGGCTAGATCCTAGAATCCCAAAGTTGGTTGAAACGATGTTGTTTCTGTAATTGGACTCTGCCAATCTTGCTAATAAATTACAGAGACCTAACAGAAGGCAGAACTAGGGTTTAAATTGAATTATGGCGCGAAGTGGTGAAAGCGGTTTTGCAGAAAATCGGAGTGGCATTCGCGCAAGAGATGGGCGGTAAATGGTTTTTCCCCAGGGGAACGCGATACAGGTCTCTGGGCGACGCATGTCCAGGTGAAAACCGCCTATTTCGCGTTGAAAACAGACGATCAATTTTATTTGTAAAATGAACGCGAAAATGATTTTAGACCGTCTGATCTGGGGGGACGAGATCTACGGCTGTAAGCGAGCGTGAAAATTAGAAAATATGTGCAGAGGAAAGATGGTGGGAGGATCGTTGATCAGGAAAGATCAACAACCTAGATTTGATGCGGGACTTGACAAATATGGGGAGGAAAATACAAAGAAAAATGCCTTTTTTGCAAGGGCAGCGGGGGTAAAACTTAGTTAGAGAAGAAAATTCGGGAGATGCAATGATAGTCGTTGGATCAATTTCGATCAACGGTTGAGATCTACACGCGGGGTGAAATGATAAGAGATGGGAGGGCCCACCTTTATACAAAGGGCAGAAAGGTTTTTTACTTAGGAAAGGGGTTTTATAGGAGCGGCGGAAGGGATCAAGGGGAACTATTGGATTAGGGAAATGAACGGTTGCGATTGTATCTGGGAATCGGAAATTTGAGGAGAAGAGGGTCCGGGAACAAGTTTTTTGGATTTGTGATGGCCGATGGCCGATAAGAGGAGCAATTTGATGGAGAAGCACTGATGCGATGAAGGGTCGTTCGATCAAGATTGGGATCGACGGCGGATATCTTATCGACGAAGGACCATCGGAGGAGAACGAAAAGGGTTGCTAAGGAAAATGTTGAAGTGCGATGCAACGCGGACCGTCAGATCTGAGGAAGATCGACGGTCCAGATTTGATCGGCGGGAAACCAAAAGCGGAAGGGAAAAGGGGAATGTACCGATGCGATGGAGCAGTAGCCATTGGATCTGAGGAAGATCGATGGTCCAGATTTCATCGGCAGATCGGCATATCGGCAGAGTAGGGGTCTGGTAACAAAGGAGCGAGGAATGCCGATATGCGATGGCCGAAGTGACGGAACGATCGGGATTTCGCATCGGTGGAAAACATTTTACAAAGGAAAAAGGTCGCGGGGAAAGGAAAAAGGCCGAAATGTCAATGGGCTTAGCGCTTTGGTCACGGAGCCGAGTCACATGGTGGAAACAGGGGCTTGTGCTTAAGTGAAAGGGGCTTACAACCTTAATATAAAAAATGAAGGTTTTTGGACTAAAAATGAAGGTTTTTTGAGGATTTTGGAGTTTCTGATAAGGGAGATAAAGGGTTTTAAACCAAAATAAAGGGATTTGATCAGGTTCAAATGGGGTTTTTGAAAAAAATAAAGGGTAAAAGGAGGAAAATGGGGGGTTTTTTGCAGAAGGATTTATGAAGGTGAAAAGATGGGGAAGTGGCCTAAAAACAGTCTTTTTTATAACAACATGGTTACTTCGAAGGTTTTTTGAAGTGAAAATATCAGTGGAGTGGAATGGATATTTTGGACAAGGGACAACAAGGCTTCAAGAACTCACAATTTTTACTTTAAAACTTGTTTCTTGAAGACTAAAGACCTGTTTTAGCCATCATCAGTTATGACAAAATTTTATTGATGGCTAACAGTGGCTCCACTTGGGGATGGCAACTCCTTGGAGGTGTCAAGAACCTCAGAAATGTATTTCTAGAATGTAGACCTGTGCCTAATGTTTTTCTGCATCTTGAAAACCTGCTTCTTCTTTGATCATCCTGCTTAGAAGGATGATCAGAACTTTGTATCAGCAAAATGATTTTATCCCAAACATTCTACCTACACAACTTACTTCCTAACATCTTTTCTTCATGACTTGCAAACCATTTGACATCAACATTTTATTTTTTTATTGAAAGAAAGAAACTAATCTAAATCTACCCTTTTCTCTTCCATGAGTTCAGATTAAATAGTTGAACTCATAGATTCTCTACCTAAGCTACTATCTGCCAGGATTAAATTGTCTGACTTGCTATGGTATCTATGGCTATATGTACAGGTTGCTCATAGACTTTATTTGCAGAAATTTAAAACAAAATTGTGAAGGCTTAAGATCTGAAAATTAAGAACATCCTTCTTTCTTTATTTTTTACCTGGTTCAAGTTTTCAGCAGGTCAAAACCAGTTCTTGTTCTTCTCTTTGGCTCAGGTTTTGATTTGATTAGAGCCATTCTTCATCAAATTTAGAGGTTCAGGATTTAAGCTTGTTTGAACCTCTGTTTTTTTTTTTTTTTAATCCTAATATATTCTACTGATAAGCCAAGATTAAACAATTTGGCAAATCTGATTCACTAACCTATCAAAAGTAAATTGAAATCTATCTAGTCATGATTAGGCTGTATGACTAAATGGTAGTGCTCTCTCAAGTAGTGGCATTTAAACTTGCACACTTTCAGATTTTTCTTTTTCATTTTTGGTGTGGGGCTGCACCTTTCTTCTTTTATATCTGCCCTCTTTTTCTCTTCTTCTATTGTTTTTGTATTTTTTCCTTTTTCAAATTCAAAAGCAGTGTTATATACAATGAACAAAAAGCTTTGAAACTAAAATATTAGTTAACAGAAATAATGTTTGAGCATCCTAGCATTGACAGGACCTCCAAAATATTCAGCTCCATCCAATTCTTGCAGAAATAATGCATTGTTTCCAATAGCAGATTGAATAAGATAAGGGCCTTGCCATAAGTTATCAAATTTTCCATGTTTGCCCTTATCTTCTCTCCTTGAATCCCATTTCAATATTTTGTCACCAATTTTAAAATCACTTGCCTTGGTTCTTTTGTCAAACAACTTCTTGACGTTTTCTTGTAGTTGTGCTCTGATGTATACCTCCTCTCTAGTTTGTTGTAGATGTATAGTCTGGTGTATTATTCTTGTCATATCATCATCTTCAGACTGTACTTCTTGGATCAGCTTCATGACTGGCACTCCTAAACTGATTGGAAATATTGCATCTGTTCCATAAACTAGATGGTAGGAAAACATTCCAATTGATTTTTTAATGGTTAGTCTGTCTGCCCATAATGCATGTACTAGCTTACTGTGCCATGATTTCTTGTTATCTTCCAATAACTTCTTGATTATGTTTACCAAACTTTTATTTGAGGATTCTACCAACCCATTACCTTGAGGGTAATAAGCTGTAAAATGACCCAATATAATATGGTATTTATGACAGAATTATACCATCTTTTTGGACCCAGATGCAACAACATTGTTAGTTATAATCTTTCTAGGACAGCCAAATCTAGACAGTATATAGTTTTCAAGAAATGAAATGATAATTGAGTCTGTGGCATTCTTAGAAGGGATGGCTTCTATCCATTTGGTAAAATAGTCTGTTGCTGTGAGGATCCATTTGTGTTGGGCAGATGAGGTAGGATAGATTTCCCCAATGAAGTCTAGACCCCACTGCTGAAGAGGAGCTTCAACAGTGATTGGTTGCAGAGGTAATGGAAGCTACTTTCTTTTGCCTTCAAAGATTTGGAATTTGTGATAGATAATAATAATTTTGTGGATATCTTGAAAGAGGGTGGGCCAGTAATAACCAGCTCTAAAGATTTTGTTAGCAGTTGACTTCCAGCAGAGGTGGCCTCCACATTCTCCTTCATGAAACTCGTGCTTGATCTTATCTGCATCATTCTCAGGCAAACATTTAAGCAATAATCCACTAGCATTTTTCTAATATAAACATTTATTCAAAATGCAGTAATTTACAGCTTTCAACTTTAAGAATCTTGCATTTTTTTTAGACAAACTAGGAGGGGGATTAAGATTGAGAAAAACATACAAAATATCAGCATACCAAGATGAATTCAGAAAATGGTCTTCAATAATTAGAGCTTTCAACTCCTCCTATTCATCTAATGCATTAAACATGTTTATATCAAGAGCTTGAAAGTTGGATTCAGCCATAAGTTTTGCTAGTCCTTGACCTTTTATGAGCTTAGTGGGCTTGAATTCTACGTCATATTCTAAAATTACAGCAATCCACTTTCCTCTTTGCCATCTGGATCTTGGGTCAATATGTCTTTTACAACTGAATGAGGCACAAATGCTATAATGTGGGAATGTAAAATGTAAACTCTGAAGTATTTAAGGCTTTGACTAAGGCAAAGGCTTGTTTTCCATTATGTTGTAGTTCAAAGGCACATCTCTTAATGCCTTGCTAAAAAATGAAATTGGCTTCTCTTGTCCATTCACGTTTTTCTGTAATAGGACAACAACTACTTTGTGTTTTGATCAAATGAAAATATGAAGAAATCCTTTGTAAAATCAGGACTAATAAGAACTGGTGTTTTGGTAAGTGCTTGTTTTACCAGCTCAAATGATTTCTTTGCTTCTAAGGTCCATTTAACTCCTTCTCTCTTAAGAATATTTGTCATGATTCTAAGGAGTTCATCTAGATTGAGTATGAACCTTCTCAAGAAATTAATATTCCCAATGAAAGATTGAAGTTCCTTGATGTCTCTAGGTTTGTTGATTTGCAATATACCATCGATCCTCTTTGGGTCTATCCTTATTCCTTCTTTAGATATGATATGTCCAAGAAGTTTACCTTCTTGGAGACCAAACAATGTTTTCTTTGGGTTTAAGGACAATCCATATTTTCTACATTTCTCAAAGAATTTTCTCAAGTGTATTAGGTGTTCTTCATCTGTTTTCGAATATACAATTATGTTATCAAAGTAAATCACAATGAAGTAACCTATTTCTCTTGAGAATGCAATATCCATGGCTCTTTGAAATATGGCACTAGAATTCATTAAACCAAAGGGCATTTTCAAATACATGAAATTACTCCATGGAGTAGTAAAGACTATTTTAAGTTGATCATCAGGATGTACCAATATTTGATTGTAACTTGAGAAGCCATCTAGCAAATAAATTCTCTTAGAACCAACTACCCTTTGTAATATATGATCCATTTTGAGCAAGGGATAGTTGTCATTCAATAAGGCTTTGTTTAAGTTTCTAAAGTCGATGCAAAGCCTTATTTCTCCTATTTTCTTCCTAACAGATACAAGATTAGATACCCAGTCTGAGAATCTAACAGGGACAATAATTCTAGCATCATTCATTTTCCTAATTTCTTTCTCCACTAGAGGTAATTGAACAGGGTTGATTCTGCGCAATTTTTGTTTAAAAGGTTTATGGTTTTCTTTGAGGGGTATGTTATGCTAGATTATCTCTGCATCATAGGATTTTAAGTCTTCATAACTCCATTCAAATACATCAGAAAATTCTTTAAATAGCTCAATGTATTTCAGTTTAATGTGAGCTGGCAGTGTCCTGAATAATTTGATCATTTTGGGCTTTTCCGCGCTGCCTATGTTGCATTCTTCCACTTAAGCTTCAACAGGTTCCAGTTTTGGCTTTTTGGCAACATCATTCAAGTCAAACAATTCTTCTAATGGGACCAGTTCTTTTGGCAAGCTTTGATTTTTAGATTGCAACACTTCTAAGTCTTATTTTTCTAAATCTGTGCTATTTTCTATTGTATGTTTGGGTTCATGGGTTAACAGATTTATATCAGCAATCTCAGGAGACTTTCTTCTTCAGAAAGTGGGTTTTCTTCAGTAGAAAAATCTTGTTCATATTCTGAATCTGAGTTTGGTATTTCATAGACTGTAAGAATTCTTCTATTTGTTTATCTCCATCAAAAACTTGCCAGTATTTTTCATTATCCAGGACAGCTGGTCTATATTTGCCTTGGATTGTGTATTGCTTGCTTTCATAAGGTCTTAGACAAGTAAGTTGGCAAAAATATTTTGGTTCCTTGGGACAAAGGTAAGTTGGAATTCAGCACATGTTTTTAACAAGTCCATGGCATCATCTATGTAGGCTCTAAGTCTGGGATGTTTAGTAGTATATTCCCCATTTACTTGCCTAATTATCAATTCTAAATCCCCATGAACTGTTATTCTTTTGACCCCTAATTTTTTCAATAAATGTGGGCCTAAAAGGAGAGCTTCATACTCTGCTATGTTATTAGTGCATTGGAAGTTTAATTTATAGGAATGACCCTCCACATGATTGTTTTCAGTGTTGTGTACCCATATGCCTGCTCCTGCACCAGTTTTAGAGCAAGACCCATCAAAACTCATAGTCCAAAGAGGACTGTCTTTAGATTTATCATTTATTTCATTGTTGACCTCTCTGTTTTGTTTGCCTAACCTGTCACTGTGTTGTTCTTGTAGGTCTGTACTATGTTGAATTTTGTTTTTTTCCTTAGAGTTTTCAATGTTTTGAGGATTTGTTCTTTGATGTCCATGATTGGTACTATGTTTATGACTGTTTTGGACCTCAATACCTTCAATTTGTTTGCTGTGAATTTCTGAATTTGAAAACTAATCTAATGATTTTCCCTTTCTCTCCTTTCCCTCTATGGTTGCCACTATGTTTGGATGTGGAGTAACCACTATTTTGTCTGATGTTTCATTGATTAACTCTTGCTCATTAGGAATCTCATCATTATAAAGAATGAATGAGTCAAGGTTAGTATGTATAGAATAGAGAGGGGAGTTTTCTGGTCTTTCTTGACTACTCACCATATATTTCATGTGTGTTTCCCTATAGAGTCTTCTAGGTTGACTGAAGACAGGGATGGTGACATAAGTCATATCCATCTATACAGTACCTTGCAACTTAGCACCCATGATCTTGAAAGAAGCATGCCATATTTGGGGGGTATATCAGCCACTACAATTTCCATCATTAGGCTTTTGGCTAGGGTTTGAGCTAAGTTAACACATAGATCCTTTATTAGGCCTAGGCATTTCACTCTACTTGAATCAAATGAATATAAATCTTTGTATGGTATGGTCACCTCTAAGCCTAATCTTTCCATTATTACCTTGGGCATGAGGTTATGTGATGTTCCTGAATCAAGCATGGCATTATGCAACATCTTATCATGGATATTCAAACTGATGTAGAATGGAGGGGTAGTTCCTTCTTGAAATTTTCCTTCAATCTTAGGACCAAACAGAAGCTATGGTGTATCATCATTCAAGTTAACAGTATCATGAATATCTTCTATGTTAAAGGCTTTCAAAACTTGAACTCTATATACAGTTTGAGTGACTAACTCAGTGAGTGGGACAGATATTTTGATTTTGGAAATTTCACTCTCTAGGCTAAAAGGAATCTGATTTTTTGAAATGTTTGTTTCAGCCTTGTTAGTCACTCCTTTATCAGCAAAATCAGCTTGCTGATTTCTACTATTTACAACAGTCAAAATGGTATTTTCAAGAGCATTAGCTGAAGTGCTAGAGCTGCTAGGGTCAACACTCTGTTTTTCATTGATTTGGGTGTTTTTTCCCTTGTTTGGATCAGAACTTTTAGCCATTGTTTTATGGTTTTCTGTTGTCTTTTTTGGAGTATCTACAGGTTTGTTTTTGGCAAAATTATCAGAGGTTTTCTTCTTGGGATTTTATTGATTATTTTTACTTCTCAGGTCATATTGTTTAGGTGATCCTATGATGGAATTTTCGAAATATTGTTCATAGTATTCAATTTATGGTCTTCTATCATCATAGGGTGTATATAGACCTTGTTTTCTTTTATTGAGAAAATTAGAGTCCTC
The DNA here is from genome assembly GCA_034641835.2 of Pinus albicaulis. Classification (NCBI taxonomy): domain Eukaryota; kingdom Viridiplantae; phylum Streptophyta; class Pinopsida; order Pinales; family Pinaceae; genus Pinus; species Pinus albicaulis. Next base: position 1,601,178,416 of record CM076575.1, on the reverse strand, counting down.
ATTGCTTACTCCCAACATGTTTATGTTATCATCCATTGTTTTTTCATTTGTTTCTCCATCCTCATTAACATAAAATTCTTGAAAAGGAGGTCTGATCTATTGATCGACATCTCTTTGTCTGTTCTGAAGTTGATTTCTCCTAAAGTTCTGACTTTGATTCTGGGATTGGTTTCTATTTTGAGGAGTTGTTTGGTTTTCTCTAGATTGAGCTCTCTCATATATGCTCATCCTCTCCATTATCTTCTCCATCATCCTTTCCATTTTTGAGTTAGATGTGGAAGGTGCAGCTTCATCCTTATAAGGTACCCTCTTCTCAGTCTTCATTCTAGCTTTCTTCTCAATCAAATTTGCTTCTACTCCTAAGGCTCCCCTTTGCATATCTTCTAAAGTTAATGGGTCTCTTTCTCTTAGCTGATAGGCCATTTCGGGATCAAATCCTTCGGGGAACTTGGCCAAAGCTGAGCCTTGTGGAGGTTTCAAATCTGGGGGTAGTGTGTTATAAACACTATTAAATCTAGTGCAATAATTTTGAACACTTTCCCTAGGGTTTCTCTTGAGGTTGTTGTAATCTGAAAGTATTTGGAGAGGGTTCTTCCTCATTTCCCATTTTTTATGAACGTTTGTTGTAAATAAGGGAGATCATTTATGATATTAGGAGTTAAACTCTTAAACCACTTCTTGGCCTCTCCTCTTAAACTTTGGGCAAAGATTCTCATCTTAATGGTCTCATCTTCTATTTCCATTTAATCAAAGGCATCGTTCACCTTGTCTATGTGCTATTGAGCATTAGTGGGCTCGTTTATGGTGAAATAGGGAATTTGGAATGATAGTCCTATGGCAGATTGACTAAGGGTAAAGGAAGGACTAGAGGAGCATACCATGTTGCCATGATAGGAAGTTGTGGGATAAATGGGGGGTTTACAAGTGGAGGGTTTATGAAAGGAGGGGGAGGATGGAATGGAGTAGTTTGAACATTGGGTGTATGGATAACAGAGGTACTTGGACCAGCAAGAGACTGTTTAGCAGATCTAGGATGAAAGAAACCAAATTTATGAATGAAATGAAGGTCAGGTGGAGTGGTTTCTCTGCTACCAGTATGTTCACTACTATGTTGGGGTGAGTGTGAAGGCTCAAAGTCTATCTGATCAATATCACTAAGTGACTTAGTTCTGGATGGGTTTCTTATGAATGGTAAGTCAACAAGCGTATCTTGTAGAGCTGTAAGATTTCCAGGGATAGAATCAGCTCTATGAATTGGTTTGACTACAGTTGAAGTCTTGGATTTAGGAGATTTCCTAAGGATAATTTCTGGATTATCAACTATCTCAGGAGGATTTGGGTCAGGATAGGCTCTAGTATAAATTCTTCTAGAAGCCACTATGTGGTGTTTTTAGACCCAATAATGAGAAAAGTTCAGCCAAATATGACATTCTTTAAGAGGCTAGCTAATATTTTTCAAAGAAAATTCAATCCTCAAAGTCTTCTTAACTAAGTGGGTATGATGTTATGATAAAATTTTCCAAGTGGAGTCTTAGGAAAAACCAGAGAGGTCAGCAGGCCTACTGAATACCAATGGAGTCGCTAGGTGAAGGATTTTTACTTGTTTTCAATGGTTTGGTTGTTGTTCACCATCAAAAATCAATAATACCCATTCTTGGTGACACTTGATTCATTTAGGAATAGGGGTTCATTGAGTTGTGAAGTTATTTATTACTCAATATTTTCCCCACTATGGTCGCCACTATGTTAGGCCTCTCGTAGTTTGCAAGATTGGCAAGAAAAAATGCTACAGAGCCTACATCAAAACCACTTTGGAATCCTAGGATCTAGCCCTCCTGGATTCAGAGAGGGATCTCTCTATATAAGTGTTTTCAAAGATATGATATTAGCCTAGTTATGAAGTACAAGGGTTTTGTTTTGGTTTTGGTTGGGTAGGATATCATCAAAATGAAGGAAGTCTTTTGAAGGGTGAAGGTGTGAGTAGGTTAACAGAATGGTTCAGCTGATAGGATAGGTAAGAGACAATATCAATCCATCGGGCTATGGAGTCACAAAAGGATTTAATTGCACAACAAGTTTCAAGAATGGTCTATGGGGCAAGTCATCTATATCAAAGGATCTCTTTAAGTTGATTTGTGATATGGAACATTTAAAGTGTGGTGAAAGAAGCAAACATATAAGAAAATAGAGGGTAGCCTAAGATCAGGTAAGGACTTTGAACCTATCTTGCTTTCAACATACTCTCAAGAGAAAACATTAAAAACAAAGAATAGCCTAAAATCAAGTAAGGAATTTTAACCTAGCCTGCTTTCAGCATATTCTCAAAGGAAAATAGTTAAGATAAACATAAAAAGTAGCCTAAGATCATGTAAGGATTTTTAACTTAGCCTGCTTTTGGCATACTCTTAGGGAAACTTTCAAAGACAATATCTCAAGTTATACTTAGGAAACATGGACTTACCAACACTTCACTGGTTATACTCTATTGAATTATCCTCAAAACAAAATTAGAAGAAAACATAAAGATAAAGCTTATCAGTGAGATTTAGGGTACTTTTAGAAGTAAATCCTAATCTACGTTTGTTGTTCTTTATCAGAGAAAGTGGAAAATATGAAAACATAAGTAAAATAACAATTACAATAAGAAAAACATCACCATTGACATAGACCAGGATGCCATAAATCAACTTTTATATTTGATGTTCAATTCCAGTAGGTCTTTACAGCTTCAAAATTGTTTTCTCAACCTATCTTTCTTCAAATAATAATAGAGCTTCAGCAGCCTCAATAGCTATTTACACTTGATAAGTATTCAACCAACAATAACAATGTCTCCTCGTGAAGTATTTATAGAAGAATGAGGAGGTGGAGTGAAAGGAAGAGTTATTTGTTCAATTAATACAGAGTAAATGCTTCTCGGCCTTTGGGAGGCAGAATGGAGAATATTTCAGATTTTTGACTCTGTTAATTGATTTTTACATTAAGTTTCATCAACTTTAGTCACTTTTGTTGACTTTTGAGGCTTTTGGTAGACTGGAAATTACTTTCTGAGCTATCTTTGGAAATATCTCTGACTGTGCATTCAATTTGTATTCTTTTGAGAAAAATAAACTTGTAGGTGGAATTTTGATCTCTGGAGGAGTAATTGCCTCAGTGATTTGGCATTTGAAGCATTCAGTTGGGTGATCTGTCTGTCTTTGATACTTTAAACTCTGATTAGGCCTCTGATATGCTTTAGGCCTCCTTTAATCATCTTCGGGGCTTTTTTTCCTTTCTGCTGACTGTATTAACCTTTAATTCTTTGTCTTAACACTGTGCTTTATCCATTATCTTTATGCTAATCCTCACTTTTCTTTGATTTCTTCGATTAAGCCTTTAATGACTCTGTTTTCTTGCTTGCAGGTGTTTCTTTGGAATTTTGGATGGTTTCAGTGATTACATCGATCAAATGCTTGGAATCAAAACCCTAGATCCCTTATTTTTCTTGTTAGAACCCTGAGGATCGTCATCCTGGGCGTTTGCAACTGTATTTTGCTGTGGGAGGCCTGCGTGTAAATGGCTACCATTAAAACCTGAAACTAAACAAGAAACATATTATAAAAACCTACGCTTGTGGTTTTAACTACTTCAGAGGCTCGGGAGAGGCGGAGGAGTGTTTACAAAGAAATGAAGAATGCAGCGGAGGTGGAAAAAACCCATAGCGGAAGGCAGAACCAGGGTTTAAATTGAATTATGGCGTGAAGTGGTGAAAGTTGTTTTGCAGAAAATCGGAGTGGCATTTGTGCGAGAGATGGGCAGTAAATGGTTTTTCCCTGGGGGAATGTGATACAAGTCTATGGGTGACGTGTGTCTAGGAAAAAACTGCCAATTTCGCGTTGAAAATGGGCGATCAATTTTATTTATAAAATGATCGCGAAAATGGTTTTAGCCGTCCGATCTGGGGGGGGGCAGATCTACAGCTGTAAGCGAATGCGAAAAGTAGAAAAGATGTGTAGAGGAAAGATGGTGGGAGGATCGTTGATCAGGAAAGATCAACGACCCAGATTTGATGCGGGACTTGAAAGATATGGAGGGGAAATACAAAGAAAAATTCCTTTTTTGCAAGGGGCACGGGGGTAAAACTTAGTTAGGGAAGAAAAGTCAGGAGATGCAATGATATTCGTTGGATCAATTTTGATCAACGATTGAGATCTGCACATGGGATGAAAGGATAAGAGATGGGAGGGCCCACCTTTATACAAAGGGCGGAAAGGTTTTTTACTTAGGAAAGGGGTTTTATAAGAGCGGCGGAGGGGATCAAGGGGAGCCGTTGGATCAGGGAAATGAGCGGTTGTGATTGTATCAGGGAATCGGAGAATTGAGGAGAAGAGGGTTTGGGAACAAGGTTTTTGGATTTGCGATGGCCGATGGCCGATAAGAGGAGAAATTGTGATGGGGAAGCGCTAATGCGATGAAGGGCTGTCCGATCAAAATGGAGATCGACGGCGGAGATCTTATCGGAATAGGACCATCAGCAGAGAATGAAAAGGGTTGCCAAGGAAAACCCCGAAGTGCGATGCAGTGCGGACCGTCGGATCTGAGGAAGATCGACGGTCTAGATTTGATTGGTGGGAAACCAAAAGCGGAAGGGAAAGGGGGAATGCGTCAATGCGATGGAGCAGTAGTAGTCAGATCTGAGGAAGATCGACGGTCCAAATTTCATCGGCGGATTAGCATATCGGCGGAGTAGGGGTATGGGAACAAAGGAATGAGGAATGTCGATATGCGATGGCCGAAGTGACGGAAAGATCAGGGCTTCGCATTGACGGAAAACATTTTACAAAGGAAAAAGGTTGCGGGGAAAGGAAAAAGGCCGAAATGCCGATGGGCTTAGCGCTTTGGTCACAGAGCCGGGTCACATGGCGAAAAAAGGGACTCATGCTTAAGTGAAAGGGGCTTAAAGCCTTAATATAAAAAATGAAGGTTTTTGGACTAAAAACGAAGGTTTTTTGAGGATTTTGAAGTTTCTGATAAGGGAGAAAAAGGGTTTTAAACCAAAATAAAGGGATTTTATAAGGTTCAAAGTGGTTTTTTGAAGAAAATAAAGGGTAAAATGAGGAAAATGGGGGGTTTTTTGCAGAAGGATTTATGAAGGTGAATGTTACACCATTTTTTGGTCATCTAACCTATTATCATTAGATGGACCCAAGTACACCATGTAAGACCAATTTTACCCTAAGTAAAATTGCCTTCACTATGTTAAATAACTTAATAAACCACATTTATTAGGTTGTTTATGGTTTAAACAGGAAACCCCAAAAGGAAATATTAAACAAACCTATATTTGTTTGATTTTCCTCATGGAATAATTAATTAAACCATAATTTAATTATTATTCCCAGTCATGTTTAACCCAAAACAAAGAAATTAATTAGATAAACCTTTATTTATCTTATTATTTTCTAGGGATAATTATTTAAATCTTATTTAGATAATATTCCTTTTTAAATATGACCAAATCACCCACAAATAATTAAATAAATCATTATTTATTTGATTATCTTTCAACCACTTCCTTAAAAAGATAAATAAATCATTTATTTATTTATTTTTGACAAATAAAAGGATTTGACCCAAGACAAATACCTTTTCCCTCCAACAAATATAATAAAATATTCCATAAAAGGTGGATCTAGATTTGGTTAACATTATTTTAATCATGCACCAAGATCTAGAATGACCCAATATTTTGTTATAAATAGGAGGGTTTTTCCTACCATTCTTCACCTTTTGTTGCCTATTAGATCACTCTGGATCTATACACTTGGTCATACTTTTCTCCATTTTTGCTTTTGTGAACTCCCTTTGAGTTCTATCCTTGTCTGGGTTTTCTACGCCAACAGGAGAGAGAAATGCTAGATCTGAAGTGTTGAGCACTTCCAAGAACCCCTCCCATTGAGGAGAATTGGAAACATCTTCTGGTTTTCCTCCCAGGTGCCCATTAATACAAAAATTCTTTAAAAAATTGTTCTTGTCTTGTCTATTGGATGCATGGAGCAAACCCTTATTTTTACTGCTTAATGTCTTTCTATACATAGATCTGGTTTTTTGCAGCTCTTGTCTTAACCAATTAACTGCAGATCTGAAGATATTGGCAGCCATATTTGATGTTAGGGCTATTAGTTATGCGTAGCTAAAGTGGTATTTTTTCGTACACTTCGACAAAAGATTCTTAATAACAGTGAAAATATGGGGAAGTGGCCTAAAAACAATATTTTTTATAATAGCAAGGTTACTTCGAAGGTTTTTTGAAGTGAAAATATCAGTGGAGTGGAATGGATCTTTTGGATAAGGGACAACAAGGCTTCAAGAAATCACAATTTTTACTTTAAAACTTGTTTCTTGAAGACTAAACTTAGAGCCCCTCTAGATTTGATGCTATCCATCCCATAAATCTCAAATTACGTATTGGTTACTTCTTGCTTAAGTCTACTCTCCTAGGTTGCGGGGGAGCGGCTCCAATTTGATGGGTTACAATGTTGGTTGATATGACGCTATACAGATGGGTTACCAATTTGATTCTTCTTATGAGAAATTCTTCATATTGAGAATGACCAAGTACCATTATGAATACCTCCCTAGTTAAGAGGGAGTGTTGAAAAGTGTAACTAGGTTCGGTCTTCATTATGACATGTAATTATGATTTTATGTAAGTAGATGAAAAGAAGAAAAATAAAATGAATTTATTGTGTTACTTGCATCATGGGTTTCATGAGCAAGGAATTTTATTTTTGAGTCAAGACTCTCATTAAGATTCTTTATAAGTTTTGTCATCTTCTCATAAAATAATAGAGTCATTGTCATGTAAATGAAGTAATGTTACAGCTTGCAAAGGGTCACACTTCTCTATGAAAATTAGTCCTCCAAGACTTTGTCAATAGGCCTCTCGAAGTTGGCCTAAATCTAAAGAAGATCCTCAAAGATGAAGTCATCTCTCCTCCAATGATCATGTCGGCCTACACGACAAAAAACAACCTGTATAAGTAACCCTACCTGACCTCATTTAGTAGCATCAAGTTCGGTCAAGATTGCAGTCACAAGTGTGAAGTGCAGAACTCAAGGAAAGTGTGAGAAGAAGTTTAAATAGCGAGGAAGGAAGGGTTATTGTGGTTCGGTCTTGGGTCACTCTCTCTCACACATAATTCAGAAAGGCCAAGGTCTGAATTAGGGCCTATTGTAGCTTCAAGGGAATTCGTTTTGGGTATAAGGTCATTCATAAAGGCTGAGGAAAGGAAGTCTAGGAGAAGAGTAAAGGAAGTTGGGTAGAAGACTAAAGGAATCTGAGAAGGAGCACTTGCTGAAGTATAGAGACCAATACTCTCTAGTTCAAGTCGAAAAGTGAAGTGTAGTGTAGAAAAGGAAGGAACGAAGAGAGGCCAATAAGAGCAACAAAGGCTAGTGACAAGGTTCTTGGGAGGATACTTGTGTCAAGGGTCTTTGTCATGGTCTTGGTATTTGCAAATTGAAGATCTATAAGAAGAATTTCTAATTAGGTTTTCCTCTCAAAGAGTGAGAGGTTTTGGCCCTGGCTTACAAGCCTACATACTGTGTCTCTTGTCTTCTATTGTATATTTGATAATTGACTTGATGAAAAGAACATAATAATAACCTATCAAAGAAAATATCATAATCAAGAAGTATAAAGTATATCACAAGCAACTATCAAAAGAGAAATATCCTAACTAAAGATGCCCTATATTTGTCAACAGTATGTTACTAACTTGTGGATGTGGTTGATGAATATTATAACTTCTAGATGATTGATGTTATATGGTTCAATATATATTTTTATGTTTTTTATATCTAATTCATCATTCTACATGCATTTGTTGACATATATGCATAAAAACATGTAAAAATATATATTATATAAAAATTCACGCTTCTGATTCGCCCCTGAACCAGGAGCCTTTAAAAATGTCGCTCCCCACTCCCGCTCCCGCTCCCAAGTAACCTTGTACAATAATTTTTCGTTAGATGTTTTTAAATCATTCTATACTTTTATTGTTTCATGTACAAGTTCATTTAAGCTAACTAATTCACCTTTCTTCATTGTTCTCTTGGAAAAATATTGGAGGTTTCCACTAATCTCTCAAACAATCTGATTTTGTGAGCTAAGGGGAAAAACTTTGAGACTACCCACTGGGAAGACTTTAAGACTCTTTTGGGGCAGCCACAACAAACAACAGAGGGTGTGTTAAAAACGCTTGAAAATTCCTTTGAAGCAGACCCAAATTGTTCCTGAAAGTTGGCTTTCTCTCCAGCCTCCTTGGGCAAACCTTTCTCTATCTTAAAGACTAAATCTCTTTGAAAATTGTGGGAAGATTTTGCATCATTCAAAGACTAAATTTTTTGTAAACTTTGGGTCAAATTTGTAATTTCCTCTTTAAGAGGTTCACTTAATTTTTGGTGGAGCAGTTTAACTCTTAAAATTATCCAAGATTGCCTTGTAACTTTTCTCCTAATTTTAATTGATTTTTCAATTCAATGGATCCCTCTTCAAAGTGTTTGTTATTTGTAACTTGCTCATTTTAACTCACTAACCATTTGGGGAAGGCATTTTATTCTTACAAAAATATTTCATTGTAAGACTTTCTCCAATTCCATTCCTCTATCCCTCATTCAACAAGTGGCATCTAACTTTAAGTAATAATTTCTCTTTTGGGAACTTGGGCATTTTACCCTTGGCATCCCTTTTCCTAGTTAGGGCAGGTGTCATTTGAATGGTTTCTTGAGTGGTTCTCTTTTTCTTTTGATTTTCATGCATGTTTAGATTCTCTAAATCTCATTTTACATGTTATGCATATTGAATTTGTTGAATGGTTTTGTTTAATTTCACTTTATTAATTTATTTTACAACCAAACAAGCATGAAAGATTAAGAATCCAAACAAAATATCCAGATCAAGCTAAAAACTCCCAAGATGCAAGCTTGAAAGGAAGGTGCAAAAATTGCTATCAAAAAGAATTCAAGCAACATAAGCAGATATCAAACTTAGAAATAAATAATGTCAGGTTGATTTGCACTAAAAAAAGAGAATAATTTAAAAAATCTAAAAGTTGAACATTTCAAGAAATAAAGTGTCGTGTTTAGTCAAGGAACAAAGATTAAAAAAAAAAAATAGGAATTTTTTTTAAAGGAGAATTGAATTCTAGGGAAAAAGCTGCAACACAGAAAAAGCCACTACAAGATGGATCCCTTGCCAAAAACGATAGGCTAATTGCTTCTTCATTCAGGTAAAAGAAACCTAAAGTGAACAAAAGAAGGAATAGGCTCAAAATATTTCTCACGTACTGTTATTTTTCCTTGAAAATATTGCATGAACATGTTTCAACACATAAATGAAAAAGCAACAAAAATCAAACCTCATCTTTTTCGGGTGGTGTAGGATAGCGCACCACTTGTGGTATATCATTAGGATAATAACACTAGTAGACCCCGTGCCCACTTTGACCCAATATCATCATCCTCCCATAAAATCTAAAATTACAAAAAAAAGGAGATGTGAAAGGTTAGAACTCGGTAAAACAAATTCTAAGAAACAACAAGAAAAAAAAATATTCACCCTTGCATACAAATTACAGAAACTTCTTGCACAAGGGTTTCTTGTCAATAATGGACTCCATATGTTAAATTTCAAAAATGGAAATAAAATAAATTAAAACATGCAAATTATGGGGATTAATTTCACAGAGGTTGTTTGTCAATAATGCATCTCAAATGAACTGGGGGGTGTAGAATATACGGTGACAAGGTGTTATGTTAAGGCACCCTGTGTTGAAAAAATCACTGGTTCAAAACCCTGTCGGAAAAAATATAGCCATGTCAAGGGTTGGTGTGGCACAAGCTGGATGCAATCCCAAGTTTTTTTTGGCTTAGATGCCCCTAGGTCGTGGTTGCTCAAGCCACAAGTTAGGTATGGCATTCATCTCAAAACTCACATAAATTAACAAACAAAAAAGAAATAATGCATCTCAGGTTTTCAACATTCACATTTCAACTGAAAACTCCATGTGAAAGAAATACAAAAAAAAAATTCAAACATAGATTAAAAAAAAATCTACTAAAGAAGTAAAAGTCAATAAAGAAATAACATACCTGGTTGGGGAGAAATGAGACATTAACTTCTTCAGGCTATAAGGGTATGGACCTTAAAGAATCTACAACATGTGTTTATATATCAATGTGAGTACATAATATCAAATCCATAAATTCATTTGTGTATATAAAAGGACCAAAAAAAATTGTATTTAAAATTTTATACTTTACAAAATTTAAATTAATGAAAAAAAAAATTTGCCTAAAGGCACTAAGCATAACATACAATAATTACACCCAATGTCTTAGCATTGGTAGTGTAATTTTCACCAAGAAAAGTATATCCAATACCAATCATATGCATCAAGCATCTGGCTACATATATCCAAGAAGGAGGGTTGTTTAAGAACATATCTTATAATGTCTTGTGTATGCCCTTGTTCTCTATTGTCAGTAATTATTGAGCCACCTAGGAGGAATCGGGAAACATAAAAACAAAATGTTGAACTAGGGGTTTGATTATTCTGAAGCAAATATGTTGACCGCTTAGGTTTGATGTCCTTTAAATCAAGGTCAATGTAACTACAATGGAAGCAGAAAGAAGACTAACATTCTATTAACCCAATTCAATCTCACAATTTAAAGATTCATACAAGAATTACTGCACATACAACAAGATAAATGATATTATATAAACTTTAATACTATACATAATAAAATAGAGAAAATTAAGACATTACATGGTATAAAGTTATTTTATCATTACAAAATATTGATGAGAAAAGGCCAAAACATAATGTCTTAATGTCAAAATAGACGTTTTCTTTCTACAGTTGGGCTTCTATTGTCACAAATTCTGCTTTAATAATCGATGTCAGTGTGTATATTAGTATTGATATTTGTTGGGTTAATCTTGGTGATCTGTCCATTTAATGATTGGAGAGAAATGCACAATTCATTAGGTTTTTCATTCTTGAGAAATTGATTGGGAATCCTCTTTGAATGCAAAACCTAATCTTAGCACCCTTCTAGAAAAGTGGAAGAACCAACATGAGTCATGCAATGTTTATCAATCCCTTATCATGATAATGTTGTCTCACAAAATGTATCTTCTTTTATATTTTTAAGAGGATTATCTATTGATAAAAATTACAAAAATAATGTTTTTGCATTCATCTACTCAGATGAGCTTCCACCCATCCCAAGCATGAAAAAGGATAACAACCCAAATTCTTCCTACTGCAAATATACACTTCGAGAAAGGACAACAATTATAGACATCATATAAAATTAGTGGGATAAAGTATCATGCATTCAACAATTTTGGCATGCTTAAAGAACTTCCTCAGTCTTTTCTAAAACATTGTCCTTAATCTCATAATAATCAAGTGTGAGAGAGTTATTCTTGTGTCTCATTCTCCAACAAATTTTAAGCACTCTACAAAAAAATTGTTTAGACTCTTCCCACAGTTGAGGATAGGACAACGAACCTTGAACTGTCCAAATAGGAAAATCAAACCATGCAACATACAAATATGGAAATATTCATAAGTTTAACAACATGATTTATATTAGAATGAAATATTTGAAGTAAAATAATAGTAATAGGAGGGGGTCAATAGCGGAGATATATAATGTTCCCTATGAATTTATTGCCTACGGAAGGACGAAATAACCTATACAACTCGGTAGGCTATATAGTCTTGATAAAGGGGTAAAACCAATTTTTCCAATGTTGGGGCAACATTGTGAAAAAGTTGGGTCCATTGGGGAAACGACCCAAAATTGGGGGTTGCACTCACAACCCATCACATTTGTGAGCCTATGGAAAAATCTATAAATAAAGAGGAGTTGAGATCAAATTGTTAGCTCAATTTCCTGCCTAGTTTAGGAATAATGCACGTGTTCATATTCAACCTAATACCACTGCACTGAATAGCTCTAGGATAGCCAATAAAAAGACTCCCACATTCCTAGGTGGGAAGAAAATAGAGAATTTTGGACCACCACAACAGAAAAATGATACTTCAAATTATTGGAGGGAGTACCAAAGGCTAGAAAATGAGACTTAGTCAACCCTAACCTTTCAAGAGTTCTATGACATTAAGTACGAATTTAGGCCCAGACATTGTGGCAAGGGCACACAACAAAATGTAACAGCGAGTACACCACAAGACACAGCATGTGACAAAGCCATTTGGCACTCTTCAGGCAATGCCTCAAATTTCCATTGGTCAAAGAGGGGTGTCTCCTCCTTTCATTCAACATGGGGTGTCTAGCTTGCTAGTTAATGAAAAACATGTGCAAGCAACGTCTTTATGGGCTCCGAAGGCAGATGGCAGCATTGAGACATCTACTCATAAAGAAGAGAGAATAAAGATGCAGCAAGAAAAATCTCTTGTGAAATTGGAAGATTTGAACAAAAGGACTATCGCAGAATTAGAAAAGTTGGACAGAAGCGCTACAACATCTAAGAAAAAGGAAGAGGTTGAAAACCACATCCAGCCTAAGAAGAGGGGAGGCAACAACTCATCTAGAAATGAAAACAATGAGAGCAACACAAAAACAGAGGATGAGCCAGAGGGGGTTGAAACATGGGGTAGTGCTTCTTTGTTAGTAAAGGACCAAGTAAGGAATAGTAACCTTGAAACAACTTCAGTAAATTCGTTGTCCAAAAAAAATAAGGTCGAAACCAAGCAAATGAATCCTCAGGGTCTTGGAGTCTCTACAATTTTAGAGGAAGGAAAATTCAATAGAAATTATAAAATAAAGTGAAAGGTCACTTTACCTTTTCAGGGTGGAGGTGATACTTCAAATAAAGTGTCACAAGTGAGCAGCGAAAGACAGAAAATTAAAAATCAAGGCTAAAAGAAGGTAAAAACATACATCAAGGAAGGTAAATTGGAAGATAGTTATGAAGATGAAAGAAACAAATAAGACAGTAAGTACTAGGTTTTCTATAAGGAAGATAATCATGTTGATATTTCTCTTGGTTTTCATATTGGTACTGATTTTAAAAATCAGCCAATTGGTGGCAAAACCTTGGCTAACAATGATTCATTGACAATGTGTTGCGACATCATATGGCTCTAGCAGTAAAAATAATTTGAATCTATTTGTTGCTCTACCATAAGGAATTTCTGATTCGGCATGTAACACTGCCAATGAAAATCCCTGTAAGGTTGTTGCTCCTGCCATTACAATTGACAAGAAGGTATGAAATTTTGATTGTAATCTGACATGATTTTAAAATATTAATGCAATTATGACCGTTAATAATTTTTGCAACAATGGTGAGCTTGGATCAACAACTATAAGTATAGACTGGAGTAAAAGACTTATGACATTTGATAAGGATGCTCCTATAATGGGATCTAAGGATTTAAATCTGGTAAGGTCTTTAAATGATGCACCTACAATAATCGAGATGATGCTGAAACGCATTCAGGAAATTTGTGCAACATATGGGGAGCAAGTAGACAATTTCAAATCATAATTTTTTGATAAATAACCATTTTAGTACCTTATAGAATTCTACTTACTAGGACATATGTTTGGTACTCAATGTCTAAAGGAATCTTAAGTTATAGACCCATTGGAGCTAGTGGAAAATTCTGAAGCTGAGGCTTCTCCCAAATATGGGGTAGTATGAGATGTGAGTAAACAGTTGTATAATATTCTAGAGTTCATCCAAATAATTGATTTCCTTGAAGGGAATCCATCATGTGATGAACGGAATGTAATCATTATGTTGGCATTCCCTTTGGCCAGACTTCTTGAAGGAAATACAATGTTTGGGAATATATCATGTAGTCTGCAAAAGAGGATGGTTCTGGTAAATTATAAAAAGAGAGTGTCGGATGGACCTATTGAACAAAAGCATTTCATATGTAAATAAAAAATGGAAACTCTCAAAATTCAATCATTTTACAGATCATTCATTCAAATAAAAAATTATCTAAGAAATAATTTGGGTCAAAGTGAAGCAACAAAACAATTAACTTGTACAAAAGCCCAAGAAAAGGAATCTATTTTGATTCAATCATGGCCTAGAGCTTTGAATCCAATACGAAAATTCCTCAAGATTAAACTAGCTACCATACATATACAAAGTGCTACAAGAACTTGGCTGTCAACCAAGAAACTTCAAGACTCTTTTGCAAGGTTTATGGGAAGCATCCCCCCCCCCTCGATCCCACTCCTAAAACGTGCTTCGTTCGAGAGTGTTTTCGGAGCGCACTACTGAGCCTAAAAAAATGCTCCCTGGTTTCTAGGGAGCGTTTCAGGGAGCGCTCGGGAGCGAATGTTCCCTGGAAAAAAAACACTCCCTGCCTACGAAAAAAAAATTGCCGATGAGACTTTTGGGAGGGAAAGGGAGGGAGGGGGGTGGGTAATAAAAATCCCTCCCTCACCTCATTTGTCTTATTGTTTGTCAAGAGAGCTTGAAGAGAGAAAGGAGAGAAGAGAGGAGAGAGAAAACTGCAAGAGAGCAAGAGGAGAGAGCAAGGAGCTTGGAGAGAGCAAGGAGGATTGAAGGACAAAGAGGTAGGATTCATGACTCTCTAATCTAGTTTTTTTTTTTTTATGTTGCATTTTTAAGTTGTTCAAAAACGAAAACTTGAATTTTTTTCTCTATGTTGCATTTTAATGTGTTGAAAAGTGACAAATTGATTTTTTTCTATCTATGTTGCATTTTTTCCTATTCCCATTTGGCATTCCTCCATTTTTTGCAGGCTAAAAACTTAAAACTTGAAACTTGAAACATCATGGCTATATGGCTTGGGTTTTTCTTGATTTTGGTTCCTTTATTTTTAATAATGGTGTTGGAGAGTAGAAGAAAGAGGCCCATTTGAGAAGAGGAGGATGAAGAAGTGGGTTATAGTGGATTCGATGAAAATCCTGAAGAGGAGTATGCTGAGGAGGAAGAGGAGAGTGGAGAACATAAGGCCACATGGACCCCAACTAAACATGACCAAATTCAAACAAAATTGTGGAAATATGTTCATGGCAGGAAGGAGGGAAAGGGGGTGGAACCACTAAATTTCTTTGCCCCCATTGCAATAAAGAATACATAGGTTCATACACCCATGCTAGAAGGCACCTTTGTGGGAAAATGCCATGGGATGGAGATAAAAATATAGGAATAAATTTTTTTGTAAGTGTGCCAGAAACAAATAGAGAGAAATGTAGAAAGGAAGAAGAAGTTGCCCAATAAAAATCTAAAAGATCTAGGGGTTTCATTAATTCTTATACACCATTAGGTCCATCATATCATGGACAAAGAATTCCATCAACTTCCACCCATGGCAGTGGATATGGAGGCACACCTGGACCAAACATCTCCTTAAGGCATAGAACCATATCTGATTTCCTTGATAAAGGGTCTAGGAGTGATGTGGATTCAAAAAATTTCCGGTTTCTCTATGCCTTACAGAGCGCGAGGGATTGAACATGGTCTATGCCTTACAGAAGTATCGGCACTATCTGTTAGGGGGACACTTCAAAATTTTTACAGATCATTTAGCTTTGAAGTACCTGGTGAATAACCTTGTGTTGTGGGGATGGGGCAGGGAATCTGCCGATGGCTTCTGCTATTCCAGGAATACGACTTTGAAATCATTGTCAATCCAGGGAAGTTGAATGTTGGGCTAGATCACTTGCCCTGAATCAAGAGTGGCAAGGAACTGACCAACCTGGAAGAAGGATTTCCTGACGCGTAGTTGTTTTCTATTAAGGTAGTTGATGCGCACTTCGCTGACATCATACAGTTCCTGACTACTAGCATGGCACCTACGGAGTATTTGGTGCAACAAAAGAAAGAGTTGGTAACCCTCACTGCGGATTTTACCATCATCGCAGGTCATCTATATAAGCTGGGAGCAGATGAGGTGTTGCGCAAGTATGCCCTGGAGCATGAATGACATACTGTCTTGGCAGAAGCCCACGACGGGGTGGCAAGAGGTCACTACGTAGGGAAAGCAATGACGCAAAATATCTTATGAGCTGGACTATGGTGGCCTACCCTGCATACTGACTCTCACGACTATTGTAAAGCCTGCGATGCATGCCAACAAATAGGAAGGCCATCATGTAGAGATGAAATGCCTCTTCAACTGCAAATGGCCCTACAGGCATTTGATAAATGGACTATCGATTTTGTGGGATATATCAACCCATCCGGAAAGAAGATAGGTGCACGTTACATTATAACTGCCACTGACTATGTAACCAGGTGGGCCGAAGCACAAGCGGTGAAGGATTGCACTACAAATACCACTGCACACTTCATCTTTGAGTAGATGTTGGCGAAGAAACAGGTCTCGCAGGCAAGACCCAGGTTCAGAGGTTGAGGCCAACAAGGGAATCCGCTGTAGTCTAGAACCACACCAGCATTGTCACCCTACTCCGGAGAGCAGAGAGTCTCACCCAAGGCATGTCGTGACCACATGCAGAAGAGGAATAGATAGATAGCAATGAAAGGATCCGCAACTCATGATTAACATATAATTGATTGCATAAACATCATTGTATATGCAAGAACATTCAGAGAGTGTACAGGTATTAAGAAAATAAAATTTTAAGTCATCACAACCGTCATGCATGCATGTGACTCACATAATAAGACAACAACCTACAAGTATATTGATATCTTCAGCCAAGCCCATAGTTACATTGCTTTCACAGGAAGAGCTTACAAGTCTGTTGCAGACATCTTATAGAACAGAAAGGTAGATAAGAGAAACCTAGGAACTATAGAGATATCATGCTCGGCCCGGGTTCCCTTTGCAGCATCTGCTTAATCTCCTTCAGTCGCTCTGCATTCGTCCCTTCTTTCGCCCGGGTGATGGCTATTTATTCACCCGCTATCGAAACTGTTAGTTCTTCTTTAGTTGCTTTCGGCTTCTCTCTTGTTGTCTGTGTGTTCTGCTCTCTGTCTTCTATTGTATATTCTCTTCGTCTGTACTCATACATCTGCTTTCTTTAGCTATCTACCTGTTCCCTCGCAACTTCGGTAGCTCCGCTACTCACCGTAGTTGTGACTCGATTGCGGCTGCCATGTGTCGTTCTGCAACCCCAAAAAGCCGTTCTTTATTCAAAATTTAAAATATTCAAAAAAAGGGCCCCAACAGGCCCCGACCACAGTTTCTTGACTCGTCTCGAGTCAATCTCAAATCACTGTCTCTATCTCCATCGCCCCGCTGGACCCCATGGCCTATTCTTGTTGTGCTCCTTCAGCCTGTTATCCAAACAAGGGCCCCAACTCCGGGACTTTGCTGAACACTATAGCTTTGAGCTCAGTGAAGGTCGTCACAGCTTGCTGCCACCCCTGCACCAGTGAATCTATTCCTTC
Organism: Pinus albicaulis; assembly: GCA_034641835.2. Lineage (NCBI taxonomy): Eukaryota > Viridiplantae > Streptophyta > Pinopsida > Pinales > Pinaceae > Pinus > Pinus albicaulis. The sequence goes on along the minus strand of CM076575.1, from coordinate 1,601,160,988 downwards.
GGCAATCTTGGTGACAACTGCCTCCTCTATATGCACTGGTACAGTCCCGAGCACTGTGCTAATCTGGGTTTCGACCTCGGCGGCGAGCTTTTGCATTGTCCTGGCGCTGCGTTGGAGGGGTGGGCGGAGCTCATGAATTACCTGTTTGGCCATCGCTGAGCTGACCTCTGTTTGCTGGATCCGCACTTCTAGAGCATTTGCCTGGGCATATAACTGGTCCAACCGCGCGGGGTCCGTGGCCTCTTGGATTTCCCTCAAAATTTGTTGTAGTTGCGTTGAAATTGGCTATGTTTTGATTGTAAGGGCCATTGAGCACTCCTGAAGGCCCTTCAGGAGGTCGTAAGCCTCGCGCGCTGCATAGTTGAGAGTTTCCTGCATCTGGTTGACTTGGCCCTGCTTTTCTACAATCTGTACTGAATAGACCACCTCTAGATCGGGTAGCGTTGGCCGTGCGGACAACGCTGCTTGAAGCTCCTCATTTTCCCTGTGGAGGCCATTGAATGCGATTTGGAGGTGGAGAGCCTGTGCTACGATACTTGTCTCTGGTATATCGGTAGGCAGCTGAGTATAATGAGCCCCGACAACTGGCCATAGCTCTGAAAACACCTTGGTGACAACGTTTATCTAACCTTTCAGCTGCTCCTGTGCCATTATGAGTTGTTTGTGTTGTTCAGTAAGCGCGGTGATCTATTGCTTTTGTTCGGTGCACCTCTGTTATAGTTCAGAATGAAGCCTTTTGGCCTGATGGGCCGCCCTCTAGATAAAGAAGTACAGCTGAGCCGTACCCCATGTTTCTAGATTGGCGACCCCCGAAGTGCTTTGGTCCGGCTGCCTTTCCTGCAATGGTTGCCCACTGGCAACTGATCGATTAGAGTGCTCAGGAGGGGATGATGGTGGGGTTTGATAAGGCACTAAGTCGGCCATATTCAAGTCCGGCCATTCCTGCTAATCTGTATGGGCAGTTTGTGGAGGTACAGTAGGCTCAGGCTGAGCCTCAGCTGAGTCGGGAACAATGTGTGCCATTTGGGTAAATATATCAGATAAAGAAACTTGGGGTTCCCCAGCGGGGTCGACCGGTGGTACTACTACTACAGTACTAGAGTCAACCTCGGCCCCGTGGTCCCCAGTAAGTAGTTCCCGGATGAGTGGGTCTGACACAGTGGCGGATGAATTGGATGGGGCAGATGAAGTGGTAGGCGGAGGTGGAACGGAGCGTGGTGGTGGAAGGCGAATGTTGATGAACTCAAAGGGGTCAATGAGTGGTTCTTCTTTTATTGGCACTCCTGTACTTAGTGGATGGGGTGGATCCTCCTCAGTGAGGTCCACCATTGGACTCGACTCTATAGGTGTCATTTTTCATGATTGTCTTGATTGAACTATGGAATATGTTCAAACCTTTTTCTTGAGCAAAGGTGTTCCATATTCTTGAAAAACCAAAAAATCAAAAAAAGTTAAAAAATGTAAAGAGGGTATACCCTAAAAAGAAAAATCAAAGGGTAAGAAAAATAAAATGGTCAAAAAAGTGAAAGAAATGAACCCCAAACAAAAAATAGACCAAGGAAAGTGTGCAAATCCAAATGCCACTACTATTTCATTTTTGTAAATAAGTAATTGTGTGTAGCTTGTCAAAACTTTTGCCACAATTCATGAAGAGTCAAACTGTTTAAACTTGACTCATTCATGTTTCAATTTCATGTTATAGAATAGAGAATAAATATCTGACCAAACAGTTTAATCTTGGCAGATAAGTAGATAGGTAGAGTTAATAAAAGGTGCTCAACAGTTTAATCTGAGCCCTTGGATGTAATAAGAGTAGAATTAGATAGATTTTTCATGTAAAAGGAAAAGACTGATGAGGGTTTGCAAGTCCAAATGCACCCTAATAAAGAAGAGAAAATGGTAGTGTCAAGTAGATAGGGTAGGTAGATGGTGTTGCAAAGTTTTATATGATGTATGATGGTGCTAAATATGTTTGATCTTTTACCTTCATCACAAGTACTGAAGCAAGAAATGCACTAGAAGATTCAAAGAAAGCAAAGTCAAAATCATTAACTTCCCACTTCACTTTTTCCCTAAAAAGTTTTACTAATTTCCCCAAAGTGCTAAGGTGTTTGAATATTAGAGGGGCTCAAGGCATTTCCTTGACTTTTGGAGGGACCGGACCCTCGGCCTAATGATAAAAAAAGACCTAAGTACTTGAGATTATTTACCATTATAATCATTCACCTTTAACCTTTTCCTAAGTAAAATCCAATTTTACTTAGGAAAATCATCCTATATTTCATAAAATCCCCTCAAAATTACTTGCTATTCTATGTTTAAGTTAGATGATGTAATTTACTTCAGAAATCTTCACTTTCTTAGTTATAGTCAAGTGTTTTGAGTTTACCCTGTCCTTTGTCATATTAATTTCTGATTTATTTATTAACTCCCTAGTGAAAATACCTTATCCTAAGTATATAACTCCTTTTACATAAATATCCAAAAAATCCATCTTATTATAAAGTTTAACCAAAGTATTTATTTCCCAATTAATCATTAAAAACCCACATTATGTGCCCTTTGGTTAAATATATCATTATATAATAGTCCCGCCCCTTATGGTAATTGAATTGATTTAATTTCATTATCATATAATAAAAATATGTTTAAAACAAAAACAAAAATAAACCAAAGTTTAATTAAAACTAAACTTTGGAGATCCCGCGCCCAAAATTTCTTACCCCGACCATTCACTATACCAAGGAGTTAATTAACCCTCCAAGTTAATTAATAACCAAACTCCCAACCAATTAAATCCCGCCCGGAATGATTAATTAACGATAAATATGTCGGGCCCATGCCCTTTTACTTCCCACCATCTCCTTGTCTTGTTAACCGTTGGATCATCCGCCTGCAGATCAACGCTCCACAGCGATTCCGCTAGCCATCTCCCATTCGAAGATTAACGCACGGGAGCACGGTGGTTTCAGAATAGTACTCCAACCACGTGTCACTTCCCCAATGGAATCGCTGCCCTTGCGTTTAATACCACCATTGCCCATAAGCAGTGCAGAATTTACCGCTTACCGCCCGGCCCCGGTGACGTGCCTCCCGTACATGCTGACGTCATTTGTTAAAAACCCCGCCACCCCGTTTGACTTTGTCAATAAAACAAAAGTTCGCGTCGTTTTCATTATTTCATTCGCAGGGAACAACCACACATCCATGCACAGAAATTCGAATATTCACTGCTGAAGTCCGTCAACCTTTGTATCATCGAAGAAAATTGCATTCAAGCTTCCCAGAAGCTCATCCGCCATAACCAGTACCTATTCAAATCACTGTTCAAACACCCTAGTGTTTCTCTCACTTGATTGCATAGTAAAACCCTTTGTAACTCAGCTGTGCCACCTGAAACCTCTGTTAACCAATTCGAGCATGGTTTACCTCCCAAAAATCATTCTAGGTTCACTCCACAGACCTCTCAAAATCAAATGAAACATTTTTGACCTCCCATGCAAACCAATGCTTTCTTAACAGTTTGTTTTGTTTTACAGGTGATCAGAAGACCGCATCCTTGGATAAATAGTCTTAATACTAGTCATAAGACTTGTTTACTCCAAGAGTGTTGTCAAATCTATTCAAACAGAGATGGAAGATAAAACATACAGTTGAAAGACAAGCAAAGGAAACAGGATATTAAACGATTTACTGTTGAAACAGACAGTAAAAACCTAAACTACACATTGGAGGTAAAAGGACATAGTAAAGAACAATTAAAGAGTATCAGTGGTTAAAGTGTATCAGGTAAAAGTCAGAGTGAAAGTTAAAATGAAGTTACAGAGCAGTCAAAGGTAAAACAGTAAAAGTAATTACAGAGGCAGTAAAATGGTAAAAAGATATGAAAATACTTTCACCAACATTGAAGTTTATCTAAAGTGAAAGTAAAACAGTCAAAGGAACAAAAAAGTGAAAAGATGAAAAATACAACAAGAAGGAACATTTTTGCAGAAATTGCATATTTTAGTCATAGTTTTGCAGAAACTATTGTGATCAATCCAAGATGAATTTTACAAAACTGAAGGATTTTTATGTTCTTAAGAGGGCCATCTACAAAAACCTCTCTCACTTTTCTAACATCCATTATGGTTTTGGAAATATTAAACAATGTTGGAAAGCACTTTTTGCAGAAAATTCATGTTAAGTCATCATTTTGCAGAGAATATTGTGGCCAATAAGAAATACATATTACAAAACTGAAGGAGGTTTTTGTTCCTAAGAGATCTATCTACAAAAACCTATCTCACTTTTTTCACAGTGATTTCAGAATGAGAGATACATGCACATCTTTACAGGCTATTTTTTATACTCTGTAAAACTCTGTTTTACACATATTTTTGCAGAGCCTTTTGTGCACAGCTGGAGAGGAATTTTAGGAAAGTGAAAGAGTTTGCAGAATTGTTGGAGAAGAATGCACAAAGAAAGGAAGCAGTTAGTGACTTGGATGCCTCATCATCAACTAAGAGTTGGATCAAATTCGAATTCTCCTCTTTGTCATCACCTATCCATCAAAAATAGTGCCAAATAGATGCATTAGTTTGAGTGTCCTTTACTTAAGTTCTATTTATGTAAAATAGTTGGAGAGATTTGTGAACCAATTTTGATATTTTTTCAAGATATTTTAGTTTAGAATTTGTATAAATAAATCCTCAAAGAGAGTGTTGAGGGTGGATTCTATTACTTTGTTGTGACATTGAAGTTTTTGAAATAAAAGCGTTTTGGAGAAATTTATTTGTGGCTTACTGGATGACAATTTGAAGCTCAGGACTTTTTGCAGGATTCATGTGTCGGACTTCAGTTCAATAAGTTTTTCTATCCTATGTCTTAAGTTTTATATCTGTTAATAATATCATTGTGTCCATTTCTGAATAATTTACATAAAGGATTGAATCAGAATTTACTTAATTGTACTCTGATTTCAGATGTGATTATTCTTAATATTTTCCTCTAAATTGGTTATAAGCATGAATTCTTAAATGCTCTTGCTTTGCTAATTTAAACATTCTTGATTACTATAATAAAGAATTCTTCACTGCTCTTTGTTTGTAATCATTTCATTTCTTTATTTTGAACATGGTGAAAGATTCTTAGCTGCCTTTCACCCCTTCAAACTCATTCCATCCACTTTAAATTTTAAGGATTGTTCTCTGTTTGGCTATCTTGCCCTGCAAAGCCATCTTGTGTTTAGAATAGAAATCCAGTAAAGCCATCCTTTGACTCCATAGCCCAATGGACTGAAAATCTTCAACCTTGCCCTTAGTTGACGGATTCCACCATTCAAACAAAATCAAAACTCTTGGACTTATAACTAGCCTAAAACTTTCTAAGAACAAAGATAAATCATAAAGAGAGAGCCCTCTCTGGATGCAGATTGGCTAGATTCTGCATCCGAAGGTTGGTTTGTGGTTACCTCGGGTATACTTTCCTTTTCCACAACTTCAAGGAAAACCTGAGTGATAACATAGTGGCGACTCCACTGGGGATCTGAATCATTTTACTATTGTTTGATTTATAAGTTATAGACAGAGTCTGAAGATCAGCCAAGTAGCTTTTGAAATGCTTTTGCTCTGCAACTGCATAGTAAATAAATGCTGCTTTAGTTTATCTCTGGTTTAGCTTATAATCTGAACCTTAGTTTCAAACATTCAATCAGATTCTCTAGTTTAATAAATCTTTGGGAAAATTTTAATTAAAAATCTTAAATTTCTTGAAGAGTTTGTAGAAGTTGTTTTGAAAATTCACAAAAAATTTGGTTTCCTGAAGAACTAAATTTTTTTTTAGAATTTTTTTACAGGTTTAGATCTGATCTATGATGGTGGATAGGGATCAGACACACAAAGGTTAAAATAATCCACCTGGCGACTCCAAAATCAATTTCACTACTAAGACTCCACTGGAGGAATGAACCTGGAAGAACAATATGGGAAGATCAGGCTTTCAACTTGGATTGTTATCCAAGACATTATGTTCTTTCTAAATTGATATGGTTTTCCACTGTATATTGTATTTTAGAGAAGATCTTAGAGTAGTTTTTAATTTATCTCTTTTGAAAATTGTAAATATAAAATCTCCATGCATATTTGAGCATCATTCTTCTGACTTTTTGATATCATTTTCCAATCAAGACACTGTTGATCAGAGATCAAGAGCTTCAAGTTTCAGAGCAATTCCACAACCAAATAATCCATATTCCAAAGCATTAATAGTGATACTGGATGACAGGGTTTGTGGAAAATCTTTCATTTGATGAAATTTTAAATGAATTCATGGATGAGTTATCAAAACTTCAGTTTGATGAGGATTTTCTAAGAGATTTCTTTCTTCTTTTTAAATCAAGAAAATGTTCTCCTCAAGTTAAAAAATGGCTTCTTGATATAATTTCTGAAAATTATGAAAATGAAATCAAACTTTTGCATTCTCAAATTCAGTCATATAATTTCCGAAATCCTAAAGAATTCTTTGAAAATCTTCCTTCTCCAAAGCAAGAGGAAATTGTACTATCTTTTGACCTGCATATTGAGGATGATTATTCTTTCAAACACAAGACCGAAGAAATAAGTTCATGGTCTAATATTCATAATTCAACTGAGCAACTAGTCATTGAAGGCCTAGAAACACAAATCATACATTATGCTTTTAATGATCCTATAGCAAATTATATGGAGAATATTTTTACCTCAAATCTGCAAACATGTTTTATCTATGAGGATCAAATATATCAGAAATTGCCATTTCACATCTTATCGTTGATTATAAAGGCACATGATCATAATATATTTCCAATTTTGATCACAAGCAAGCAAGTTATCCATTTATTTTTACAGCTACTTGATTGGCTTCATTGGCATTTTTGTATTACCTGATTCAATAAGGTTTTTAGTAGATTAGAGTAGGTAAATAAGTGCTAATAAGCTCAGAATGTTGAGCATTTTTTTTTTAATTTTCAATTTTCAGCTAGTTTTTCATTAAGTTGGTTTGAAAATTTTTGTGTGTTGTTTTAGTTTCAGATCAGATTTCAGGTTGCAGAAAAAGGACTATATTCAATTCAAGATTTTCAACCACAACAAATGCATGTTTGGGATTGGAACAAGGCAGAAAATTCCTAACTGGGCAACAAAGTTTTAAGTTTTGAGTGGATAGTAACTTACTGGAGTTGAAGCCCGAAGTGAAGGCCCTAAGCTTCAAAATTTTTACTATCATATATACAATAAAGCTACCAGAAGAAGGAGATTACATGGTTTAGTTTGAAGACATTTTGAGGCAACTGACCTGCTGTTCTTGACTTTTCACAAGGAAAAGCCATCCCCAAGTGGAGCCAGTGTTAGACTCCTATACCAATAGGTGTCATTTTTCATGATTGTCTTGATTTAACTATGGAATATGTTCAAACCTTTTTCTTGAGCAAAGGTGTTCCATATTCTTGAAAAACCAAAAAATCAAAAAATTTAAAAAATGTAAAGAGGGTATATCCTAAAAGAAAAATCAAAGGGTAAGAAAAATAAATTGGTCAAGAAAATGAAAGAAATGAACCCCAAGCAAAAAATAGACCAAGGAAAGTGTGCAAATCCAAATGCCACTACTATTTCATTTTTTGTAAATAAGTAATTGTGTGCAGCTTGTTAAAATTTGCCACAATTTATGAAGAGTCAAACTGTATAAACTTGATTCATTCATTTTTCAATTTCATGTTGTAGAATAGTGAATAAATATCTGACCAAACAGTTTAATCTTGGCAGATAAGTAGATAGGTAGAGTTAATAAAAGGTGCTCAACAGTTTAATCTGAGCCCTTGGATGTAATAAGGGTAGAATTAGATAGATTTACCATGTAAAAGAAAAGAAGATTGATAAGGGTTTGCAAGTCCAAATGCACCCTAATAAAGAAGAAAAAATGGTAGTGTAAAGTAGATAGGGTAGGTAGATGGTGTTGCAAAGTTTCATATGATGAATGATGGTGCTAAATGTGTTTGATCTTTAACTTTCATCACAAGTACTGAAGCAAGAAATGCACTGGAAAATTCAAAGAAAGCAAAGTCAAAATCATTAACTTCCCACATCACTTTTTCCCTAAGATTTTTACTAATTTCCCTAAAGTGCTAAGGTATTTGAAGATTAGAGGGGCTCAAGGCATTTCCTTGACTTTTGGAGGGACCGGACCCTCGGCCTAATGATAAAAAAGACCTAAGTACTTGAGATTATTTGTCATTATAATCATTCACTTTTTACCTTTTCCTAAGTAAAATCCTATTTTACTTAGGAAAATCATGTAAAGTTCCACAATAATCCCTCAAAATCACTTACTATTCTATGTTGAAGTGTTGAATTGAGATGATGTGATTTACTTCAGAAATCTTCACTTTTTTAGATGTGCAAAGTATTTTGAGTTTTCCTTGTCCCTTTGTCATATTAACATTTGACTCTAGTTATTAACTCCCTAGTGAAAATACCTTATCCTATATATATAATTTCTTCTATATAAATATCCAAAAACCCATCTTATTATAAAGTTTAACCAAAGTATTTATTTCCCAATTATTCATTAAAAACCCACATTATGCACCCTTTGGTTAAAATATATCATTATATAATAGTCCCGCCCCTTATGGTAATTGAATTGATTTAATTTCATTATCATATAATAAAAATATGAAAAACATTAAACATATAATTCGTATGTTTAAAACAAAAACAAAAATAAACCAAAGTTTAATTAAAACTAAACTTTGGAGATCTCGCGCGCAAAGTTTCTTACCTCGACCCTTTATAACCATGGGATTAATTAATTAACTGGATTAATTAATAACCAACTTTTCCACCTATCAAAGCACCCCCGGGATGATTAGTTAAACACTAATTACATCGGGCCCGCATGTTAATTTTCCCGTCACCTTCCCGTCTTGAGAACCGTCGGATCATCCGCCTGCAGATCAACGCTCCACAGCGATTCCGCTAGCCGTCCCTCGACAGAACTTTAACGCGCGGGGGCACGGTGGTTTTGAAACCGTCCTCTGACCACGTGTCACTTCCCCAATGGAATCGCTACCCTCGCATTTAATACCACCATTGCCCATGTTTTCGCGTAATTTATCATGCACGCTCGCCTGGACGCCTCCCTGCATACCAAGGCCATTTGTTAAAACTGCCACCTCGCTGACTTTGACACAAAACAAAATTTCGCATCGTTTTCATTATTTCATTCGTAGGGAACGACTACGCCTCCATGCACAGAAATTCGAATATTCACTGCTGAAGTCCGTCAACCTTTGTATCATCGAAGAAAATTGCAGTCAAGCTTCCCAGAAGCTCATCCGCCATAACCAGTACCTATTCAAATCACTGTTCAAACACCCTAGTGTTTCTCTCACTTGATTGCACAGTAAAACCCTTTGTAACCCAGCTGCACCACCTGAAACCTCTGTTAACCAATTCGAGCATGGTTTACCTCCCAAAAATCATTCTAGATTCACTCCATAGACCTTTCAAAATAAAATGAAACCTTTTCGACCTCCCCTACAAACCAATGCTTTCTTAACAATTTGTTTTGTTTTATAGGTGATCAAAAGACCACATCCTTGGATAAACAGTCTTAATACTAGTCATAAGACTTGTTTACTCCAAGAGTGTTATCAAATATATTCAAACAGAGATGGAAGATAAAACATACAGAAAGACAAGCAAAGGAAAAATGATATTAAACGATTTACTATTGAAACGGACAGTAAAAACCTAAACTACACATTGAAGGTAAAAGGATTCAGTAAAGAACAGTTAAAGAGTATCAGGGTTAAAGAGTATCGTGTAAAGCTCAGTGAAAGTTAAAATGAAGCTACAGAGGCAGTAAAAAATAGCAAAAAGAATGCACAGATACAAAGAATGGTAAAAGAGATGAAAAAATAATTTCACCCAACATTGAATTTTGTCTAAAGTGAAAGTAAAATAGTCAAAAGAACAAAAAGTGAAAAGATGAAAATCACAACAAGAAGGAATATTTTTGCAGAAATTGCATGTTTTAGTCATTATTTTTCAGAAACTATTGCGATCAATCCAAGATGAATTTTGAGAAAATGAAGGAGGTTTATGTTCTGAAGAGGACCATCTACAAAAACCTCTCTCACTTTTCTAAAATCTATTATGGCTTTGGAAATATTAAACAATGTTGGAAAGCACCTTTTGTAGAAAATTCTTGTTAAGTCATAATTTGGCAGAGATGATTGTGGCCAATAAGAAATACATATTACAAAACTAAAGGAGGTTTTTGTTCCTAAGAGAACCATATACAAAACCCTATCTCAATTTTTTCACAGTGATTTCAGAATGAGAGATACATGTACATCTTTACAGGCTATTTTTCAGACTCTGTAAAACTATGTTTTACACATATTTTTACAGAGCCTATTGTGCACAGCTGGAGAGGAATTTTGGGAAACTGAAAGAGTTTGCAGAATTTTTGGAGCATAATGCACAAAGAAAGGAAGCAGTTAGTGACTTGGATGCCTCATCATAAACTAAGAGTTGGATCAAATTCGAATTCTCCTCTTTGTCATCACCTATCCATCAAAAATAGTGCCAAATAGATGCATTAGTTTGAGTGTCATTTACTTAAGTTCTATTTATGTAAAATAGTTGGAGAGATTTGTGAACCAATTTTGATATTTTTTCAAGATATTTCAGTTTAGAATTTGTATAAATAAATCCTCAAAGAGAGTGTTGAGGGTGGATTCTATTACTTTGTTGTGACATTGAAGTTTTTGAAATAAAAGCGTTTTGGAGAAATTTATTTGTGGCTTACTGGATGACAATTTGAAGCTCAGGAATTTTTGCAGGATTCATCTGTCAGACTGCAGTTCAATAAGTTTTTCTATCCTATGTCTTAAGTTTTATATCTGTTAATAATATCATTGTGTCCATTTCTGAATAATTTACATAAAGGATTGAATCAGAATTTACTTAATTGTACTCTGATTTCAGATGTGATTATTCTTAATGTTTTCCTCTAAATTGGTTATAAGCACGAATTCTTAAATGCTCTTGCTTTACTAATTTAAACATTCTTGATTACTATAATAAAGAATTCTTCATTGCTCTTTGTTTGTAGTCATCTCATTTCTTTCTTTTGAACATGGTGAAAGATTCTTAGCTGCCTTTCATCCCTTCAAAATCATCCCGTCCACTTTAAATTTTAAGGATTGTTCTCTGTCTAGCTACCTTGCCCTGTAAAGCCATCTTGTGTGTAGAATAGAAATCCAGTAAAGCCATCCTTTGACTCCATAGCCCAATGGACTGAAAACCTTCAACCTTGCCCTTAGTTTGTGGATTCCACCATTTTCCAAAACAAACTCTTGGATCTATAACTAGCCTAAAACCCTCTAAGAACAAAGATAAATTATAAAGAGAGAGCCCTCTCTGGATGCAGATTGGCTAGATTCTGCATCTGAAGGTTGGTTTGTGGTTACCTCGGGTATACTTTCCTTTTCCACAACTTCAAGGAAAACCTGAGAGATAACAGAATCATAAATGTGTCCAACAGCGATTTGACCGTGTCATTAATGAAATGCGTACCCTGATCGTTGGTTAAACGTCGCGGGCAGCCAAACCTGCTGATGATGTGTTCAAAGATGAACCGAGCTGTGGTATCCGCCGTGCAGTCTCGTACCACCGCTGCCTCAGCCCACGCGCACCTGATGATAGCCCGAAAAGCCATCAGTGAAGGAGTAAGCTTCATTTCCCGCAACATGATCCAATACTTCGTCGCTGAATGGAGTGGGAAACGGATCATGGATGCATGTGTTGTTCAGACTCCGGTAGTCAACACAGGCGTGTATCTCTGACTTGTCCTTCTTATTCTGAATGATGATAGGACTTACCCACTCTGCTTCTTCCACCGGAAAGATGAGACCTGCTGTCAGCATCTTGTCAATCTCCATCTTGACCTTTTCTTTGATCCGTGGGTTCAACCGATAGGGTTGATGCTTCACGGACCTGGCATCTGGTTTCAACACAATACGCATTTCTTCGAGGTCACCTTTGATACCCTTCAAATCTGTAACCGATGAAGGAAATAGGTCTTCATATTCCTGGAGGAGGCTGAAAATTTCCTTTGTCATCTCCTCGTCCCAGTAATCCCCAACGGTAGCCAGTTTTGGTTTTTCCTCCGTACCGATGTTCAACTTCTTTTTCCTCAGTGGACGTAAATGGACGCCTTTGGTGGTCGGTTCTTCATTGATGTTCCACTCACCTTCCTTCTCTTCGAAATATAGGTGCCTTAGGTCCTCCAGACTGTCATCGTCTGGATCGCTGTGAATCCGTTAGCAAGCCAACTCACGCTTGGCCGTAGGATGTGATGCAAAGGTACTCCCATCGGTCTCTGGGTCGCGGAGGAACAGTGCCCCCTTGATAGCTTGTAATTCCCGGGACACCAGCTTTGTCTCTCCTTTGAACGAAAAGCACCGAACAAATTTTTTCGTGATTTCCGGCCAGGAGCTGGTTCCTCTTTTCCGCTCTTCTTCTAAGTACCAGGCTTGGGGGATGGTATCTAAGGAGTGGATGAACCGATGTACCCACAACTCGTGCGGGTATCCTAGACTTTGCCACTGCTCCTCACAGGTTCTCAGGTGGTCCCGCGGATCGGAAGTCCCTTGGTACTTGTGCCTGCTTCGAGGGCCTTCGTCTTCTTTAAACCACACCCTCAAAGCCTCTGCCACACAACTCCACCGCAACAGGGTGTTGCGGTGATTTTTCCACCACCTAGCTGATGTGGACTATAGTGCGACGTCCAAAAGTGGTATCCTGTTTCCTTCTGGCACTATGTCCTTGACTTTTGTAATAAAGGTATTGACAGCTTGCATGTTCGACAGGGTGGGGTATTCCCTGATCTCAGCACCAATCCAACAGACTCGGGCAATCGTGGCACATCTCCGTGTGATGGTCTCATACCCCCCTGCTGCCAGTCTTCCCAGGCTAGTTCCGATCCTAGCTCCGAGCTCTGGACACTGCGCCAGCTGACGAAGCCAGTTTCGGTCGAGTTGATATAGTCCTCCCGCTTCCCTGCAGTCATCTGATAAAGGTGGTCCATCATTTGAGCATCCTCCCGGTTGTCCACAGTTTTTGTATATCGCGAGCCTTGATACGGGTCGAGAGGATGAGTGACCCGGACCTCTCCGTCTTTGAAGATCATCAGCTCCTTTTTGAGGTCGATGATGGCCTAATTCTCAAAAGCCCAATCGATACCCAGCAGGGCAGGGTAAGGATCCTTGTCTCCCATAATATCAATAACCTCAAAATCTGTGTAAGTCTTCACCCCTGCAATGTCGACCTCGACGCCTTCGAGTCAGCCGATCGGCACAATGCAGTACTAGTTCTCCATTCTGAGTTGAATTGGCGAGTAGGTCAGTCGTGGCCGTCCAAGAGCCTCCCATGTCTTCCGTGGCAGGATTTTGACGTCAGACCCTAAATCAAGCATGGTATCGCTGATTTGGAATCCCACAACCTGCGTGTTAAGCCGGAACTCTTTTCTCTTTCGTCGCTTGTTTCATTTGACCCGCTGCACGTACTAGGGTGTTGTGTCCACAGGTTCTCCCGGCCCTGTATTTCCCTGCAGTACGTCCTCTAGGGTACGCTTGAGCTGTTACCGCATCGAAGCATTATCAACAATCTTGAGGAACAGCTGAAGCCATTCCCCAATCAAGGTCCCTGGGGCGCTTGGTTCTCTAGAGCCAGTCGTCGGGGGCACCTCTGGGCCTTTGGCTCCCCCCAGCTGAGCCAAAGCCTCCACCACCTCCTGGAAGTACTTCTTCTGTGCGTCCGGCCTGATCAGTTGTTTCGGAGAGGCAGGCCAGATAGACCACACCAGCTCCTTTCCATGAGCGTCCTCCCTCGTCTTCTTGCCGCCGCGTGTCATGATAGCTACATTCTACATGGCCGGAGTCGTGGTTCCTCAAGGTTCAGAGTTTACCAAATTTGTGCCCCTCTGCCGTGCCCGTTCCTCCCACTTCTTGATGAGTTCTGGACAGTCCTCGGTTGCATGGTGGTTCACGCGTCACTGGGAACACCAAGGACGTCGGGGAAGGGGACATTCCTGAGCCACGTGACCCTCCTGGTCACAGTTGTAGCATTTCACCGGACCCCGTCCCCTTGTGTGGCCTCCGCGCATACTGCCTCCTCTTCCCCTGGAAGCCTCATTCACCCTATAGGAGGGTTGGTCCAACCGGTCTGCGAGTGCATCGAGAGCCTTGCACTGCTCAGTGTTGTGAGTCATGGAAGCACAAAACTCACAGTATAATTTTTTTGGGACGTTGGCGTACTTCTATAGTATTGGGCACATCCGAGGTTGATGCCCCATCGTCCGACAAATTTCACAATATTCTGTGGCAGTTGGGTTTGGTTGAGATGGGAACCCCACATAAGGTTGTTGCGGCTGGTATAATCCCTGCGGATTCATCACCATGCCACCCCCCGTGGGTGGACCCCCTTGGATTTCTGCGACAGAGGGTCCCCCACCCGTGCCACGCAGCCGAGGACACTTGGTTGCAATGTGGCCTTCACCAGGCAGTGAGTGCACCAAACGTTCGGCCTGGCTGCATCTCCTTGAGCTTTTCAGTCAGACTAGTGATCTGATGCTGCAATCCCACCAAGGAAGGATCCTGCGGGGCTGGCCCTCCCCGATATTCCTGAGGGTAGCCCACCATGGCCTCTATCTTCATGGCCTGTTCCAAAGCATCTTGCAAGTTGTCAATCTTCTACTGGGTGAGGGGGGTTCGTGTCAAGGGAAGTAGAGCCTTGATGAACCAGTCCCTCTGATGGTTCAGGTCGATCGGGTAGCTGAGTTTCCCGATCGCGTCCTTGAATCGATGCATCAGCTCCCATGCAGTCTCTCCTTCTTTCTGCTTAATCTCCCAGAGCTCGGACAGACCCTGCTGGTCCGTCTGGGGAAGTTTAAATTCTTGGACAAAATCCCACTTAACGTCCAAAATTACTGGATTAGGATGGGCCTCAGACCACTTGATAAACCATCGCAGAGCCCTCTCTCTGAGCGTGGTTTGGAACTCTATTAGCTTCCCTGCATCTGGCATCTGCCGAGCCCTCCATATGGCTTTGCAGAGATACTAGTGTTGCTCTACATCATCGTTGCCCCGGCCAAAGAATTCTAGATATCGGGTGAATGACCCAGCCATATTTACTTGCGAAGGGGTAACTAGGATAAACCCTCCAGGTCCTGGTTGCGTGACTGTACCACTGGGAAATGAAATACTACTAGTGACGCTGCTATTAACGTGTGTAGCTGTCGACAATGGACTGTTGTGCAATTGACTCAATGCTTGTAACTTAACGAAAATATTACTTAACAGTTGATAGAGTACTAGGGGAAGGTAGGGATCCTTGCCGTACAAATTTTTGGAAGTAGGGCTACCCGGAGAGATGAATGTCGTCCTCTGTTGAAACAACCGTTGCATCATGACGTACCATTCACCATCGGAACTTTCTTCGGGCTGCACACCTACATCGTCTTTGTCAGTCGTCGTCTCCCTTTCTCTCTTAGCTGGGCTCCCATGCACCCACCGCACTCCCACAATGGTCCCTTCAATTGCTAGGGTATCTGCCCGAGTGTCCATAATTCCTATCCTCTGAGGCGCCTCCTCTTGATTCTTCCTATTGTGTTCCCGTCGTCTTAACTCCTACATCACCCTTTCTCGCCACCTGTCGGCGATCTACGCCCGCCGATGTGCATGTTTCTCCCTCAACTTCCTTGCAGCCTCAGCATCCATCCCCCACTCCCCGCTTCACACTGCACGTGGCATCTGTCCCTTCATCCCTTCACCCAGCACTGGAGGTTTACACTTCCATGCTCGACTTTCGGAATTCCATCAGCCCTTCGTCCACCATCAGGGCCTTAATCCACAGTGGAATCTCCTTAAGCAGCTTCCCTCTTAGCCTGGAGCAGAAGATAGCTTCAGCCTTCGAGAAGGATTGGTAGCACTCTGCAGCAAACTCCACAATATATCCGTCCAAAGTGGCCTCTACCCAAAAATCCATCGCGCGGGTCAACTCAGTATCTAACCGATGCAGAGCCACCAGATCCCTGTACACCCACTTGCGGTTTATCTTCCGCGAGCTATCCCTAGGCACCTTCGTATGTAACCTCTGCAACCAATTATAGAGGTCACTAGGGAATTTTCCCCAGAGGATCTCATAGGTATCACTGGCAGAATCCGAGAAAAGGACAAGATCCTTGAGCCCCCTTTCCTTTTGATTCGTCAACTCTGCTTGCTAAGCAACGAACTGGTCCAGATGGTTATCCCACCATCTCTGTATTTCTCCTTCGAAGACCCTCGATACCATGATCTAGTTCCCCTCATAACATGCAGGTCTCAACAACGGAACCATTTGTTGGCGAAGAAACAAGTCTCGCATGCAAGACCCAGGTTCAGGGGTTGGGGCCAAAAGGGGAATCCACTGTAGTCTAGAACCACGCCGGCATTGTCACCCTACTCCGGAGAGCAGATAATCTCACCTAAGGCGTGCCGCGAGCACATGCAGAAGGGGAATAGATCGATAGCAGTGAAAGGATCCGCAATTCATGATTAACATAGAATTGATTGCATAAACATCATTATATATGCAAGAACATTTAGAGAGTGTACAGGTATTAAGCAAATAAAATTTTAAGTCATCACAACCATCATGCATGCATGTGACTCACATAATAAGACAGTAACCTGCAAGTATATTGATATCTTCAGCCATGCCCATAGTTACATTGCTTTCACAGGAAGAGCTTACAAGTCTGTTACAGACGTCTTATAGAATAGAAAGGTAGATAAGAGAAACCTAGGAACTACAGAGATATCATGCTCAGCCTGGGTTCCCTCTACAGCATCCACTCAATCTCCTTCAGTCGCTCTGCATTCGTCCCTTCTTTCGCCCGGGTGACAGCTATTTATTCACCTGCTATCGCAACTGTTAGTTCATTGCATTTTTCTTCAGCTGCTTCCGGCTTCTCTCTTGTTGTCTGTGTGTTATTCTCTCTATCTTTTGCTGTATATTCTCTTTGTCTGTACTCATACATCTGCTTTCTTAAGCTATCTACCTGTTTCCTTGCAACTTCGGTAGCTCCGCTACTCACCGTAGTTGTGACTCGATTGCGGCTGCCATGTGTCGTTCCACAACCCCAAAAAGCTGTTCTTTATTCAAAATTCAAAATATTCAAAACAAGGGCCCCAATAGTAGATTATAACCATATTTGGGTGTCCCAAAATATTGATGAGTGATAGAGGAACACACTTTATTAATGAAGCAATACAGGCCTTGATGGAAGAATTTTGGATCCATCACATGAAAATCACTCCATATCATCCTCAGGCGAACTAGTAACCTCAGAAGTGGTGGAGATTGAGTCTGAAGCCGAAGAAGTTATCTCCACGCCGAGCCCAGTCATGAATAAGAGAAAGGAAAAAGCACAAGGCTCATGGAAACCCCCAAAACCCGCAAAATGGGCTGAGGTGAAGCCTCGTACATCCCTGAGAAATGTAAAATCCCCACAAGCGATGTCCCAGGTGCATGTTGTTGCTCGGGAAGAGGCCTAGGCCACCGAACCAATCAATTGGTTGCCCCCCTTTGTTCGGCCGCACAGGCCCTCGACATGCATGTGGAAGAACCTTGACGGCCTGATCACCTACCTGCAGATGTCGCTGACCTCGGGAGAGATCCCCATTATTGGCGAACCTTTTGGAAGACTCCATGAGATTAAGTTTAACGATCATGACTTGGCCAGTTTGGAGGCTTTCCCTAAGTTAGCCCCTGAATTATATCTTGAAAGAATACAGGATGATGATGGGATAAAAATTGTCCCTGTGAGTTGGGTACGTGGAGTGGCAGGGTCCGGGCTCTTAAACTTGCTAAGGAATCCGCATTTCGACCACTACAATATCACGGACCGTCTAGTGCGTCAGTTGCTCGCCCTGGTTAATGATGGTTGTTTATGGATTTAGGATTGAATCCCTATTAACACTGTGCCCATGCATCAAATCACTGGTCTTCCCATGGAAGGGTCGGACCCTCTACTGCGCATTGGGAAAAATAATGAGGGTGAAACTACTGAATATGTGAGACAGAAATACCATGTGGAGCAGAACTCTCGAGGCTTCATGATCAAATCCATCAGTGAACTTGCTATGTAGTTGGGTACCCTATTATTGGCATGGAAGATGATGCAAGAATTCTAGGTGGCCTTTGTCCCCGCATACGTAATTCAGTTAGCAGGCCAGTGCGAGAAAGGGGTTTGCTTAAATTGGTCCAAATACTTGTGCAATGAGTTTTTGGCCAATTCCGTGAATCTCATGAGTAGGGATGAGCATTTTTCTATTCTTAGCTGCTACTTCTCATCGCATTGATAGCCTGGGAAGCACCTGTGGAATCGATCCTCCCGAAGCTCACCCCAGACATGTGAGAGGGGGTTCGATATACGAACTTATGGGACTTTAAGGATGCGCAATGTATCAAGGATAACCAAGTATTCTGGGTGCTCTTCCAGAGTAGCTTGGCAGCAGCCATAAACTCCCGACCATGCTTGTCTCTAGTAGTGTATGACAAGTACAAGAGCATCACGGCATTACAGGTCACCATGCACAATGTCCAATTCAGAGAATAGAAAGATAAATCCTGGGTCTTGCTCCTATATATGGCTACCGACAAGGATATTGATCATGTAGTTGCTACATGACCTCCACAGTGGAATATTGGGTTCAAATATAGTACAGTGGCCACCACAAGGGCCAGTGCTATAAACATCACCCCCACCATGACCAGAGAAATTGGCAGATCGAGTAAAGACATTGAAAAAGAAAGGAGTGTCGGCTCACAGAAGGACGCATAGTTGAAATCAACCACTGTGAAGGACGCGCAGCAGAAACAGACCTCTGAGAAGGACGCAGATGCAGAGACTCATATGGATTCACAGCCAAACCTGGGTACAGAAGGATTGGATGTGGGAGGAACTGAATCCCCCCGAGGCATGAAGCGAACAAGTGAGCCTATGAAAGGGCCACGAAAGAATCAGCACTCTCAGCATACGGAACGTGATGAGACAATTACACTAACTGAAGGGGACCTCGAGAAAATGGCTGACGTGGTCACTTTGGCCGCAGAAGATAGATGGCTAGCCCTAGAAGAACAACAGAAAGTTGCGGTCAACACGCTTCAGGCTGAGCTCTGCGCTTTGCATCTGAAGACAGACACGCTACAAACCAGTATGATTCAGGTACGAACGCCCTCAGCAACTAGCAGTGCAACACTAGTTACAAGAGAAATTTGCCTCTATTCCTTTCCCGACGCAGCCCTTGTGATAAGTCCACCCGACTTGGGCATGCAAGTCCAGGCTTGTGCAGAGGCCCAACTGGATTTAGCTAGGTTGCCCCATGACGCATTGCAGGTTCTCCACACCTCCTTGTTTGAGGAAATTCACCATCAGGACCAACAAGTGCACCAACAGGTTAGTGAAGCTGAGAAGACAACCAAAGAAAAGAACTTTGAAGTGTCCTAGGTATAGGCTTCCTATACCCTCGCCACCGTGCAGCAAACGGAGCTGGAACACTTAATTCATAGACTCTATGCAGATGTTACAACAGAAATCCTGCCCACAGCCACCCCCCAGGAAAATATTGAGAGGTTGGTCGCAGAATTAAAGGCCTCCAGGACAGAGATTCAAATGGTCAAAACATAGATGGAACAACAGATCGCAAATTTGCAGGCTAAGTTGCAGCTAGAGACACCGCCGGAGATACGGGCCCAACGAGCTACGCTGGTTACCTCAGCTACAAATTTTATTACAAGACAGATCACTCAAGGTGCCCAATTACTGGATACATCCATGCAATTATGGACCAATTTCTAGTGCAACCCGATCCTACAAGAAACAAACGAGGACCTCGGCAGAAGGAAGAAGCGTTTGAGAAGCTAGAAGCCACCATGCCTACTTTGATTTCGGCTCAGCGCTTGGCACGATTGTGAACTAGCCATGCCCTCCAAAATGATATTGATGAACTCCATCATAAGGAGAAGGTTTTAGGTGACCACCTGAAGCCTTCGTCTGACGAAGCCCTCAAGCTCCTACAGGATGTTGATGTTGTCGTTATGTAGCTGAACCAGTCTCTAGAGAGCATCACTGCTGCAATAGAAGGCCCAACTTTACAGAAGTTGGTAGAAATTGCGCAAAATGTTGTTGCTTAGAGTGAAGGTGTTCTACCCCCACTAATTGAAGAGATAATACTGTTGCAGGCGTAGGTGGAGACCCCACCATCACAGTGACTCGAGACGAGTCACAAGATTGTGTTGGAGTACTGTTGGAGCAGGGCCCTCTAAAGATGCAAACTTTTTACATTTTTTTATATTTCTGGTATTATTTAGTCTAATGCAGGGGTTTTAGGGCGGGTTAAAGCCCCGAATGTATTGTAATGGGTCAAGGGTAGACCAAGAGTCCGCAAACCATGGTTTGTGGACCATTGGATGCATAGGCTGAATCGATATAAATAGGTGAACTTTTTGAGTCTTAAGATAGGCAAGGATTAAGATTGATGATAAGTACGAATTGTTAGATCTGTTATCGGGTTGTTTGGGTAAGGACTCCTGTTGGCTGTGTGTGTAGAGATCCTCAGTCTTGCTGTGTGCGGACCTTGCTGGCTATGTGCACAGGCTATATTTTGGGATTGTAAGTGAATTTTGATATTAATTATATGCAAAGTAATGTTGGACATCTGATGCTATATGGATCTGTTTTGTTATGATTGATGCGAACCTGGGCTATATGATTAAGTTGCAAAAGTGTCTTTTTAATTGCTACGAACTGTGAAAATATCTATGTTTTTGGTATATGTCTCTGTGATCTGTTAATTGCTGCGATTATAGTGTTATGTGTTGATAATTGGTATTACTCACGTAGATGCGAAGGTATTGACTAGATCTGTGCATGATAATAGCTCTGTTATATTGTGGATTTTATTGTCAATAAACCTGCGAATAGATCTGTTTAGTGCGAACTCGATAGGATGGGAACGCAGACCTACTTGATTTACCTACTCTCTCTCAGTGTGCGGAAACCTAGTTCCAACACCTTCCCATACTTCTTCGGGTGAGACTTTGGCCTGCACAATTAGGTCACTACCGAAAGGGCCAATAGTATAGGAGTTTTTTGGCAAACCTTAACCTCCGAAACTGGGTCAGGACCCCTCAAGCCAACAGGTTTTTTGTTGGAGAATGGAAGAGGAAGATAAGAAAGGAGAGGCATTGAGGTTTGTTGTAAATCAATCGAAAGGAAGGAAAAATGTCTCCTATTAGATATATTTCGATTTTCCTCTTCAATAGGTCTAAATTTTAGTTGGAGCTAGGTAGTAGGCCTCAAAATCATTGATTGGGTACTGGAGAAATTCAAGACTTGACATATCCAAGCTATTCCATTAGACAGATTCGTCTTGGTCAAAGCTTGCAAAGTATAAGGTGCAAATATCCCCTTTTTGATGTGGCTTTTAAACCTTGAATTTGAGAATGCTAAAAATAAGGTCATGATCTTGAAGGGAGGTCCTTGATTTTACCAAAAATTAATGCCAATGTTTAATCCATGGTGTGATGCTTTCTATTTGGGTTTGGCCTTGAACATTAAGATCTATCTTTAGGTCTAATTACTAGTTTGTCATTTCATTTATGTGTTGAGAAGGTATTAAGGGGTGTAGGGGATAATATGGTTATTTTCCAATACCCGTCCCTTGAAACCCTATAAAGAGAAAATGTGTCCCATTTTTTTGTCGCAATATTTCAACCATGATCTCTTCTTATGAGGATGCCCTTGAAGGGAGGGTATGTAAAGGAGGTGGAAAAATAAAATTTTCATGTTGATTCAAAGGAGGGTTATAGATTGTAGGTGTCTCTAGAGGTCTTGAGGGGAATGGAGTTTACCTCCTAATGCAACACCTTATATTCCACCATTTGAGTTGCTAAAGGGCACTGAATTTAAGGGTCATATGTGAGATCTCAAAAATATCTTAAGAATAAGAAGGTAGGTGTGATATATCATAATATTGACTCTTCAAGAGTTGACTTTTTGGGTGAGATTCCCCATTAAATGGAAAAAATTGAAGCCCTACCACCTATAGATTGAGTTTGAGAAAATGTTTCCTAAGATTCAAAAAGTCTCACCATATTTTGTCCATAAGATCCATGGGAATTATGTTCAAGTTTTGATAACTCTTGTTATGATACCATCTTTGATTTAGGGCGCATATACTTCTTCAACTAGTTGTGGAGAGTCCACCAATGAGTAGGAAAGGTTGTTATTTTACAAGGTTGGCATCAATCAAGTATTATCTGCCCAACTCTAAGAGGATAAGTATGCATAATGGACTTATTATTGTAAACAATTGTAGATATTGGGTTATCTTGAAGTTCAAGGGCTTGAAGTAGTTGCCTCAACCTAAAAATATTTAAAGGAACCATGTATTTCCCAATTAGGCCCTTATGGTCAAGGATCTACAAAAGAGGAATGCATTATGGCTATTTTAAGGGGTTTTTTTAGGCTTTCCTATGTACTAACTTATTTTTTCAAATGAAAAATGCAGCTTTGGTTGTTGTTGCAAAAATGGGACTTGTAGGAGGCAAGTGTAACAACCATGGTCAAAAATTCATGTAAAAAAATATAATACCATGATCATGGGACACATATTTCAAGCTAAGTGGTGGGAAAAACATCCTATTGGGTGTTCTTTCGGTTTATTATGGCTAAAGGAAATTTGCAAAGGAAATGGCTAAGGCTTTGGAATGGAAAAATGACATTTTTGGAAATTTTTTATAAAAATAATGGAAATTAGGAGAAAAGGAAGGTGAATGGTCATAGGTTGCATGTGAGGAATAAAATGAAGGAAAATAATGGAAAATTGAAGAAAATAGAGGCCTCATTGATATAATGGATTACGAGGATCAGTTGGTACCTTTTTAGTCAGTTCAATTTTGGAGCTCTGTCTCTATTATCTCTCTCTCACACTTTTGGACACTAAGAGTTTTCTTGGAGAATTTCAACATTGGATCAAGAAAGACAAAGAAGGAAAAGCGAAAGAAAATATCAATCAAGAAAGAGCAGGATTGAGCGACTACGTCGGGATTATTTGTAGGTATCAATTTTCCTGTGTGATTTTCTTATTAGATTTGGTGTGCATGGTGTTGCATGTGGATTCTTGGTTCTCTTGTTGTGATTGGCATGGGTTTTTACAGGTGTGACAGTGTTTTTTAGCCTAGCCTTGCCATTTTTGGATAACCATGGTGTGATGGGTTCTCATGTTTTTGGTTGAGTTGGATTGTTGAATGGATTTGAAGCTGAGTGAGGTGGATCTATGAATGAAAGAACACATGACCTAGTGATCCATGAACCAGACAGTGGATTGCGGTAAAGCCACTAGCATAGTGACCCCTGAACCAGATTGTGGATTGTAGTAAAACCTAGAGAATAGGAGATAGTAAAGTTCCTCATGGTGTAGGTGGAGAAATCCAGTGGCATCCATACTTGTTTTGGACTAGCGATCTAGTGGTGATCATGGTAAAGCCCGACGTTACATATTTTATTGTTTTGTCCTAGTGATCCAGTGTGGATTGTAGTAAAGCCTCATTATATTGATGAGGGTCAGGTGGTGTAGACTAGGGAATCCCTAGTTGATTTTGGTTATGAGTCTCACAGTCATGCTTGGAATATGGCACGAGGCATCACAGGGGAGATCTAGGTCAAAATGCACAGAACCCCTACGATTGCAGAACCCCATGGAACCCCTTGATTTGGTAACTTATTAAATGGGATGAGTTAAGATTGGACATGAGTAGACTAACATGAGTTATAAGCCATTCTTAGGTGAACAAGGCATAGTTTAGTTATAGTAAATGAAACTTGGTCAAGTTTTTGTATTCCAGACAAGAATTGGTTGGGTTACCAAGTATAAAAAAAAGAAGGGTAGTTATGAGGAAATGATAGTCAAGGAGTGCCAGAGCATGTCAATGAATGAAAAGGTGTTCTAACACATGCCAGATAGCGTCAATGCATGTAGATGAGTGTTGGGGAGTGTCAAGGCAACACAACGGAGAACTATTTCAAAGTGCATGGAAACGAACGAATAAGGGTGTCTATGAGGGAGTGTCAGTGAATTCCAGGTGTCACGTGAACAAAGTTGTTAAGAGAAATTCATAATATGACTTGTAGAAGGAAAGCGTATGATACTTTGGGCTAGACACAACAATATTTTTTCAATGACTTGGTTGGCTTCCCAAGTCACAAAAAAGGTAAGGCTATCTATGAGGGCATGAAAACTAGGGAGTGCCAAGGTGTGAAGGGAACCCTAGGAAGTGCTAACACATCCTAGAAAGTTATGTAGAAATTATACAACATGCATGTATATCTTGGATTCACCCTATCTAACAATGTACTAAAGTTAAATACTGAATTGCTTCTACAAATCTTTTGCAGAATTAAGAATGCAATCACCAATCACATGAAGTAAAGAAGAATCAATCAAGCCACAAAAAAAATAATTTCCCAAGGAAATATTTCTGCTCAAAACCCCACTATCATCTATTGTATATTCAGCATGGATCTTGAAACAATTACATACAACTCTTCTCACAAGAGCCCTCCTATACTCAGCTAATCGTCTCACAGTGTCATTCATAAAATTGACCAATACTTAGCCAATTTACTGCCTCCAGATAGCCTACCTTGCTTGCACAATCCCTGATGAATTCAATCCCTAAAGAATAGGAATTTTTTCCTTCCTTGACTGCTCAAGTATCAAGGGCACTCCAATGGGTGTATGGTTGCACGGATGCAACCCAATAATCCTACAACTGATAGTCAACTTCCCTTTCACCTGGATCTCAACTGGGTCTCCACTATATCTGACATGCATGCAACTAATAATAGTAAATCCTCAGTTGCATGTGAGATTAATGATTGTGAATTAATTAATATTTAATTCACTTGATCTCTCACTTGTGTATCTAATAGTTACAACTAGCACAACTGATTTTAACTCACTTAACTGAGTTAAACTGATTATAACCTGCATTAACTAATGCACCACTACACTTTGAACTCTGTTACAATTAGAATTACTCTACATGCCTCACCAACTACCTCTAACTCTAAATCCATGAGCTAACTAAGTTTATCACTCTCAGTTAACTATTACAAGTTTTTTTTTAGACTATATTACATTTTATTGTCCATCTTAATTAAGGGATAACTAAAATAGACATGCACAAAATTTAGCACCTATGGGCCCCACCCTAGTGTAGGTGCTTAACGCACTAGGCGTGGGTGCTGAAATTTTCTTTTTGAATCTCAACACTCCCTCTCAACAAGAAAGGGATTATCCTTCACCCCAATCTTCTCTCTATGGCATTCGAATTTTCTCCTAGTGAGTGCCTTTGCCAGAATATCTGCATCCTAATCTTCCATGGGAATTTAATAAAGCAACATTATTATTCTATGAACACAATCTTTAAGATGATGGTACCGGGTATCTATGTGCTTGGACCTATCATGAAACACAAGATTAATTAATATTTTAATGCAACTATGATTATCACAATGAATCACTGTCGGATCCATCTGAGAACCAAACAAACCAACCAAGATCTTTCTCATCTAGATAGCCTCACATGCAGCTTGAATTGCTGCCATGTATTCTGCTTCCGCTGAACTAAGTGGCAAAGATCATTGTTTCCTTCTGTACCAAGAAACTATTGTCAATACTATGTTGAAGATCCCTCCTGATGTGCTCTTTCTGTCTAATGGATTGCCACCCAATCTGCATTCATGAAGCCTTGAAGCTTCACTCCCTCTATCCGTCTGTACCATATACCATACTTTGATGTGCCCCTCAGGTATCTCAAGACATGCTTCCCTGCCTTCCAAAAGAGCATGGTAGGATTAACCATAGCCTGACTCAGTTGGTTAAATACGTAGCAAATGTCTGGTCTAGTGTTCACCAGATACATTAGTGAACCAACTAACTGCCTATAGATAGCAGTATCCACTACCTCTCCAGAAGTAGAATCCTCTTTTCTCCAATTTCTTGGAAGAGAAGTATCCATGGGTTTGCATCTCTCCATGTGAAACTTACCCAATATATCCTTTGCATACTTGCCTTGAGACACAAAAATTTCACCATCCCGCTACCATATTTCCAATCCAAGGAAATAATGAAGGAGTCCCATGTCCTCCATTTCGAACTCCCTTGAAAGATCCTCCTTGCATGATTGTATCAGCTTCTCATCACCAGTCAAAATTAGATCATCAACATAAATAACAATAGTCAATAGCTTACCCACAACCACAATCTGGTACAGGTTTGCATCTGCTTCACTTTTGGTGAAGCCCAATCTAGTGAAATAGTTGGCTATCTGAGTGTACCAAGCACGGGGTGCTTGCTTCAGCCCATACATTGTTTTTTTGAGTCGGCACACATGCGACTCACTGTTGAAGATCTAGAAACCTTCAGGTTCCTCTATGTACACCTCTTCCTTAATGATCCCATTGAGAAACACAGTTTTCATATCCATCTAATGAATGCACCAGCCCATCTACGTTGAGAGTGCAAGGATGGATCTTATGAAAGAGTACCTTGCAACAAGTTCAAAAGTCTCATCATAATCTATCCCCTCAATCTGTGAGAATCCCCCAGCCACAAATCTGGCCTTTTATTTATCCACACTCCCATCAACAACTTGTTTTACCTTATAGATCCATCTCAATCCAACCACTGATTTGTCAATCGGTCTTGGGACAATCTCCCATGTACAGTTCTTGACAATAGAGTCATACTCCTCCACCATTGCATCAACCCAAGCTGGTTTTTGCACTGCTTCCTGAAAGGAAGATGGTTTAGTCACAATAAATTTTTTCAAAAGAGCCATGTATCCAGTAAATTGGCCAGGAGATTGTCTATGTCTGTGTTGTTAAGTCGAGGTCCTACATTCTCCACAACATCAAGTCTCAATCTATCAACTTCCGTGGTGCGCCTTCTGCGATTTCTAATGGATGGATCTGCATGAGTGGTTACCTCCACTCCATGATCCTCTGCATGTGGCTGATCCACATCTTCAGGCTCATCCTTGGGAACCAACAGTTCCTCCTCTGCATGCAAGTCTAACTCCCTCTCAAGGGACAACCACATGGATTTCTCCTCATGAAATTTTATATCCCATTGCACAACAGTCATTCTGTTTTTTGGAAAATACACACGATAATTATGGGGTGTTTCAGTGTACCCCACAAAAATCCCAATTTCAGCTGTCGGTTCCAGCTTCTTTCTGGCGTCCTTGGTCACATTCACATAAACAGATGAGCCAAAAATCTTAAAGTGTGAAACATCAAGTTTCTTACCAGTGAAAGCCTCTTTAGGTGTACTCATGCCAAGTATCCTATGAGGACAATGGTTTTGCAAAAATACGGTAGTGTTGCATGCTCCCGCCCATAGATGCATCAATAGGGCTTGAACATGCAACATCGCTCTTGTTGCACTCACTATCATTCTGTTATTTCTTTCTGTGACCCCATTCTGATATGGGTTATGAGGCACTATTTGTTCTCTTCGAATTCCTTCTTTGTTGTAGAAGTTCTTGAATTTGTTATAGATTTATTCTCCACCATTATCGTTCCTAAGAGCCTTCACTTGCTTCCCCAAATATTTATCCACCAGTGCCTTAAACTCAAGAAACTTAGAGAATGTCTGATCTTTCTTCCACATGAAGAAGATCCAACACTTACAAGAAAATTCATCAACAAAAATTACATAGTACTTATGTTTTTTTTTCAAAGAAAGCAAGAATGGTCCACACACTTCTCTATGAACTCTCTCAAGGACCTACGAAGCTTGGTTCTCCTTCTCGTGAAAGGTGTCCTTTACATATTTTCCCATAGTGCATCCCTTCCATGTGTCTGACTGTGCAAGTGTACCCCTAGGAAGACCAGTAGAAATCTGATGCATGATTTTCAAGCCTCCATGGTGAAGATGGCCCAATCTACTGTGCCATAATTTTCCCTCATCCTGGATCACCACTTGATTTTCCTTTCCCATCATTATTGCACAGCCATTTACCTCCAGCTTGTAGAGATTCTTAAATCGAATCCTTATCCTCTTGGATTTTATTTTTGTTTTATGTTGTAGGAAAGCTTTTCCTTCACTAAAAACAACATCATAGACTCTATCCTCCAACATTGTGACTGAGACTAAATTTTTCTTCAAACATGGCACATGCATTACATATTTTAATTGAAAGGGTTTACTTGGCTGCCTCTAGAAGGTAATGGTACCAATCCAGGTAGCACTGTACTGCCTGACATCACCCATTTCAATATGCATATGGAGATCCTTCTCCTCCAAGCTACTAGAAAGTTCCTTGTCTCTCGTCATGTGAAATGAAGCGCCATTATCCAAATACCACATGGATCCAAATGCACTTGACACCATGCATGCAATCAATGATAATTCAAGCTCAAATTGTGAGGCAAGAGCCTCACCAGCTGCAGATCCTCTAGCCTTCTTGTTCTTCTTCTTTTGTGAAAAATTAGTAGAAAAACACCCATGCTCGTGACAGTGAAAACACTTCACCGTGGACATGTCCTGCTTCTTGCGATTCTTGGAGTCAGATTCAGAATGGAATTTCTTCCCCTTCCCCTTCTTCACCTTGGCAGACAAAGCACAATCCTCTTCATCTTCATTCTTAGATGAAGATAGATCTCTGGTGTTCCATTTGAACTCCTCCTACACCAAATCTGACCACAGTCATTCCCAATCTAGAAATTTTTCCCTTCCATTGACAGAGTCTTGATAATTGTGCCAACTCTTGGGGAGTCATAGGAGATCCAAACTCACCGAATCCTCATCAGTGACTGTTATACCAACAATCCCTAGTTCATCTTGACATTGGAAAAACTATGTTAGATATTTTGGTATGAAGTCACCCTTCTCCTTCTTGATCTTCCTAATTTTATCTTTGAGCGAAAATTTCCTATAGTTGCTGCAACTTTGGAATAGATCTGTCAAATCCTTCCACATTGGATATGGTGTGTCTTTCCCATGGACGCTTGAGACAATGTGGTCTCATACTCCCTCCAATAGGATCATCCTCGCCTTTTCCACTTTCTTTTTCCATGCATCAAGATTTGCAGCATCTGTCACAACGGGTTTAGGAACATCATTGTCAATGAATTCCTTCAAGCCATTGTATTCAAGTACTGCATCCATCCTTTTCTTCCAAGAGATATAGTTTGAGTTTCCCTCCAGTGCATACTCCAACCTCAAGCCATTGAAATCCATTTCGATATTGAATCAGCTGTAGCACCAAGAAATTATTTCTGCAAATTCAAATTCTATCCAGTCACAAATTCAGCTCCTCCTTCAAAATTTTGATTTCATGTGCTCTGATACAATGAAGAAATTATTCAACATGCATGTATATCTTTGATTCACCCGATATAACAATGTACTAAAGTTTAATACTGAATCTATTCTACAAATCTTTTGCAGAATTAAGAATACAATCGCCAATCACATGAAGTAAAGAAGAATCAATCAGGCCACAACACAGATAATTTCCTGGGGAAAGTTTGTTGTTCAAAACCTCACTATCTTCTATTGTATATTCAGCATGGATCATGAAAAAATTACATAAAACTCTTCTCACAAGAGCCCTACTGTACTCAGCTAATTGTCTCACACTTTCATACATAAAACTGACAAATACTTAGCTACATTACTTCCTCCAGACAACCTACCTTGCTTGCACAATCCCTAATGAATGCAATCCCTAAAGAATAGGAATTATGGCCTTACTTGATTACGCAAGTATCATGGGCACTACAATGGGTGTTTGGTTGCATGGGTGCAACCCAATAATCCTACAACTGATAGTCAACTTCCCTTTCACCTAGATCTCAACTGGGTCTCCACTGGATCTGACATGCATGCAGCTAGTAATAGTAAATCCTCAGTTTCATGTGAGATCACTGATTATGGATTAATTAATATTTAATTCACTTGATCTCTCACTAGTGTATCTAACAGTTACAACTAGCAAAACTGATTTTAACTCACTTAACTGAGTTAAAATGATTACAACCTGCATTAACTAATGCACCACTGCACTTCGAACTCTGTTACAACTAGAATTACTCTGCATGCCTCACCAACTACCTCTAACTCGAAATCCATGAGCTAAATGAGTTTATCACTCTCAGTTAACTATTATAAGTTATTTTTGAGACTAGATTACATTTTATTGTCCATCTTAATTAAGGGATAACTAAAATAGACATGCACCAAATTTAGCACTTGTGGGCTCCACCTTAGTGTAGGTGCTTAATGCACTAGGTGTGGGTGCTGAAATTTTATTTTTGAATCTAAAAAAGTTCCAAGGCATGTTAGGCATTCCAATATATGCTAGGTTCTAGGGTGTGGCACCAACGCATGCTAGGGAGTGCCACGGAAATAGAAGGGAGGACTAGTTTCAATTGCATGGAAATGAATGAATAAGGGTGTGTGATAGGGAGTGTTAGAAAGTTATAGGTGTGGTAAGGATGGAGTGACAAGGTATGCTAGGCAGTTCTAAGGCATGATAGAGTGATAGGAAATCATGCCTATATGTTCCAAGTTCCAGGGTGTTCCAATGTGTGCCAAGGAGTGGTATGGAGTGCTAGAGAAACACAAGGGATAACTATGTCATTGCATTGAAATGAATGAATAAGAGTGTGTGAAAGGGAGTGTCAACGAGTTATAGGTGTTCTAAGAAGGAGTGATAAGGAATGCTTGACAATGTTAAGGAATGTTAGAGTGCTAGGGTAGCATGCGGCCAAATGTGCCAATGCATGGAAGGAAGTGTTAACTGGGAGTGCAAGGGAAACACAAGGGAGAACTATGTCTAAATGCATGGAAATGAACAAATAAGATTTTTTGATTGGAAGTGTCAGTGAATTCTAGGTGTGATAAGGATGGAGTGATAAGGTGTGATAGGCAGCGTTAAGGCATTCTAGGGGCCAAGGTAACATGCCAATATGTCCTAGGTGATATGGGTGTACCAACACGTGCCAAGGAGTGTTAAGGAATGTTATGTAAACACAAGGGAGCACTAGGTAAAAAGGCATGGAAATGAATGAATAAGAGTTTGTGAATGGGAGTGTCAATGAGCTCTAAGTGTGCTAAAGAGAGAGTGACAAGGTATGCTAGGTAGTGTGAAGGAATGGTAGAGTGCTAGGGTGGCATGCCAGGATGTGCCAAGTGTTAGGGTGTGCTAATGTGTTCTAGGGAGTGTTAGGGAGTGTCATGGAAACACAAGGAAGCACTAGATTGAAATGCATGGAAATGAATGAATAAAAGTGTGTGACAAAGGGTGTCAATGAGTTATAGGTGCGTTAAGGAGGGAGTGACTAGGTTTTATGCTAGGAAATTCGAAGGTATGTCAGAAAGTGTTAGGGTGTGTCGGGGTGTGTAAAATAATGCCAAGGAATGTAGGGGATGCTAACGCATGCCATAGAGTGCCTAGGCATTTAAGACATGCCAAGTGATATGGCATGTCAAGATGTACACGGTGTTGCTTAGTTGTTTTACGACCATAGTTGGATGTGATGAGCCTTGTATTGGTAACTTGTTAAGTGGGGTGATTTGATATTGGACATGATCTGAAATTAAACTTTTAGTTCTAACTCAGATTAAACTTTAAAACATGTATACGGAAAAATGATTAAAAAAAATATTTAATTGAATGCTTTAAAATAAAATATGTTCAATAACATAAGTAGACATTCACAAGAAAGAGAACAACACAATTGATATCAGAGTTCACCCCCTCGATTGGGCTACCTCTGTAGATTTGTCTCCAACATGACAAATCGATCTATTGTCCTTCTGAATAGAGATAAATGTAAATTGTCTTTTACATCAAGGTGGCCAGCTGAGAACTCTCAACGATACATCCATACTCTGAAAGACTTATGAGTTATCCAAGCTCTGCTCAAAAATGACTTTTTCAAGCACTCCAAATCTCTCCTTACTCTCTTTCTCCTTATCTTTCCTGTACATAGAATGGAATTATGTAGCTCTTAAGAGACCAAAACTAAGGAGGAAATGTCTCCTTATCTTTGATTTTAAGGAGGAAATAGTTCTCATATCCCTTAAAATTTTCTCATGAGATTTCTATGGAGGAAATATCTCAATCTATACTTTCAAGGGCTTATCCCTAAAACCTTAGGGTTGAGAATAATCTATCAATTTCAATATGAAATTAGAAATTGAATTTTTGAATTGTTCAGGAAAAAATCCTCTCAAAATTTTCAATTTCTATTTTACAAATATATGAGCACATTTAATTAAAAATAAAGACATTCTCAACCTAGGCTTAACATGATTATATATTCTTCATAGTGCTCCTTAGGTTGTCTATATCCTCCTGGATCAAACCTCCCCATTAAAAAAAGTTTTAGTCCTCTAACAATATTTTAAAAATTGAAGTCGATTATGAATGAAGTCAATTATTCCTCTGAATTTTGGGAACAATTTTGTTTGCATTTGATGTAATCTTGCATGCTACCTTGTTGGAATTGATGCTGAACTTTCACATTGATTCTCCCTTATCCATAACATGCTTTGAATGTTGCACCAAATCTTAACCAAACAGGAAAATGAAAATTGAATTTGTGTCCATGCTGGAAACCTTGATTGTCTATAAATGGATGTCAAGAGCCCATACCATAAATTGAGTTGACTTAAAACTCAACTAGGGTAGAACAATTCTGTCATCCATGAAGACTCCATTGAACAACTGCTACAAACGAAGAGTCTGCCAAAAGTTGATACCTCATATATTGATGGGAAATCTAAGGTGGTGCAGATTCGGTAGGTACCTTTAATCAAATCAGGCAAAGGATCCCTGTTAGGTTTCAACAAAGGAATTTTAACAAGCAATCCAAAATAATCACGCAGTTTTGTCTCAAATTCACTTCTACTATTTCCCTTGTAAAGATTGTAAAACATGAGTAGAACATAGCCAACATTATTTGAGTTTTTATCCAGACTACCCAAGTGGTTAACTCGCTGAAGAACATGAAACATGAAGAATACCAAAGCATCAAAATAAAAAGGATTTGTATCCATGCCTTTAGATTTGGGAACCACTAGCACTGCTATTTCCCTAGTTCTCCTACTCATATCTTCGATCTGCTTCCATACTTCTTCATTCGATGCATTTTTGTTGGCATAAGTTATTTCATATGGCTTCTTATTCCTCTCATCAAGTACCTTCTGCCAGTACTTTCCTTTATTAAGCTACACATGGGCCGTTCATCTCCAAGGCCACTAGGAGCATTGACAAGTTCTTTACAGAGAGCAGATTTTGCACATCCATGTATACCAAGAAATAATGTTATCATGCCCTGGTATTTTGAGACTTTATCTACATGTGTATCCACAGTTGAAGTTAATTTCTCATCATTAGGGACAAGTTCTTCTTCAACCAAGTCCCATTGACCAACAACCAAGAAATGTTCAATTTTGATTAGCGTTCCTGCAGACCCAATCAATGCCTGATTTTGGGGACTCCAACAAGCATATTAATCAAGAAAATTTTCTGCCTCAGAAAATTATGTTGATGAAGGTAGTTATTTGACCCATTTATAATTCCTCCAACCTCTATAGTTAATCCTTGCAAATTGGAGAGCTGAAGCCATGAGTTTTTGTTCTTAGACGTCGTGTTCCCAAGCTTCAATGGATCGCTTGGGGAAATTACCATCCTTGATATCTGAACAGTCAAACCATGAGCCTTACAAGGACCATTAAAGTTGATAGGGTTGACAAAGTATTCCTTTCCTTGTGGAATGAGAAAAATAGAAGGCGACATTGTAGTGCAAACTGCTCTCCAAGCTGCCAAGAAGGCCTTGCTCTGGGCATAACTTGAACCCCCTGCCATGATTTAATATGTAGTCCAGTGATTGTATCAATAAGATAAATATCACTATATACCACGTTTGAAATGGTTGCAGATGCGTTATATCGACCCAGGGCTCCAATGCATATTCCATGCAATCAAAAAACTATATTGTTCACAAGAATGTCTGAGCTTCCTCGTGGATGTGGCCCGACTTTTGGATCAGTTTCCAACATTTGTGGAGTTCTGCATCTAGAAATACCACTGATCATGCCACAGAATCTTCATTTCATTGATGAAAACATGGAACCAACTCTACAGTGGCTCCGAAAAAACTGCTTTCAAAACTTCGGAAAGGAAATCTAACTGTGCCATTGGTGTCGTTTATGATCGGATCTTTGTATCAGCCACCATATAACGGGAAATGATCCCACCTTTATAGACACTTTTATCATGGTGGAAGCCACTATTTCCATTATGATCCTTCAAATTTATCCTTTATTGCAGTAGTGAGTGGATATGCTCCGACGGTTAAGTGGCTAGCATTCATATCTGGCAGTGGAGCATTTTCACTACAATTTCCTCCTTATCTCCTGGAAATTACACTCAAGAACGCATTGTATTCATCAGAAATCTGCAATTTCTTCTACGCGATTTATGCACTGCCACCTATCCTGGACTTTTCTGGCTAGAATCGCTATACCCAAATGCTCTTTGCATAAAAAAATTTTGCTTTCTAGTTATCTGCAATGCTTAGAGCCATCAGATAATGACATAGTCTTTTTTCCATAGGCAAGGATTCCTACCACAAACACTATATCCATTTATGTATGGACACGTTGTTCATTTTCATACAAGATTATGCATTACCTGCTTCTGTAGAAAATGTGCCGAGGTAAGAAGTCACCATATACTATGAAAAACATGACCACCATTTTAAATAGTACATTTAGCAACATTCCTCTTCATTCCCCAGTGAATAACACAATATAAAATTCTATAACCCCGGAAATTCCAACCAAACATTGCAGATTTATGATCTTACATGAAAATATTCAAGAAATGGAGTGATCCTCTCGAGTAGCTCTTCATCCTTTACATTTCTTCAGCAAGATAATACTCAATATTCCACAAGACTATTCTTGCAAAAAATTTGACTTGAAGTGGTGCAGTTGCAACAGCAGCTGCAACTCTATGTACTCGTCCTGCTATTGCCTTGTGTAGAAGACTAGCATGATGCATAGCATGTATTCCACCTGGCATAGTTAACTGAAGAAGGGAAAAGGCAACACAGGACTTTAAAACTGTTGACCCATTCTTAAGCATGACTACAAACCTCCCAACTTCAGCTCCACTACAATGCAAATGCCCCGCTTCATGTATTCGTGCAGCCTCTGCAACCTGTGCCAAAGCAGCAGGTGCCCAAGATGTAGCAACAATTGAAAGACTCTGCTGATCTAAAAAATTCTAAACAGAAGCTTCAATATGGCACATTTCCATATGCCTTGCAACCTATAAGCTCCCATTCTTAGGAGCACTGTCACGTTGCATTTCAACTTCATCCATTCTGCCATTAAACATGTACAAAAGTGCTAACGCAGCCATGAAGCATGCCATCTTTGATCCAGACAATGAAAAAAGATGCACAAGTGCTGGAACTCCTCCCTCTTCAACTATTTTCCAAGCATTACCAGCATTGAATGCCAAGTTGATTACTTTGTAGTACAATGATTCCAATGAAGCCTTGGTTTCTTTACAAATTTCTATTTAGCAACCGAAACCATACACTTTCCAAAATTTAATAATAATTCCATCTAGTTTAAAGAACATTTAAAATACAACCAGGTGAATTTAATTCAGCAAAACGATATCCATTTCTTACCAAACCAGGTGAATGTATTTTATTTGATTAGCTTTGTTTCATCACAAATATTGTTTGCTTGTGCTTTTGTTGCAGGTTCCTTTCGCAACTTTTGAAGATATATTTGCAAGATTTTTGTATTCTGCTTGTGTCAAAGCTCTAGATGTAGATCCCAATAATTCTCCTTCCGGTGCCCATTTCTTCCACATGAACACAAAAATGCACTCGTCAATTCCTTGGCAGAAATGATTTCAAACCTTGATAAGGAGAAAAAGATTTAGCTCTTCTCTTGAAGTGCTCATCTTTTCGTGGCGACTGCTTTCCATCACCATTACCACCATGATTCAACTTTCTTGCCTCTGCAGATTTGGAACTCTCTCCAATTTCTGTATAGCCCAATCCTGCCTTATGAGGTTGTCTCTTCACCTCAATAGGATTAATGATACCTTGACCATTAACACTAAGGCCTCTTCTGTCATATCCCATCTTGGTCAAAAATTTCATACCAATCCCCTTGGTATGATTTTCATGCATCATTAACATCATTATTAGAAAGTATAGAAAATGAAATGCTTCATACCTCCTCGAAAACTTGATTATCTTCTTGATTCTTTGTCGATGACGAAGTAGAAGATGATGCTCCATGAAAACTACGTTTCTCACATGGCTTCAATAGAAAGAATCCTTCAATGGCTCTTTCAAAACATCTCTGTCCTTTGTGGCTTCGAGCAATCTTTTCATCTTGAGGTTCTCCTCTTGAAGTGTTGAATTACTCTCTTCCAATTCATTTATATGCTTACAAAACTAAAAATCCTTGTACATTTCTTCTGCCATGTCTTTCATGGTTAAGAAATTTTTCCAATTTTGTTGAAGAAAGGAATCAACAGATGAAATTTTGAATCAAAACGATTTACCTTCTCCTTCTTCTGCTTGCTTGAACTGAAACTGGAAGATGTACCCACTAAGCCAGTTAATGAACTTAGCTTCGATACCAGCTTGATCTGAAATTGAACTTTTAGTTCTAACTCAAATTAAACTTTAAAACATGTATACAGAAAAATGATTAAAAAAATAATTTAATTGAATGCTTTAAAATAAAATATGTTCAATAACATAAGCAAACATTCACAAGAAAGAAAGCAACACAATTTATAACGGAGTTCAGCGCCTCCACTGGGATACCTCTCCAGATTTGTCTTCAACATGACGAATAGACCTATTGTGTTTCTGAATAGAGATAAATGTACATTGTCTTTTACATCAAGGTGGCCAGCCGAGAACTCTCAACTATACATCCATACTCTGAAAGACTTATGAGCTATCCAAGCTCTGCTCGAAAATGACTTTTTTAGGCACTCCAAATCTCTCCTTACTCTCTTTCTCCTTACCTTTCATGTACATATAATGGCATTAAATAGCTCTTAAGAGCCCAAAACTAAGGAGGAAATATCTCCTTATCTCTGATTTTAAGGAGGAAATAATTCTCATATCCCTTAAAATTTTCTCATGAGATTCTATATGGAGGAAATATCTCAATCTCTACTTTCAAGGGATTATCCCAAAAACCTTAAGGATGAGAATAATCTATCAACTTCAATATGAAATTAGAAATTTAATTTTGAATTGTTGAGGAAAAATCCTCTAAACATTTTCGATTTCTATTTTACAAATATATGAGCACATTTAATTAAAAATAAAGACATCCTCAACCTAGGCTTAACATGAGTATATCGTCTTCATAGTACTCCTTAGGTTGTCAAGATCCTCCTGGATCAGGACATCAGTAGCCTAAGATGAGTTACAGGTAGTTCTTAGGTGAACAATGCATATGTTGAATTTCCATGACACATGAGAATATGGGTTTGGTATTATAATCTTTGATGCAAACATACTCAAGTGCCACAACACATCTAATTTGCACAACAAAATATACACACATTAGGGAATCAACTATTGCACATGATAATTTTTAACTTCAAACCATTCTTCGTTAAATTACAAACTATAATAGAATAGGCTAGATCTCTCGTACCATGGATCATAATCCTTTACAATCACATTGATCCAAGGAATACAACTAGGGCTTGATGTTAGTCCTTTGAAAACCAATCTACCTTGAACAAGACAACACTTGACCCAATTTTTTATGATGGCCACATATAGCCCTTTCAGTCCACATGTCCTGAATACATTTGGTAGGTCCTCTTGCCTTCCATTATGTAAATCCTCAATTTGTCTCTATCAATGAACTCAACTCCTTTAATTTATTGAACTCGACTCAAAAAAATTTCCCTCTATGTACCTCTTTTTTCCTTTAAGGTATGCAACACATAGGGTTTTCGATCAATTGTTTACAACTCTATTTGTGAACGGCTCTTTGGTATGCCCACTTTGTCCATATTGCTTCTCCAAGATGAAAAGTATAGGGCTATGGATGTTTCCCTTATTTTCACTGATTTAATCCTCTACAATACCATGAACTAGGGTTAGTTGGCTAGCCCACTTTACTACTACTTTAGTCCATCAAATTATGCATATCCTTAGGCCCAATACACCTACCCTTCTACAAGTATTTTTTTCCTTCACAAGTATAGGACTTAGGGATATTTTTTTATAGTCACCTAACAACATTCCAACTATACTAGGATTGCCATCAACTTTCCCAACCACAATCAATTATTTTACTCATCTAGTGCCCACAACACTACCCTCATCTAGGGAACTTCAAATCTGCCACCTAATAGTGATTTGAGTCCTCTCAAAATCACTATTCTTGTGTACGAATTTATTTTTTGTCCAATATGTGAAAAAATCTGAACTACTCCTATTATTATCCTTCTAACAATTTGTAGATGACTGAACTAGGGTCACAAATCATCCACTAACAGTCCATTGACAAACTGTTTACAGGCTGCTTCAGATATATGTACAAAACTCTATGGACAGTCCACCAAAATCAACTCCTCTTCATGTTAATCCATTCCTCATATGGCACATTTCTTCTACTCAAAATTCTACTCAGGTTCAACTTTCTTTTAGATTTGTTATCTTTGCACATACTTTTGCAAACCATCTTCCAAATGTGTGTTATATATTGT
Source organism: Pinus albicaulis (assembly GCA_034641835.2). Lineage (NCBI taxonomy): Eukaryota > Viridiplantae > Streptophyta > Pinopsida > Pinales > Pinaceae > Pinus > Pinus albicaulis. The sequence continues at coordinate 1,601,122,052 of CM076575.1, read as the reverse complement.
AGAGATCAACCTCTCTCTAAGGGTCGTGACCCCTCTTCTTCTACACAGATTTGTCATAGTCTTAAGGGCATACCTTATGGATTTAACATAGTAGGAAACCTCCATAACTAGGGAATTATACTTATATTCTAATTTATTTAGAACAAACCCTATCCACCCATAGAAAAAACAACAACTCTTGCCTCCATAATAGACTTGGCCTAGCTCATATGAATCCATAGATTCTAGGCATTTCTTTGACTGAATCTTGACATGAACTTTAGTTCTCTACAACCCTTAAACTATGGCTACCTCAATCAATATTACACCTCGGGTTACTTCTGTTCTTGCCCAAAATTCTAGTGCAGACCCTCCATCATTTGTGTTTGTATTTATCATAGACCTTTTATCCTACTAACCATCACAAGATAGGGTCTCAACCATCTCTACTATTTCAAAATTTGATGTGGTCTTCACATGGAAAAACCACTGAAATCATATGCCCAAATTCTCATGAGCCACCTCTCTTGAGCTCGATCTTCCATAAGAGAAACAAAAATATTCCATCCTACAAACCCATTAAGGTATGTGACATTCTTGTGAACCCTCACATGATGATATTTCTCTTGGTGGATGATCATGGCCTTCCTTTAACAACCCTTACTCATCCCTATAACTCGACCAACTTTAGGACTACATCTCCTAGCCTCCTTGATCAAATAAGCTCCTTATCACTTGATGTTCTTGCCTTCATACTAATTCCTCCTTAAATAAATTTTCCTAGTTGTGCCTCTTAAGAACCCTATAGAACTTATGAGCTTTATTCACTTAGACCTTAAGAAATATTATTTTTCCTTTTTAATTTTATTTTAGATTTTAAACCCCATCTTGGGTCCAAAACCCCTTCGCTTGAGTTCTTTACCCACAAAGCCTTTTGTGACCAAACTCACACAAACCCATCTCACTAGGCTTGTGTAGTACCTCCTAATCTACACAATTCAACAACATAGTCTAGTTGTAGTAATCGTAACTTGATCAAGCTATAGTAGTCAAGCGAGGACTTGGTTGGGTTCCCAAGTTGCAAATTAAGTAAGGTTAGTTGTGAGGGCATGATAGCTAGGGATGGTTAGGGCATGCTAAGGAATTACAAGGTATGCTAACACATGTCGGACAATGTCAATACATGTTGAGGAGTGTTACGGAGTGTCGAGGCACAACAAGGGAGAACTAGTTCAAAAATGCATGGAAATGAACAAATAAGAGTGTGTGCCAGGGAGTTTCAGTGAATTCAAGTGCGCTAAGGATGAAGTGTGTTAGAATAATTTCATAATAGGATTTGCAAGATGAAAGCCTACGATTGTGATAAGGGGCTTGACAAAGTAGTTTTAGAAAAAAGGAGACTTTGTGTTGGGCACAACACTATTTTGCCTTTATCTATTATTTTTATATGACATGTGGCACACTTTGGTTGAATGATCATGTTTTAAACTATTTTATACAATTGCATATTATACATTGGTATGTATAAATTTTAGTCCACTCAGCTTGTGCCAACTTATATATTGTGTGCCTTGTTTATCTTGTGATTATTTCAAACTCTTAGTTAATGTTCTACTATTTATATGAACTAGACATACATGTGAAATATTTCCTATGTAAGTTATGTTTCTTAGTTTTTTTATGGCCATGGCTAGATGTGATCCTTGCCTTGGTAATTTCTTAAGTGGTACAAGTTCATCTTGGACATGAGTGGCCTAAGATGAGGTATATGAAATTCTTAGGTGAACAAGGCACAATGTACTTGTAGTAGGTGTAATTGCTCAAATTGTTGCAACTGAAGTAGGCCAATGTCACATGAATTGTAGTAGTTAAGGATTTGATTTGGTTCCCAAGTTGTGAAAAAATTTAAGGCTAGTTGTGGGGGAATGAGTGCCAAGGCATGCTAGGGAATACTAACATGTTCCAGATAGTTCGAAGGCATGTCAAATATGCTAATATGTGTCAAGTGCTAAGGCATGACAATATTTACAAGGGTGTGACAATATGTGTCATGAACTATCAAGGCAACAAAAAGGAGAAACAAGTTAAACTACAAAGAAATGAGCACATCATATGGTTAATAAGTCATCAATTTACCTTTTCCGGGAGGGGCATGCTAGGCACACCAACACTAGGTGGAAATAGGTGCCAAGTTCCAAGTGTTAGTGCATTCTAAGTGCCAAATCATCCTTTTTTACTTCTCCTCTACTTTCCAATAATTGATCTCAAATAAATTTAATATTAAACCATGCCAAAGCATACCAAGCCATCTTATTGAATGCTAGACATGTTAATACTTGCTAGGCACCAACACATGCCATGCGCAAATGTGTGTTAGGGAGTGATACACATGTTATGAAGTGGAAGAGAATGTCAAAGAGTGCTAAGGTGTGACAGAGTGTGCTAATGCATGTGATAGAGTATTAGGGAAACATAAGAGAGCACTAGGTCAAAATGCATGGAAGTGAATGAATATGAGGGTGTGATAGGGAGTGCCAATGAGTGCTAGCTAGCATGCTAAGGAGGGAGTGACAATTAGTGCTAGCTAGCATGCTAAGGAGGGAGTGACAATTAGTGCTAGCTATCATGCTAAGGAGGGAGTGACAATTAGTGCTAGCTAGCATGCTAAGGAGGGAGTGACAAGGTATGTTAAGCATTATTAAGGCATTTTATGGAATAGCAGGGCAAGTCAAGAAGTTCCAGAGTGTGTTAGGGAGTTCTAGTGTGTGTTAACATGTGCCAAATAGTGCCAATACATGTTATGCAGATAAAATCCTCCTTGCGGACAAGGACAATCTCCCTAGTATCCTAAGGATATCTAGAAACAAACAAACAAATGTAGACCATTTTCTCTAGACTATTTTGCTTAAGAATTACTAATTAACTATGGAGAGAAGTCCAATGGTTACTCGGTCTTCAATCTAGTCGCTCTAAAAGGTTTCTTCGATCCAGCATGTAATATCTGTAATCAAAGACAAGAAAACAAGATCAAAAGCATCTGCAAGATATGATAATTCAGAAGCAATAATATATCTTAGTGATCAAGGAATCCAAGAATTAAATTATTCAAAAGATAGATGAAGAACTCAATGAGAAATTAGAATCCATTTATATTAACTTTGAATAAAATAAAATAAACCTTACAACTTTGATGCCTTGATGTTTGTACAGGTTCTTTCGGGGTCTTGAACAGTTGTTTTCCTCAGTTTGACAAGACTCCTACTCTCGGTACTAGCATAAAACTATGGATATGAGTATGTGATCTTTCTCATACCAATGATGCCAAGTGTTGAGAGTATGATTTCTTCAGCAATTCACTTCTATAAGCTAAGAAGTAAGTCAATCTATCAATCTACAATCTCCAATCTCTACTAAGTACCCTTGAGATTGAAAAATGGTCTCAATTTATAGCTGAAGGATGGTAGTTTTAGTTCCAATAAGGAAGGGATAAATCCCTCTCATCATGGGATTTTAGCTCCAAAAACCAAGGGATAGCTCCATTTATGAAGGGATAAATGTTCATGAATTGAAGGGGCAAAGCTCAGCCAGATAGCACTTCTAGAAGGCCCCAGCTGGGAGAATATTCGACCAGCTGGGCTTGTAGAACTTAATTTTCTTCTTATTTTACCTTTTACGGGGGTCTGCAGTTTTAATGAGCTTTACGTGCGGGATGTACCGCATTTTTTATAGAAATTAGTCGCGGTACCACAGGGAATGACTAGGAAAAGTGTGGAGTTAGGCTTTTTAGGGTTTTAATAAGCTTTTCTCCCATTCCAAGACTTGATTTAGGAACTTTATGTTTGTGGACTTCTAAGGGAGCAAAATATAGGTAATGATGAACCCATATAGACAGCTAAATGTCATGGTGATAAATTTTAGTGTAACAGATTGCCCCCTAAAGCGCGAAGTTTGAAGTAGTTCTAAAGAGTGAAGTGCTTTATCATTCTGAGGATTGGGTTGTGGACATACCAGTCGAAACCTGTAAAAACATTCAATGCAAACATATATATGTATATCATCATTGAGGTAGGCATTCCCATACTCAGATCAAAATAACTACATGTTCTGAGATATAATGATTTTAGAATTACATCAATAGTAGAAACAGTATGGACGCAGCCATTTGTCATAAGTAGTCTACTGTATCATGAATAATAAAACTCCTCACAGCCTGGATGGTGGAAACTAAATCCAAGATCTTGATTCCTGCTTCTTGAACTAGTATGTTTCTATCCATGCGATTGATTGTGTCGAGCTCATTTAAAAAATGAAACAAATCCTCTCCTATTCAAGTTGAGTCTTTCATCTGATCTCATAAATGAACCTTCATTCCATCCAGTTATCTACTTAGTTGAATGAATTGAAGATTGGGGGGCATGTGCTCTAGCACGTTATGCTTGGGGGGCATTAAGAAACCTATTTCAAGCAAAGTTTTCCTATGTTTCAAGCTTGTGTAAAAATCAAACAAACCCATTCTCAAGCACAGTTTTCTCTATTTCAAGCTTGTGTAAAAATGAAACCACTCTCAAGCACAGTTTCCTCTGTTTCAAGCTTGTGTAAAAATGAAACTACTCTCAAGCACTGTTTCCTATGTTTCAAGCTTGTGTAGAAATGAAACCACTCTCAAAAATAGTTTCCTACATTTCAAGCTTGTGTAAAAATGAAACCACTCTCAAGCATAGTTTTATCTGTTTCAAGCTTGTGTAAAAATGAAATCACTCTCAAGCATAATTTTTCCTATGTTTCAAGCTTGTTTAAAAATGAAACCTATTTTGAGTCCATTTCAGTTATTATTTTCAAGACTCATTAAACTCATGAAAATCCCAAGATTATTTTGCTATCTTTCATTCTCGTAAAATACATGAAAATGCCGAGTTATTTCCGTCTTTTCCTTCTTGTAAATTAAATTTAAAGTCATCCAAAAGAGAATTACAGGGTTTCGCTTTTTCGTAATTTTCAAGAGCCCGAAAAAGTGATAAAATTGTACTCATTTGGCTGAATTTCAATTTAATTTACGAGCATGAAAAGACGAAAAGAACTCGGCATTTTCATGTATTTTACGAGAATGAAAGATAACAAAATAATCTCGGGATTTTCATGAGTTTAATGAGTCTTGAAAATAATAATCGAAATGGAGTCAAAATAGGTTTCATTTTTATACAAGCTTGAAACATAGGAAAAATTATGCTTGAGAGTGATTTCATTTTTACACAAGCTTGAAACAGAGAAAACTATGCTTGAGAGTGGTTTCATTTTTACACAAGCTTGAAACGTAGGAAGTTGTGCTTGAGAGTGGTTTCATTTTTACACAAGCATGAAACACAGGAAACTGTGCTTGAGAGTGGTTTCATTTTTACACAAGCTTGAAACAAAGGAAATTGTGCTTGAGAGTGGTTTCATTTTTGCACAAGCTTGAAACAGAGAAAACTGTGCTTGAGAATGGGTTTGTTTCATTTTTACACAAGCTTGAAACTGAGGAAAACTTTCCTTGAAATAGGTTTTTCAATGCCCCCCAAGCGTAACCTGCTAGAGCGCATGCCCCCCAAGCTTCGATTCATTCAACTAAGTAGATAGCTGGATGGAATGACGGTTCATTTACGAGATCAGATGAAAGAATCGACTTGAATAGGAGAGGATTTGTTTCATTTTTTAAATGATCTTGACACATGAAAAAAACTATGCTCATCGCCTGATTCATTTTTTAACGAGGTTGACACAATAAAAGGAACTATCCTTAAGGTGACCTGTTTCATTTTGTAACGAGGTTGACATATTAAAAGAACTATCCTCATGCTTGATTCATTTTTTAACGAGGTTGACTCAGTAACAGGAATTATCCTCTATGTATACTTGATCATGGCTTCCAACTGGAAGAAACGCATGTCAAGCGACACATCTCGATCATGGCTTCCAAGCGGTCTTCATCAGATGGAAGAACAGTTCTATGGAAGCAACACATGTCAAGGGAATCAATATGGATAAGAACATCGCGTTCAAATAATCCCATAGGGTTTTCCATGTCAATTACCGGATCTAAGTCAAAGGAAGTCGAGCAAACAATGAGAGGCTCGCTTGCATCAGTAACTGAAAACATGGGACTGGTTGCCACATAATTAATCTGTGGCAGGGTAGATACCACTTCCGTATAAGGAACATTTAGGGGTGTTGGATAATTGGTAGTCGAATCAAGCCTAGAAAATGAAAGTTGGTCAACAGTCACAATGTTTCCATTGTGAGGGAAAGACATCACACGAAAGAGTGTCGATACGACAGCTTTCATTGCATAGACATAGTCTCGCCCAAGGAGTAAATTAAAATCCAAGGGGCCTCGGTCTACCATAAGATCAATATAGATAGTTTTTCCTTCCAAGGTAATAGGAAACTTAGGAAGGATCCCTGAAGGTTCACTAATGATTCTGTTAAAAGCTGACAAATTATGTGTAACAGGCACAAGCTGAGGGGAACCCAAAGCTTTCCTAGTAGTTGAGGATAAAACACCAACAGAAGCACCTTCATCTACATTCATGCGATGCACATTCTTACCACAAACCTTCACAATGATTTGGAAAGGGATGGAGGAATGAAGACAAGGTTCTTTCAGTCTATTCCAATCAAAGGAAAAGACCTCGGTACTTGAAGGGGGTTCTGTAGGAACAAGTGAAATTCCCCCTGGCATAGAAGAATCTGATGTAACAAGAAGAACCTGAGCGATGTGAATTTCACTCTCTAGAGGGAGAGTTGGATCGACCAGATGTGAAATAAAGTCGACCACTTGATCAACTAATGGATCATCAACCTGAGTGATATGATTTTCACTCTTCTATGAAAGAGCGAGATTGACTGTACTTGGAATTAGATCAATCACTTCTTCAGTTGACGGTAGGTTGGGAGAAAGTTTACAGTAACTAGTTGGAAGTTGTTGCTATGGAACAGTAAGGTTTTCCAACAATTTTGAGGCTTCATCCATGTGAGGGAAAATGTGAGTTTGATGACTCCCTTTGCATAACCTATAAGGAAACCTAACTTTGCCCATTTTCCCAAGAACCTGACAATCACTGGTTGATGGATCAACAGTAAGTTGACGAGATTTTTCTGACCATACTTCCAACACCTTAGGAATACTAGGACAATTGATAAGGAAGTGGTCACCCTTACAAAGTTTGCAAGGGTATTTGGGTTTACGATGCATGTTGGAGGTTTCCTCAATACTACCAACACTTACAACCATGGTTGGTTGGTTGAATTCTTTCTTATCTTGCTTCTTCTTCTTCTTCCCTTTCTTATTCTTCTTAGCTACCTGGTTGCTAGTGTCAAGGATTTTTCCAAGCGAAGAGGAAGAAAGGGAGGAAGACATATTGGGCGAAGAAGGTAAAGGGTCAACATGAGGTTGGTGATGTTGAGATGGTGAACTCCGTTGAGGTGAAGCATCTGGTTGAGGTGGAACAATTTGAGTATTCAAGGCCAACGAAGTTGAAAATAACCATACTGGTAAACCTATTGTAAATCTAGGTAATGACAATGTAGCCATATAAGGAGGACCAACATTTCCAAAGCAAGGAAAATTACTAGGATTCTCATTAAGAGGGGTTTCTTGGTTGGTAAATTCCGGAACAGTTTCCATTAGATTCAACTTCAGTGAATTTTATTAACAATTTAAAAATATTAATAATTCACAATTCATACCTAACAATTAAAATTCACAATTCACACCTATGGTCTCTAAAAAGTAAAAAAAAACAAATGAACATGCGCTATCAAATCTAGGAGTCAAACCACGCACAAAAAATATGTTTCCACAAGAACAACACTAGTTGGTGATGAAATCCAATTTCGTAGAAGTTAATATGGAAAACTGTTGGAACGGTTACCCTGACAACCTGTTTAATGAAATAGTCTGGTGCAAGTACCTACACTATGCCATCTTGAAGTGAAGTGCACCCTCCGGAAAGTCCAAGTGAGTCTAGTCAATGTCTGCTCCAAGTACATTGGGACCTTCCCTACACCGTCACCTTGGGAAAAATCCTAAAGATTATGGCCACTAAGGTCACCAACAGAAACAAATGCACTTGGGGGAACAGTCTATGATCCGATATACACGCAAGAGCAGAGTATCAAGCTCAATCCCCTTGAAAGCTCCTTGATACAGTCCAAGGTTTACCAACAAGTGACTCCAGGCTCCTCGACAATGGTCTATACGAGGTTTACTATTTTTAATATGTGCACATCTGCTATCTTTCCCAATGAGATAGGTATGATTACCTCACTAGTTCCAACATGATCTCATGCTTGACTCTTTTAAGAAGAGCTTCCCAGAGCACAATTGCAAAAATTGGAATTTTTCCTTACTGCAAGATACTATTTCTTGTTTAGTTGCTTTGGAAATTTAACTACAACCTATTCCAAAGCACTAGCCTAAGCTAGATTGGTGGAAAGAGCCCTAGAAAATGTAAAAATTTCTAGATGAATTTTATTAAGCGTTGTGCTATTTGGGTTGTTATTACTCAAAGGGTAAATGGATATGAAACTAATGGCATTATGACTTGACCCAAAACTGAATGCAATTGAATATGATAATGTAATATTTTCAATTCGATGAATCCTAACTAAAGTAAGGAGAGAGGTTCCATTCACTTCCAACAATGCAAGAATTGATAAATAAGAGAACAAATAACAAATTATCTAATGCACTAATTTTAGCAAGAAAACTAATGTTTTTTCAATTCCAATTTTAATTATTATGTTTTTAAAACAAGCATAAAAACATGTAAATTCAAATCAAAGAAACTGATCTAAATCTACGATTGATTTTTCTAGAATGTAAACTATGCAGTTGTAATCTATGCACAATTCACTTGAAAAGTATGCAAATGTAATCTATGCACATTTTTCGTTCATATTCTAAAAATGAAAATTCTAATTATGCAAATGTGATCTATGCAAGAGAATTCTCAGACACAAAATGATTCCAATGTAATCTAAAGAACCAATTAAGTGTAAGTAAAGAAAATTGGGTGAGAGTTCCAAAGGTCAAAAATAAAAACACTCAAAGGCGATTAACACTCAAACACAATTTGCAAAAACAAAAGCAAAAACATGCAAAATTGTTAAGAGACTGAGACAAACCTTGAAGTAATGACCAAAGGAAATCAAATTAAGAATTTCTCAAAAAAGAGACTCAAAACACCCAATTAAATTAACAGAGACTGGCGTAAAAGTTGCTGAAACGAAATTCACACATAAGATTTTGATAGTCAAGAAAAATTGGGGCAAACTCAGAGAATCTAGTAATCTGGCTCCTAAAAAAGGAATCCTTAATTTTTCAAAAATTTTCCACAAGTCCGCAGGTTCTAATGGAGAACAGTGTGGTACTGCACTATTCTGAACTAAAAACTGCAGAGGCTACCGCACTGTCTTTAAATAAAAACTGCGGAGACCAGGAAAAACAGAGAAAAAATAAAAATTTAGATTTACTTTTCAGGGATTTTGGTAAGTTATCTACCCAACCCAGTTTTAGACTAATCAAAATCAGAAGACTCTTAAAAATCAAACTGAAAAATAAAAAGGAAAACTAAGTTCTATCTCCCCAGTGGAGTAGGACGATCTCCCTAGTATCCTAAGGATATCTAGAAACAAACAAACAAATGTAGACCATTTTCTCCAGACTATTTTGCTTAAGAATTACTAATTAACTATGGAGACATGCTCCTACCTGAATTCCAATGCTTACTCGGTCTTCAATCTAGTCGTTCTAGAAGGCATTGATCCAACATGTAAGATCTGCAATCAAAGGCAAGCAAACAAGATCAAAAGCATCCGCAGGATATGATAATTCAGAAGCAATAATCTATCTTAGTGATCAAGGAATCAAAGAATTAAATTATTCAAAAGATAGATGAACAACTCAATGAGAAAATAGAATCCATTTGTATTAACTTTGAAAAAAGAAGAAACCTTACAACCTTGACGCCTTGATGTTTATAGAGGTTCTTCCCGGGTTACGAACAGTCGTTTTCCTCAGTTTGACAAGACTCCAAACCTCTGAGTCAGCATAACACTATGGCTATGAGTATGTAATCTCTCTCATGCCAATGATGCCAAATGTTGACAGTATAATTTCTTCAACAATTCGCTTCTATAAGCTAAGAAGTAAGTCAATCTATCAATCTACAGTCTACCCTTGAGACTGAAATCTGAGTTCAATTTATAGGAGAATGAAGGAGGTTTCACTTTCATAAATGAAGGGATAAAGTCCTCTCATAAAGGGATTTTAGCTCCAAATAGCAAGGAATAATCTCCATTAATGAAGGGATAAAGGTTCATGAATGAAGGGGCGAAGCTCGACCTGATAATGCTTCTAGAAGCCTCCAGCTGGGAGAATATTCAACCAGCTGGGCTTCTAGAACTTAATTTTTCTTTCATTTTACCTTTTACGAGGGTCCGCAGTTTTAATAAGAAGAACATGCGGAATGTGTTGCAGGTTATAGAGAAAGAAACTGCGGTACCATAGGTAAGGACTAGGAAAAGTGCGGAGTTAGGCTTTTTAGGGTTTTTATGAGCTTTTCTCCCATTCCAAGACTTGATTTAGGAACTTTATGTTTATGGAATTCTAAGGGAGAAAAATATAGGTAAATATGAACCCATATAGACAGCTAAATTTCATGGTGACAAATTTTAGTGTAAAAATACATGTAAGATGCTAAGGCATGCTAGGATGTGGAGGGTGCCAAGGTATGCCAATATGTGTCAAGGAGTATCAAGGAAACAAAAATAAGAACCAAGCTAAAATGAAAGGAAATGAACACATAAGAGGGTTAATAAGTCAAGACTCTATATTTTTCAAAAGGAGCATGCTAGGCACACTAATAATAGGTTCCAATACATGCCATGTTCTAATGTGCGCCAAGTTATCATGTATGTTAATGCATGCCCAAGTGTTCCAGGGAATGATAGGGACTTCAAGGCATACCAACACATGTTAGGAGAGTGTTATGTTATGATAGGACCTGCCAACATGTGCTTGGGTGTCCTAGTCATGGCAATATGTTCTAGGTACAAAGGTGTTCTAAGAAATGTGAGGTGACAGGGAATGTTAGTGTGTGCCAAAGCATGTTAATATGTGCCAAGAGTGTTGAGGAGTGATAGATATCTCTCATTAATTGAATTTACAAAGCTTGATTATAAATAATATAATTTCTACACACCCTAGTGGAACTTTATCTAAAGGGAATTTGTTATATAATAAACCTAATAGAGGTTAAGCATGTAATGACTTGTAGGAAAACTATATTCTCATTACATGAGGGAAATGGTACACACTAATTATGTCTTAATAAATTGACTAACTCCAACCACTATATGGCCTTGGACACATAATGAAAAACACTCCACAACAATGGTCTTAACGCTACAAGGAAAATACCCTCTAGCGGATGTTATTGAGGAACCACAAAGAAAAATACCCCATACATCCATTTCTAGCGGAGGTTACTATAGGAGGTTGGCAGGTGGAGGGTTTTGCGGATGTTTTCCTATCAGTGCTCTTATCGTTAAAACTCGCCCCGGTGCTCTAAAAAACGAAAGCACTGGTGTGGAGAAAATCATTGGCACACCGGACATCATGCACTCCATACATACCCGCCCTGTGCGTCATAATATAATAGAGCACCGGTGCCTCACAACTCGTCCGCGTCGGTGCATTATAAAACACAACGCCAACACCGAAACCACCCGGTGCAGTAGACATAAACGACACTAGTGCATCATAAAAAACACGCCAAAACACAAACCAATCGGTGTGTTTGTAGCAAATAGTACCGGTGCGCTTATAAACAACGCGCACCGGTAAAGGGTTAAATTAAAATATATTTACGACAAAAAACCCAGATTTTTTAGTTTTCCAGTGCTCCTGAGCTATCAATAACTGGTGCGCATGATACCATAGAACGCATTGGTGTGCACCGAACATTAGCACACTGGACAGCATGCACGAAGTACACACACCTCCAGGGCGCCCAATTACTGTAACGCACTGGGGCATCGATACTCTTCCACGCCGTTGCATCTTAAAACACCGCGCCAAAACATAAATGAGCTGGTGTGTTCTTCTCTAAGAGCACCGGTGTGCCAGAAACCGCATGCACTGGAATAGCATTATATAAAAAAAAAATTAAGGCCAAAAAACCGGTGCTTTGCGACTATTACAAACTGGTGCTTTACCATTACGCCGCCCTGGTGCATCATCAAATTTTCGCGCCGAAACTAAAACATCCCGGTGCGCAGTTAGGGAAACGCCTTGACGCGTTATAAACAATGCGCCAAAATTGATACCGCCCGATGTGGTTTTATTCAATTGCACCGGTGCACTTATAAAACCCTGCGCACCGAAACAGGGTTATTTAAAAAAAAAATATGGCCAAAAAACTTCATTATTCACTTTCCTCAGTGCTCTAGAGCTCTCAAGCCCCGATGTTATTTCCTTATTTCTGAGCCGCCCTGACATCGGTGCTCTCATTGCACCCATTGCACGCACTGCTGCTCTGCATTGGCCACCAATCTCTAGCTTTCATTTTGAAAAATAGTGGGAAATTTTTATTTTCAAAATTTTACAACCAATATGCCTCCTCAACTGCGAAATGTACGAGTATTTTTCTAGTTTTTCTACAATTAAGCCTTTTAACAGATTAAAAATTGAAATAAACTTAAAAATAACCATTAAAAAAGAAAAAAAAAATTGTCACGCAGTGCACTCGAGTTGTTCGGCTCGCACCAAATAGTGGTGCTACCTATAAAATTTACAGGTAGCACTGCTACTGGTGCTAACGATAACCACACCGTTTCCGGGGCAGTGCCGCAAGGCGCCCCGAATAATTTTAAACTAAAAATCAAAAATCAAAAAGGTGGTGCGCTCATTCATCCAGGTGCGCTGTTGACCCAAGCAATCACAGTGCGGTGCATTGACTTCATTTTCCACCCCGATTTATGTTAGCGCACCGCATTTTTCATTCCGAGAGGGTCAACAGTGCGGACGGGTAAAAGACCTCACTGTCAACTATGTCATTGTCATGAAGTCGGTGCGCTGACATGACTATACACATTGGGGTGTATATTTCAATCAGCGCACCGCTATTCTGAATTATATACAGTCCATGGTGCTTGAAAAATAGACATCTGCACCGAATTCGGTGCGGTCTGTTTCATTAGGGGCCCCGAGGACCGTGCGCTAAAATATTAGGACGCACTAGCATCGATGCGTGACTTTTTTTATGGAGCACTGGCTTGTATGTTTGTTTTTTGTTTTTTAAATTATATATGTATATTTATAAATACATTTCTGTTTTAATAAAAAAAAAATATTTAATATGGCAATGATTCAAAGAGAACAGGAGCAATAGCAGCAACAACAAGCAGAACAATATGACATGATTCGCCAATGGGAGGCGAGAGAGAGGGAGAGAGATGGATGCCCTCGCCCTATTACTGTAGATACCCAGGAGATCCTTAAGCAGGTAGGCCTCCTCAAGTTCTATGAGGAGGCTATTTCCGGTCTAAAGGCCCATAGTGTGCTTTTGATACATCTTATTGGCAGGTGAAATGCCCACCGACAGGCTTTTCAGGTCTGTCCTGACGAGTGGTACACACCCACTGAGTAGGACATTTATTTTATTACAGGACTATCGAGGAGAGGGGTGGATTTTCCCTCATTCCCAGACGTGCCAGCTGGTTGTGTAGCAGGGAGTCAATTAGTTTACTCCTAGAGATACATTGGAGCACATGTACTGTCTCCTTCAGAGTTTCAGGTACCTGGAGGTTAGTTATGTATAGGTGCTTTTGGTAGATAGGACGTGCAGTGCCTCTCTATTATTGCTTCAATCATTTCGCACAACACCAGTGGCGGGCAACGCATTAGTTGCTCACTTTTATATTACGTTGATTCTTTAGTACAACAGCTATGACTTGTCAGGTGGTCTGCCATTTTTTTGCGACAGTTTTGTACGGCCTTAGATAGATGTCATGCTCATGCACAAGGGAGAGTCAACTTCCCTTTTGCTTCAGAGCTGTTTTGTTTATTTTTTGAGAGGTTTCCAGAGATGAGACCTAGTTTTGTTCGACAACCTTGTAGGCCGATGTTCGAGGCCCAGACGCGCATGTGGGGGCAGATGATGCCCAAGAGGGGAGACACTATGTTTCCAGCGAGGATATCACATCATTCGCTGCACTTACTAGCCATGTTGGCGGGTTGCATCCCTTCATTATGGTCCCATGTCCTTATGCTGGACTAGATTGGCGAGGGTGTCCCAACATCCTCTTCACTCCTGATGAGCTGCCAAATGATAGAGGTAATATTACTGTTTTATTTATATTTATTCTAACATGTTCTTTAACTTGTTTTTATTAAATTGTGTAATGAAATTGTCTAATTATTGTTGTGTACTTGTATATATTTTTCAGACATTGGCTCTTTTGATGGCGATGAGATGTCAGATCCACCACATGATCTAGGTGTTGATCCTGATGATTACGATCAAGAGATGGCTGATGCGCCGGAGGATGAGGTCAGTGGCACAGCAGAGAGACGTGTTGATCCTACACCTCATAGTGCACTGGTACTGCCTTTTGTTAGGCGTGGTCGACCTGAGACCAGATACTGGATGGAGTTGAGTAGGAAACTCTGTGGATTGATTTCAGATGCGGGCATTAGGACTGCTCATTACACAGAGATACAGGGCAATGATAGACTGTTACAGATGTGGAGAGGCATGTCGTGTGACATGTATGGCCTAATGCGGCATGTCGTAGGAGCTATGACAGTTGTTACACGATTGAGGAGGATTGTCCGTAGAGATAGGCGTAGTCGAGTTGCGGCACATGATGGACAGTCCACCAGCAGCGACTCAGATGCATCTCGTGATCGTTCACCTCGCGGCGCGCCTGATGATCAGCATGAGGCTCCATTGGCAGCATCTGACACTAGTCATCATGGAGATGAGACTGGACCATCGGCCACATCTAGTCAGCAGCCTGCAGCATCCATCATGAGTACTAGTCACGATTATCATGAGCAGGCTGGACCATTGACTGCCGAGGCTACAGTACTATTGACTAAGCAGGCCTCCAGTACTACTGCGCCTCATATTGATCATGTTGTACTACCACCAACGGATGCATCCATTAGTACTACTGATCATCATGATCATGAGTAGGCTAGTCGACCATCTACTGCTGAGGCTACACCCAACTTTACTGAGCAAGCTGCATCCACTTGTACTAGTGTTATTGATGTTGTTATACTACCACCAGCGCCTGATCCATCACATTTATATTACAGTTGTATATTTTTAACATTATTTAGTTATATATATATATATATATGGTCCATGTATTTTATGTTCATGTTGCAGTTGTACTTAATTTTCATGTTGATGATCATCATGATGTGGCGCATATTGTTAGTCATGTTAGATATGTTCATTTAATGTTTAGCTTGCATATAGATGTGTATATGTGATAGGTGCATGAGTTATTTGACATTCTATTGAGATGCATATTTGATGTTTGTGTTGTGATGATGTTAATATATAATGGTAATTTGATGTTAATTGAATGTGTTTATTAGTCGAATATGATGTTTGTACGATGGTTATCATGATTGTGATGATGTTTATTAATTAATTTAATATTATTAAATGACCATGATATTTAAATATTATGTCATGAATGTAATTGTAATTTAAATTTTAATTCTATGTAAAATTGTAAAATTGTATTTGTATTTGTACTAATTGTAATTTTAAGTGTAATTGTATGTAAAATATTTATTAATGTAAAATTTTAATTGTAATTGTAATATTTAATTTATTCTGAAATGATTGTAATTGTATATGTGAAAAATTGCAAAATTGTAATTTTAATTCTAATTGTATGTAAATTTCACAAATTGTAATTGTATTTGTAATTGTAATTTTAATTGAATTGTATGTAAAATATTTGTAAAATTGTAATTGTAATTGTAATTGTTATTCTATGTAAAATTGTAAATGTAATTGTATTTGTAACTGTAATTTTAATTGGATTGTGTGTAAAATATTTGTAAAATTGTAGTTGTAATTGTAAATGTAATTATATGTAAAATTGTAAATGTAATTGTATGTAAAATTAAAATTGTAATTGTAATTTTAATTCTAATTGTAATTTTTAATTAATGTAATTGTACGTAAAATTTTAATTCTATTAATGTGAAAATTTTAATTGTATTAATGTGAAATGATTTTATTAAAATATTTAAATTTGTAAATTTGCAAATAATTGTAAAATAACAAATCTAGAATAATACGAATTTTTGTAACATAAAGTTTAGAAAATAATGAAAATAAATTCATGTACTTTATAATTATCATTATTTTATTATGATCTTACATATATTAAGTTTAGAACATAATGAAAATAAAATCATGTACTTTATAATTATCATTATTTCATTTTGATCTTACATACAAAAAAAAAAAAAAAAAAAAAACTTTAAAAAGTCTGGTGCACTTATCATCCTAATAGGCCCCGGTGCATCACATTTAAGCGCACCGGAAACGAATAAACGCAAATAAAAAAAACGCAACTCTATTTTTTTTAAGCTAAAAAAAGCGGCAATTTGAAAAATGGGCAGCAAAATATTTTCGAAAATCTAATTTGATAAAATAATTCTTTAAATACTAAAAACTTTTCATTATTTCACTATTTTTCTAAAAATTTTCAATCAGATTTTTGCAGGAGACAGACCTGGAGCAAGAGAGCACGAGGGCACTGTGGATGGCGAAATACCTTTGAACAGAAGTATTCAGACAATTAGAAACCAAAAATCTGGTGATTCAAGCCCTTTATCATAGAATTTCAAACCATTTCGTGATTAAATTTAAATCTTTTTTTTACTTTTTTTTTCTGCAGTTTTTTATTTTTTCCTGCAGTTTTATCCATTTTTACCTCGAACCCTTCATTTTTTTGTTTTTTCCCTTTCTTCTCCCTGTTTCTGTGATTTCAGAATTAGGGTTTTTCATTTTAGATTGACGTCCAATCCACAGGAATACTTGCATAGTTGGATCCCAATCCGTTCGGCCATTACGTGAATTTTTGAAACAATGGATTTTTCCTTATCAATGCGCCCTACATACGCCACCGCATTAGTGCTCTGTATTATTACAGCACACTGTGCAAGTTCTGTGTCGTAAAAAATTTAAAACATTTTTTTAAATCCGTGCGCCAAATTTGAAATAGGGCACCCGTGCTCTCTTTAACTAGGAAAGCACCGTACTATGTATTACACCATTTTTGCAGTGTGTTTATAATACCCCACGCACCATTAGGTCTATTACACTGTTTTTGCGGTGTGTTTATAATACCAAACGCATCGTACGGTGTATTATACTGTTTTGCGGTGCGTTGTTAATATATCCACGCACCGGCAGCGGTGCGGATTTCATGAAAGGTGCACCGATGTCTCGAGATTTATTTTCTACCTGAAAAGTTGAGAATTTATTTATAAATATATTAATGAATGATATGCTACATGTTTCAGATTGATAAAGAAATGACTGACAAGATATCAAGTAACAAAAATACTGTTAACACATCAAGAAAAGCAAAAAAGGCAAGTTCTTTGTAAATTCTTTCTAAAAAATATTATTTTTGAACTATATGTAACTTTAACTAATATGTATTGTTTAGTGTGTATCATGCAAAGCCACAAAATAACGAAACTCGATATGATTATTTCTGATCTACGACCAGAAGAGCGTAAAAGTTTAATGAAAAAATTGCAAAAAGATGAATTAGGTGAATGAAACAATACTATCGATTCAATATGAGTTTCTTTTTTTAATTATCATTAATAATATACTTAAAATTATTAGATAACATGTGTAAAACAGTCTACTAATTCACATTTGTTTAATGTTCTACAGGGACCAACAACTCAGGAAAGGAATGTTGTTCTATGAAAAGAAAAAAAATGGAACATGTAAATGAAAATGAATTGCTCCTTGGCTCATCTGGAGTGGTGTTGGAAGTTAACGAAAGGAGGAAAAACTTTTAGAAAAGTTTGAGCGATCTAGTGCAATGAATACAACAACGTGCTTCAAATGTAATATGTAATCATTGAATTTTTCGATCATTAGGTACAATAAATAAACAATTTAGCATTAAATATTAATTTTCAAGAATTTTCTTACAGAAAAGAGAAGAAAATGGAACCCATTTAGCACATAAAACAGGACAACAAGGAAGAAAATGGTTGATCTCTAAGTTTGTGAGTAATTGTTACTTCCTTATAAAAACTTAACTAGATTTCTTTTTTGTATTTTTTAAGTTGTTTTACAAAAATCATCATTGAATGTCTTCAAACAGGTGCTAACATACAAAGAAGAACCATCAGACGAATTGATTAAAATTTGGTTAAATATGGGTTGTGAGTATATGTTGGCATATCATAATTTAATTGTGGAATTTGTAAGCATCTATCGATCTTGTTTTAATTAGCTCCATCTATAATTAATAGAACAAAAACATCTTTTATATTAAATATATGATTTGTTATGGGGTATAAAACTTGCAGGAAACAAAGTATGGAACTGCGCCAATAGATGAAATTTTGAAAGATGGCATGGTACATGGTTTTGAAAGAATGTGTATAGTTTATGAGTCAATTGTTGCTATGGTACGTCATTTTTCTTTTCGATTTACATTGATGTGTATTATTTAATATTGGAATTTTCATTATTCTCACCAATGTATATACACTCATTTCAGTTTATTTTAATGTTTGTAGATGGAAAGTGAAGAAGAAGAAAACAATCAACGTCGTGAACACAACATTCCTGAAAATAACCCAAGTCATGGAAGTAGCTCTAGCAGTGACAACAGTTAAAGAGAAGAATGATGATCACTATGTAATTTGGATATCAAAGCAAGGCACTTTATTTTTTGAAATATCTCTGTGAAATCAGACATTTTGTTTAATGTAATGGACATAATGTCCCAATTGAAAGACAAAGGGATACGAATAATTGTCCCATTTTGTATGATAAAGACTGTCTTATATATATATATATGTGTGTGTGTGTGTGTGTGTGTGTGTGTGTTTTAATTTATTCTATTGTGTTCTCCATTGTCGTTCTCAAATGCACTAATAAAATTTTAGTTCATATGAATATTGTTATAAGATTATATATATGTGTCGACTTTTGATGAATAATGAATTAAAAAAAACCACAATAATTCTGATATGGTATAACAAATTAATCCAAACATCACATTCAAATGCATTAATAAAAATGTAATTAATATGAATATTTTTATAAGATGTGTCGACTTTTGATAAATAATGAATTTAGAACAATCACAATAGTTGGACTGTTAGAGGTGGATGTTTCTAAAAAAAACAAAATGAAAACCGGTGCGTTTATGTGTCTATACGCACTGGTGCATTTATGATTCTATGGGCACCGGACTAATACCAATTCCAGTTATAAATATCGGTGTGTTTGTGTGATACTACGCACTGGGGCGTTTATGTATCTATAAGCACCCGTGCATTTGTAGATTCCATGTGCACCGCACGAATACCAATACCAATTATAAATCTCGGTTCCTTTCTGTGATACGGAGCACCGGTGCCTCATAAAGATACACACACCGGTGCGCTTATACGACCTATGGGCACTGCTCAAATCCCAAGACCAATTAGAACGGCCCCATGCGTTTTATCACCAACACCAGGCCCGGTGCTGTTGTTTTCCTTAATGGCCCGGTGCATTCTCCTTCAACTGCCCCAATGCACTGGCTACTGATACGCACTGGTGCATTAAAACCTGATAAGAGCACCGATGAAAAAACATCCGTAATAACCTCTGGCTGCCCATTTTTTTTTATTTGTGTTGCATTTCCGTTAAAAGCTCTGCCAAAACCTCCATTACCAGAAACGGATGTGGTAGCATATGTTTTTTTGACAATTTTGGCCAATTTTATAACACTAAAAACCTCCTTTATAACCTCTGCTAGAGGATCTTTTCCTTGTAGTGTAAAGCATTATATTTTGACAAAAAATATAGTAACATGCACATAGCGTCATCAAAAACTCATTGGAATGATCAATGATGATGAACATTTTTCGACCGTCATCAAAAGCAACCAAAAGTAGCATTGGTAAGGGTCAATACGAGATCATCACTAGAAGTGTCACCAAAGAGAGAATTAGTGGTGGACTTTTAACAACCCTCACCAAAAGTGTCACTGAAAATGGCTTTGGTGACAAACCTTACAGGATCATCACTATTGCACTTACAACAATGTTTTTTTAAGGACCATCACCATATGTGACATTGGTGATGGACCTTTATGATTTTAATTTATGATGGTTACATGTGATCTATGATTTTAGTTTATGATGATTGCATGTGATGTGTGATTTTGATTATGACCATTGTGTTTTGAGCTAACCAGATGTGATATGTGTATACATGATGATTTGGTCAAAGATGTTAGTTTGACTTGTTGACAAGAAGTAAACATGATTGCAGGGGAATCTTATTGATGAGCTATTAATGAGGTATGATTTGAGGTTATTTAAATTTGTTTTGAGTCTAATGGAAATTATTTTCTTGGTACAGGGATGCATGAACATGCCCAATTGGGTGGTTGAAACTGATTGCAAGAGTTAGCAGCAGCGGAAAAAAGGAATTGAACAATTCAGGATCAGGGCCATTGTGGGAAACTGGTACCCAATAGTGTCCATTTATTTCCATGAGCATGCTATGACCAATATGATGGTTTTAAGCAGGGATATAGCTTGGTTTTTGGACCTTCTTATGTGAGGAATCCTTGGCAAGGGAGGGGTTGCCTAAGGGACTATGTAGCAGAGAAGGGGATTCCCACATAACTTGGAAGGTGTGTGACTGCATGGAAGGGGGTGACTGGATTGCCCAAGGGACTGTGTAGCATACAAGGGAAGGTTGGGATGGATTTGTTTTGGCAATTAGCATTTCCATATGGAATCAGATGCACATTGGGAGTGTGCCTTGGAACAATGAGCTAGTAATTTTTCACTGAGAGGAAAAAAACATAGGATTGTAGCATTAGACATTGGATGCAGAATTTGGTAGAGGATTCTGGACTTCTTGGGAAGGAGGTGAATCTTGGTATTATTTTTTAGGGTGGAGGAGTGAGCCTCTGGATTCCCTTGTTGCTGATGCAGACATTGTATCTTTTTATTTGTTGGTTAGAGAAAAGGTGTATATGTGTATATTATTGTAAATATTGTATTGTGATGGATTTATAAAGCTACATAAACAATATGATTATTTGTTGGTTGAAGCAAATGTGGTTGTTATTGTAAATATCTTAATCAGTTGTATTATAAAGCTAAAGTAAGCGGTACGTTGTTTTGGTTTTAGCAGGTTGTTTATTGTAAATACGACAACAAGCTAAGTTTTTAAAAAGGGAATCCATACAGGTGAAATAAATTTTAGATGAGAGGAATAACCTATTTTTTGCCCTATTTTCTCTCAACATTTCAAAGAACATTGGATGCTTACCCCTGATGATGGACTCACTTGGGAAGTCCGAAACGTTGGGTTATTAACAAAAACTCATAAACAAGCTAAGTTATAAATCTCCATGGGTAGTATGTTTTGATTTCAGCGGTCATGTTGGTTGTAGGTGTCATTAAACACCGAGGAAAGTGTTCCCCCAAGGGCGAGGCTTCGGTAACAACGCTAGTTAAAATTTCGTGTAAAAAAATATAAGACCAAGGTCATGGGACACGTATTCCATGCTGGATGGTGGGAAAAACATCTTAGCAGGTGCTCATTCAAATTATTATGGCTACATAATTTAGCAAAAGAATTTGAAAATTAAAGAGGCATTAATTGGAATTTATTTATAAAACTAGTGGAAATTATGAGAAAATGAAGGTGAAAGGTCACACGTTGCATGTGAGGAGGAAAATGAAGGAAAATAATGGAAATTTTAAGAAATTATAGGCCTCAATAATAAAAAGGCCTTTCAGGATCATTTGGAAAGAGTTTTCTGGTATTTTTATTAGTTCTATGGTGGATCTCTCTTATATTCTCTCTCTCATACTCTTGGACACTTAGAGTTTCTTGGAGCACTCTTGGAGGAGTCTGGCATACTTCGTATTTGGAGCAAGAAGGTAAATGTAAAGTAGGAGAGCGCAAGAGGACATCAGGATGAATGAATAAAACTAGATTGCTTTGCAGGTATGGAGTTGCACGTATGGTGTCCTTGCTAGTTTTGGCATGCATGGAACATGCATACAGTTTCTTGGTTATGATTTGTCTTTGGCACAGAAGATTGCTAGGATTGATAGTGGTTTTTACTATCCTTGCCATTTCCTAGATGGCCATGGTGTTGTGGGTATATTTTCTCTCTTTTTCTGGTTGTTTCTCATGTTCCCTTTCTTGTGGGTTGAGTTATTAGTTCCTGGAGCCTTGGTTGGGAAAATTTTCTAGAGCCCTGTGACAACTTGGGTTGACTTATTAGTCCTGGATCCTTGGTTGGAAAAATGATATGGAACCCTTGGCGGGTTGAGTTACTAGTCCTGAAGCCTTGGTTGGACAAATGCTCTGGAGCCCGGCAACAAATGTGGGTTGAGTTACTAGTCCTGGAGCCATTGTTGGAACAAATTCTCTGGAGCCCTAGACAACTTCGGTAGAGACCGAACTGGTGATTGTTAGTGATGTCTGACCATGAGGTGAAATTATTAGTTGAGGGTTGAGGTGGTTTGGCCTATGGAAGCCCTAGTTCGGTTTTGATGGATTTTTTGCATGAGATCCCACATTCATGCTTGGAATATGGCATGGGGGTGATTGGTTGAAGAGAGATTTGGTTGAGCCAATCTATGGTCAGGTGGAATGTGGAAGTCCAAGACCTAGTTTCACTTTTCATATGTTAATAAGATCTTATTTCTTCTTGTACTGACAGGTAAATATACTTGTTTATATGTGGTTTTTATGGTTGTTATATCCTTGTTATTTATGTTGGTTATATGTTGGTTATGAGCATGTTTTATGGCAATGATGATGTATGGATATCATCATGTTTTGATCTATAAATTAATTAAAAATGAATATATGACCTAATAGATGATAATGCAGCTAATGTGATAATGCATCAATGCTTCTTAGTGATTCTCAGATAAGTATGAGATGCCTATGACTAGATATGTTGTTTAAACCTGTAGGATGTATATTTGTCACATGTTTGAGGAAATGACTGTTATGGTTGGGATTGTTCAGGTCAAATTCCTTGATCAAGTTTTGTGTTAGAGCCTTTGTCTTGGTTTCATTCATTGTCTCGAAAAGTCTCATCAAGTTCTGGGCAGTGGTTGGAGACTAGCCCTGAAAAAAGGATTAAATCTTGTAGTCTATATCACATAACTAGCTAAAAAATAATGCAGTATCTCCCTTGCAGGAATTGTGGGAGCAACTGGAGGGTCCTAGTCACATGCATTCCCATGTCATGGGAGAAACAACGGGTTTTTTCAGTGAAAATGCAATTTGACTCAGGGTTGGGGCACCTAGAGGGGTGGTTTAGCTTTTGTGGGTCATGTAGCTCCTAAGGAAGGTCATTAAGGTTTTCTTATGTTGATTCCACTTCCTTAAGGTGATATAGGAGGTTGAATCATATCATAGTAACTCCCTATCACATGTTTACCCCAATTGGCCGATTACTTGAGTAGATGAGGGAGGAGGGTGTTACAATGGCTATGGACAAAATACACAGAAAATATTTTTTATCGAGTGCAAGTCCAAAGATTTAATTTTAGCCTAGACCTAATTTCCAACCTATCTAGCATATAAAGGAAATTTCTTGATCTCTATAAACTAATGATGAAAATTAATAGTAAAAAATTGGGATAATAAAAAAATTGTGAAAGGATTAAAAAAATTCAAGCCAAAAGCTAGAGGTAAATTTGAAGGTGCTGAATATATGTTCATGGGAATGCAAAACAATGATGCCATTGGGTCAAGGGGTGTATCATATTTTATACATTTTTTTCTACTCTAGCCTTCATTTTTTAAGAGTATTCATGGGCTTTGAAATATTTATTCATTCCCAACATCCAGGCCTCTGCCCCTTCAACCTTACCACTTTTTCCATCAAAGGTATGAGGCTTTTCTTTCTTTAACTCCTATGACATTGAACTCATCTCACTTCTCCTTTGTTGGTGGTGTCCTATGTTTCTAGCATTAGAAAACTTCTCATTGTTGTTTGCCTTTCTTTCTAGAGTGTTGAGTGGAGTTTCTCCTCTCACTGTGTCTTCACTTTCCTATGTAGGTCTTTTCTTTGACTTTCTACCTTATACTCTTTTAACTACCAACCAAAAATTCTGAATTTTAGATGGATTTTTCTTGGATTTGTGCTTCCTAAATAGTTGGCCCTAAGATCTTGTTGCTTTTTCCTACAATTATGATGAGCACCACAAAATCAATGCATTTACTTCTTTTTATCTTTCTTGAGCTGTGATAATATTTTCATTGTTTTCTTTGCAACTTCTCAATTCATCTCTCAAACTCCTAGTATCCATCCAATTAGGGGATTTTTTCCCTCACCTCTTCCAAATTGAGTCATTTTCCTCATTATGTTGGGAACTATCTATGTTTTATTATACCATTTCGCTACTCATTCCTCTATTTCCTTCTAAACATGTGTCTTCTTATATGTTGTTACACACATAATTGTTAGCTAAGTCAAGCATAAATAAATATATCAATCCATCTGTTGGAAATATGATGCAGAGTGTTGTCCTTGATGGCAACCCACTGAATGAAGATGAAGACATGCGACTGTTGACATGTGTTGTCCTTGATGGAAATCCACCTAATGAAGTTATTCTTGACTTGATGGACTTGGTAAATGATGTAAATCTGATGTGATATGATGTTTGTTGAACAATATGATGTAGAGAGTTGTTCTTGAATAGCAACCCACCTGATGAAGATGATGACAACTTAATTGATGAAGTTGTACTTGATAGAATATGGCTTGATGAAGAAAATATGATGTATCTACAGTGTGTACAAAAGGCAATGAAGAAAGGAATTCAGAATGTGCTCAAAGTATGGTGAAAAAGAGTATGTCTCAAGGCATACGCGGATATGTCTAGGGGAAGTCGCGTATGCACGCGGGAAACAACGTTCCAAGTCGCGTATGGGCAAAAGCGCTCATAATGTATTGTTTTGGCTCATGGTATTGAAGGGCTCATGGTGTTGTTTTGGCTCATGGTATTGAAGAGCTCATGGTATTGTGTTGGCTCATGGTATTGAAAAAGGATAAACCTATATAAGGAGAAGAAATTCATTGTGCAAATCATGAGTGTGGTGCAAGAGGTCTGAGCTTGAATGAATACTTCTCTCTGAAGTAGATCTGAATGGAAAGGGTGACACTTGAAGATAAATCTGAATGTATGATGCACCATTGATGAAGAAGGGGATCTAGATCTGAAATGTACTTATATCCACTAGATCTGCTTATGGAAGGATTAGATCCAAGAAGAGGCGAACATATGTCTGAAGTGAAGGGTTAAATCTGTGTAAAGTATCTGTTCTGAAGAAATGCAATGACCTAAAATCTCTGAAGAACCATACGCTAGTTCGCCGAAGAGGAAGCGCGTATATACACGGCTTCGCTGAAGAAAAAGCGCGTATGCGCAATGAAATGAAGTCTGTAATTTGTACAGAGGTATACGCTGGTTGATGTGGACGGAAGCACGTATATACGCGACATCAGTGAAAGGAAAGCGCGTATGCAAACTAGGGTTTGCTGAAGTTTGTGGTAAGAAATGTCTGATCTAATCTGTTGTATTGTTGCTATCTGTATTCTACTGTTCTGAGTTGTTTGTATCAGTTTGGTTGGATGATTGAGTTTAAAAGTATGGAAAGGGTCCAGTCTGAAATATGATGAAACGTGGCCTACAAGTGTTGTTCTATTGAAGTTGTTGGATCCAGTGTGAAAATTGATGAAACGTGGTCCAAGGTGGTGCTGAGGGTTGTAGGCTTCAGTCAGGGGGTCGTAGCTCCCTTCCAGGTGGTGTGCGCCGGGCGGGGTCGTAGCTCCTTCCGGAGAGGGTGATAAGTAAGTCTCGGGGGTTGTAGCTCCCTATGTGTGGGCTGATGAGTAGCGAGCGCGAGGTGGAGATACCGTCTTTGATCAGAGTACAACGCCTTGACACATATGTTGTAAGATGTTTTCTCTATAATAAAATATTGAAGGCTGAGCAACTGCAGCGGTGGTTTTCTCCCGACTTGGGTTTCCACCTAAAAATCATGGTGTTCATGTGTGATGCTTTGTGAGATGGTTTATTCTGTTCTTACTACACATGTTTACTGTTTATAGAACATCTAATAAATGAATGATGGAATTATGTAAGTGAAGAACTAATGGCATAATTAGATCTCTAGGTATACGCAAGTTTCATGAAGGATATCCGCGTGTATACGCTAGTTGGCTTCAGCAAAGTAGCGTATGGGTTTTAGAGCATGAAAAAGTAAAAAGTTTGAATATCACTTACATGTAAATATTTGATTCACCCCCCTCTGAGTATTTTCCCCTTTCATCACCTTAGCATGTCTACTCTACAGCATGCTAATATGAATCTCTCTTATCTCAATTTCATTCCCAAAGGTCTAGTATTGAACCTTTGCTTTAATATCATTCTAAAATAAAGCTTCATTTTGTATTCCCAAATGTCTAGTGTTGAACCTTTGCTTTAATATCACTTTGTAACAAATTTCTAAACTTTAATACTTAAGGTCCAGTGTTGAATCTAGGCTATGATACCACTCTATAACCATGCTCCCACACCTTGATATTATCTGATGTAGTATAAGATGTTACTTGTTTGCCTTATTCCAACCCCCAAGGTCTATTATGAGGATGGGGTTACGAAATGCATCTTCTATCAAGTTTGCATAATTAGGTTTTGACATCACCATCGTACTCAGCTCATCGAGAGATTTCCAGTGGTATAAATTTTACCACAATCTAATTTTGGAAATAAAATTCATTTCATCTATATGCTTTAAACATTCAAAACCTACCACCTCACCAATGCCTTACCATGTGGCATCAACATATACTCTATTATGGCCACCATGTAATAGCAATATTCGGGCATTCACTTATGAATATATAAGAAAATATTAACAATCATTAACATCATAATGTTATCATAACTTGGGATCCAAATATGCACAACTTTATACTTATATGAATATATATATTGGTTGGAAATTTAAGAAGGAACTTCAACTTTCCACCCAACTATAGGCCAACTATAGTGCAACCTTTCTTGTAGTTGACAACCCTTGAGCCGGATCCACAATCTAAAGGAATTCTTGCTCAAGGGACTTCACACCAATGGTTTAAATGGGCACTCACAGATGGATTTCACTATCCAGTTGGCTTATCAACTATCCTCTGAAAGTAAGTACCGAACAACTCACTTATTCTCTTGAGTCCATTTGCGGGGAGTTAATTTAGGGTCCATATGGGGTATTGCTTAGTCCGGGGGGAGGCCCCCGAATCCACTATCTAGTGGTTTAACAATTATCTTTTCGTAATAGGCACCACAAGGGTCTACAGTTCACTGTATAGGTGGTTAACACCTCTAGCAAGCACCATAATGACTTAGATTTCGCTTTCTAGGTGGTTTATCAACTATAGATCAAGAACCATTGTGATTCAGTCATCCACTAAGTCTCCCATTGACCAGATAGGCATAGAAAAATAGTCTAGTAGCCCCAAACACGAACCACGTGGAATAACACCTAAAACTCACAGAGCACAAGTCTCAGCAATTAGCTCAACGATTGTCTTGGATTCCTTTTATTGTGATCCACAATGCCAGGTTATTTGCACAAGTCTTGGAAAACCCCCAAAACAAAAACCAACCAACTAAAAGTACTAGAAGAGGAACTTGATCCAAAAGAACATCACTCACTTCTCTGTTGTGTGTAAATATCCTTCCCTCAGCATCCCTTCATTTTCATTAAAGGTGTAGTCTCTCATGGATTCTCAGTCCACTTTCTAGTATTGATGTCAAAATCCTTCCCAGAAATCCTTCTTTTCCTTTCGTTTACTTCCATATATGTTTTCCATTATTCCCCTTTCCACACGCATTAGTCTTTTGCAAGATATTCGGTCATTCAAATATTCTCTACCCATAATGTAATTCTTGTATCCCCCAACTCCCCCTATATGTGCTCCTTCTCCTTGCATCTTTAAATTCCATTATTATTTATCTCAATAATTTTATCGATTGAAAGATAAAACAATAAACTAATATATTGATATTCATAACTACAACATAGCCCTAGGAGCAAACCAAAACAGAAGGCTGCACACATGGGAAAAAATAATGATATCCAACACAATGTCAAAGGATTAATTGTTTCATATACCTTGAACTATAAAATAAATTAGCAAAAAAAACATATTAGTATGAGGACTTAAAATCATATGCAACATGACAAGCCAATCTAGTTGAATCTCCTAATTGACATGCGAAAGTCGTTTGTTGCATTTCTTCAAAGGACCTTTTAGTACCCTAGGTCTTTTCCAAGAAGAAGTTATAGGGTATTATAAACACAAACCAAGTTTTTCTACCTTCCTTGATTGCAATCAATTTCTCTTGACCTAATCTAATCCAAAAATAAACATAGGCGCTCTAATTCCTCTCCGGGGAAAAGGAATTCCCCACATATAAGGGCAACCATATAGTAAATGATGGTAGCTCTAGGATATGTTTGTATGAAGTGTCCACTAGTTTATTGAATTCTACCAAACATCCATATCATATAAAGTGTCTATTGTGCCATGGCAAGTGAATAAGGTGCCAAAAGCTACCAAGAAATCACCATATTTGAAGCTTTGATGCATTGGATGAAATATTAAACTTGTATTGATGATAGAAGAATTTGGTATATAAATGTTACTAAATCTTTATTAATCCATAAACATATAGTTGTTAAGACAAGATTGATTGCATTTTAAAATATGAGTTTTTGGAATTAATAAAACAGAATTTTAAAACAATGTGATAAAGGACTGAACCAATTATAGCAACCCATAGAAAAGCATGTTTGTACTTTAAATTTTTTAACCAACACCATAGTGGATAGGTTAGGTGGATTCTATTTTGGTTGAAAGTAAACGTTGCAGTGCCTTTTGTTGTCTAATTGTCTAGTTGGATGGAGCATATTGAGCCCTCTGTTGTTAACAACAGTACATGTGAGACATAATTTGCGCTGCTTAGGAAACGACAGAAGAGGCGCGGGTTATCTTAACGGTCAAAGATGTTGATTGTTTTAAGAGCCCATTTCATTTTTTAATTCATTTTGGCATTCACATTCCTTCACCTCTCCTCCTCCTCTCAGATTTTGTGGTCGAGTCTGGTGCGGTCTGTAGGTTTGTTTGGAGCTCCATGTTGTGTGTGAGAATATGGTCTGGTCTAAGTTGTTGTCTATCATGTCATTTGTTTGGTGTGTATGTATTTATTTGTTTGAATTGGTATTGCTTGTCTCTGAGAGGCAAAGGCGTACTTTTGTTCTCTGAGAGGTGGAGGTAGGTAGCCCATCAAAGACAAGTGCCCAGGGACTGGATCACAGCTTAGCTTAGGCATCCGACTCTGGATCACAGGTAAATAAAGCATAGCTAAGGAAATTTCATTCACATAGCTTGTAAATTGAATTTCAGTGTTTTTTTTCGTGTCTTGTTTTCTTGGGTTTTTAAATCCTATGCTCTCCATAGGTCTATCGTTCCACAGAAATCAAGAGAGAGGATCATCAGCCTGTCATGGATTTACCTCTGGGTTAGTAACATTTGACCCAGAAATTTTCCTATGTTCGTGTCTTGTTTTCTTGGGTTTTTAAATCCTATGCTCTCCATAGGTCTATCGTTCCACAGAAATCAAGAGAGAGGATCATCAGCCTGTCATGGATTTACCTCTGGGTTAGTAACATTTGACCCAGGAGTATGGAACGATGTCTATCCGGGGCTTTCTGACTCCTTGACAGTTTAATGATTAGGCTTCTCATGCATATGAATGAATCTGTGTTGATTTCCATTTCTGACCCAGGCCTATATCATTGATTTCCATTTCTTTCTCGACAGGTCGTTAAAAACAGCTAGCAGAGGGTGAAATGCGAATTGGGTATGGATGTTACACCATACTAATTCCCTGAACGCTTTTCAAAAGATGCAGAAGAAATGTCCACAAATTTCTGGGAAAACTGTGCCGGGTGGTGTTGAGTCCTAACTTCTGTAGAGAAACAGGGCCTGCCAATATAACTGCTGGATCTGGGCAACGAAAAAGGGACCCGGATAGACGAATCCATCTCCATCTCTAAGATTCTGCTGTACTGCTGCATTACCATGGCGCTGCTGAATAAACGACCTCATGCGGTGGCTTCTCCGACGCTTATTTCTACAACTTCATTTATGACTCTATGTTCTTACATACCAACTCTGTATACAGTATGGTATGGTATGGTATGGTACTGTGCTGTGATGCAGATGAAAGTTGTTTAGAAAATGGATATATGGAATGCCCCAGTTGAGTTGCGGTTACAGTTGCGGCTCCCCTGTATTCCTGGAATGCCTCCCCTGTATTCTTGGAATGCCTCCCCTGTATTTTTGCAGAGGGGATATGAAGGGCGTGAAGAATATGCAAGCATGCCATGTTCATCATAGATTCATTTATTTTTCATGTAATTACTTTAAAACATTATAATAATAAAAATTATATTCTTTTGTTTGAAAGGGCTAAAAGCCCTTTCTCATTGCTATTGAGGATTGACCATGGCTATCCTCAAGAGTTTGTGTCCATCTTTTCACCTTACTTCTTCATTTTTTTTATGTATTCATTTTAGAACTAAATGCTTTTAGTTTAATAAGTTATAAAATTAGAAGTATCAAATCATACATTATAACATGTTAATTGAAATTTTAAAGTCTTAAATGAACTTGAAGTTGTGTATATGCATTTAATTTAAACCAATATACTATTTTTTCCAACCATGGGTCTTGTGATAATTGCACATTTTTTGTATGCTTGTTTATTGGTTCAATTTTTGTATGATCAAGATGTATGTGTTTGTTGTATGCATTGATTGGGGTGTGGTAATTGCAAAAATTTTGTATGCATATTGAGTGCTTGATTTTTTTTGTGATCAAATTGTATGTTTTTATTGTATGCATTGATTGATGTGTTTTTTTACTACTTTCTGGTCATGAATTTAAATGCAGAATTATGTGTAATGATTGTTGTTTGATATTCATTTATATTAAATGTTGAATTTTGTATAATGATTGTTGCTTGAGATCCATTTATATGATTGAGTAGTTACATTGAATGTGTGATATTTTGAAACCTGTGAAAGTTTCCTTTATTAATGCTTGTTGTCTTTAACGTGTTTGTGTATTTAAAACATTTTTGTGTGATAACCAAACTTTGATATGTAATGTTTCTATGTTTACAATATTTTATGTGATGTTCAATATTTGATGTTTATTTGCAATTGTGTATGAAAATAGATGTTTGAGTTTCATCTATGTCTTTGTATATTTGCAATGGATATGTTTGACATGATGATATATAATTTGAAATGTGTGAATTTTCTTTAGGCTTAATGCTTACTATTGTCTACATTATGTTTGATTCTTTGAAACAATGCTTCTTGTTTGGGTTTCATTTACATATCTATGCACTTTACAATGAATGTGGATGATGCTTTGAAATGTATGTGAATTTTCTTTAGCATATGGCTTGATTGAGTGTCTAGATTAATTTTGTAGGATTGGGTGTTTACAACCTTGAATGTATGATGATCAAAATTTCATATGTATTTTTTATTGTGTATTTGTATTTACAAAAAATTTGTGTGTATTGATCAAAATTTGAAATGCAATGTATGTTTTTATAATTTTGTGTGCAATAATAAAATTTGATGGGATGTTTGTGTGCTTGTGTATTTGTAATGTTTTTTATGTTTGTATGCTTATGATGTTTGTATGTGTATGTATGCATTGTGTGTTTATACTCCTTGCAAACTAGTGTAATGCATCTACTTTTATGATTTTGTGTGTGCAATAATAACATTTGATGAGATGTTTGTATGCTTGTGTATATAAAATGTTTTTGATGTTTGTATGTGTATATATGTGTTGTGTATTTATACTCCTTGTACTTGCAAACTTGTGTTTAATGCATCTCTTTTTATAATTTTGTGTGTTCAATAATAAGATTTGATGGGATGTTTGTATGCTTGTGTATTTGTAATGTTTTTTATGTTTGTATGTTTATGTATGTATTGTGTGTTGATACTCCTTGTACTTGCAAACTTGTGTGTAATGCATCAAAACTTGAAATGTATTCTTGATTGTGTTTGCACTCTTGGTTGTATGTATTCTTGATTGTGTTTGTACTTTTCGTTGTATGTATTTCTTATTGTGTTTGTACTTTAATAATTGTTGTTTGATTGGTTTGTTCATTTATTGATTTTTATAATTTTGTGTGCAATAATAAGATTTGATGGGATGTTTGTATGCTTGTGTATTTGTAATGTTTTTGATGTTTGTATGTTTATGTATGTATTGTGTGTTTATACTCCTTGTACTTGCAAACTTGTGTGTAATGCATCACAACTTGAAATGTATTCTTGATTGTGTTTGTACTCTTGGTTGTATGTATTTTTTATTGTGTTTGTACTTTTGATAATTGTCATTTGATTAGTTTGTTCATTTATTTGTTGATTGTAGTTTGTAATTGTGTATATGCTTGGAATGTGAAATTTTGATGTGGGATGTTTCTATTTGCAATAATATTTTTTTAATGGTGAAAATTTGATGTCTATTTTCAATTTAAAGGCATTGCACAATAAATTAAATGGGGGGATTAGGAGAGGGTTGAGTGAAATAAAAGTATTATAGAAGCCATAAGTGAGGAGGTAGCTCGAATGAACTTCAATTTATTGCATCGAGAAATCAAATAAGAGGTGGGGTTGGGAGAGTGATGAGTGAAATAGTATAATCATAAATTAGAAGTGAGGGGGTGAGGCCAAATGAGCTTCCACCTTCTCGTGGTTGGCCTCGTTAGTAGAGAATTTATATATCATTAAATTCTCAAAGCCAAGAGAAGCTCTTTTTAAATATTTAAAAGAAATTTGTTTTTTTTTTTCATTTATTAAATTTTAAATAATAATAAATTTATAATCTTAAATAATAAATATAATTTTCTTAAATAGATAACTTTATCATTTATTAAAAACAACTAATTTATTTCTATTTTTTAACGGATTAATATATAAATAATTTTTATCATAAAAATTATTATTTTTTGTTATATTTTAATATTCTATTAATTTAATTCTCATTTATATAATAAATTAAATTAATATATTAAAAATATATGTAATTGGTTCCACTAATATATATATATATATATATATATATATATATATATATATATATATATATATATAATTTTTATTTTTTAAATTTAAATATAATAATTATTAAATTAAATTTAATTGATATTTTAATAATAACATCAACAAGTAGTCCTCCGGATGCGGATGCTTAGAAGCGAGAAGGGGCCAACAGGCCAGGTTATAATCCCAACGCAACCCACTTGGGGTGGCCACATGGCCCCCCATGGCAACTTAAATGCAACGTTTATTGCCCATCTGCGCTGTGCATTCACTCATGTTCGCCGCCATTACCTGTGCATTGGTCAGTGCACTCATCTTCAAATGGCGCAGAAACGTTCAACTTCTCCCGATTACTCCATTGATGGCCACCGCCCTCTGTTGCCTCTGAACTCGCTCTGCCCAGGAGGTGCTGCTACAGGCGGAGAGAGAACAAATACAGGGCGAAGGTGTGCGCTGCATAGCTGTTTGGAAATCGCTCCAGGCCTCCATCACTCCCACAGTAACTTCTGCCCGATTCATTTTAATTCACATGGTTTTCCGGTTTCGTTTGATAATTCTTCTGTTATAACTGCTGCTCTCTCCAGAGGCTGGGCGAACTCATCCGAGATTTTCACCATGCCCAGATTGAGGCAGCGAATGGCTTGCAGAAAAGGGGCTTCTCGGGGGAGATCCCTGGGCGAGCGCCCTCCCCTCAGCCACCATGTCGACCGACCTCTGGAGCCTACTGCTAGGCGTCCTGCTCTTTCATCATCGGACCCTCCTGGTCCTCGCCCTGATTTCCTTGACATGGCGCCTCCTCGTTCTGATCCCCCGCCCCTTGCTCCTCCTTTGTTCCCTCCCCAGCCCCTCGTCGCCGCCTCCTCCCCTTCTCCGGGCGGTAGGTTCCTCAGACAGTCCATGCAACACACTGAGTTGCGCTTCGACCATGCTTTTGACCACCCTTTCTCTGTATTCCTTACTGTTACGTTGAGCGAGGAGCTCCCCTTCCCTCCTGCCTCTCTCCCCAGTCTCTTGCAGCCTCCCTCAGATCCTGCTTTTGCTCCCCCTTCTGTCCCCAACCCGGCTCCTTTCATCCCTTCCTCCTGCGCGCCTTCTGTCCCCATCCCTTCCTCCTCGGGACATTTCAATTTGCAGGTGGACGCAGGACTGACAGCAGACGAAGAGAACAAGGCTGATGACAGGAACCAGGACGACCAGTATGGCTGCAGAATTATGGAGGAGCACTCTGCTTCAGATTAAATGCTCTCTCACCTCCTTGAAAAATTTCCAGTATGAACTCTGCTTTAAAAGTTTTGTTAGTTTCAGGTGTTTCAATGAATGCTCATAGCAGATATAGCTGCATGTATTTTTTGTATCTTTACAGCTTTCATATGCACAGAACAGTTAACTCTTCGCCGGTTTCCCAATTATTGGGCGGTGTATCTACTTACAAAAGAACTGGTTTCCCGTTAATGGGCAGTTCAATATCTAGTCTGACAGTAGCACTCAAGCCCGGCCTCAGGCTTACTCAGCTGAGCCGTGGCAGTTTTGTAATTTTATGTTCATAATAGAAATAGCGTAATTTAGCAAAATAAAAAAAAAACATCAACAAGTAGTCAATATAATATTAAATAAAAAAATTATATATATGATTTATATTTTTATTAGATATCAAAAAAATAATTATTATTATTTCAAATATTTATTTAATTATTATTAAAAATAATATTTAATATATTATTATTAAATAAAATTTTAAATTTTATTTTTTAAAAATTAACTTTAAATTTATTATTTTATATATATTATATATTAGTTAAAAAATTAATTAATTAATTTTAATAATTATAATATAAAAAATAATTTTCATATATTGAAAATATTATTATTATTTAATTTTAAAATAAAATTTTAATTTCATAGAAATTGTTAGGAATTTGGCTTCTGTGATCCATAAAATTGTGTATAAAATCTTTTGGTAAAAATCACATTCAAGCAGATTTTGTCGACGTGTTTTGAACCAACTCTGATCTAGGACCCAGTTTAAAAAGATAAGAAACTCCAACTAGCCGTTGTGGAATAACGGATAGTTTGACTGAATAAGAAACTACAAAGACAAAATAATAGCTGAATTATTATTATTATATTTTATTTAATAATTAAAAGATTTAAATATAATAAAATATTTATATATAATTAATTAATAATAATCCAAAATACTAAGAAAAAAAATTAAATAAATAAATAAAAATAATAATTAAAAAAATATAAATAAAAATAAAAACTAAAAATATAAATATAAATAAATAAATAAAATTAAAAATAAAAATAAAATTAAATAGATAAATAAATAAATGAAAAATAAATAAATGAAAAATAATAATATCAAACAAATAATAATAATATTGATGATAAATCCATAAATAAATAAATAAATACTAATAATTAAATAATAATAATAATAAATAAATAAATAATAAAAATAAATAAATAAAGTACAAAAAGGGAGGAAGAAACCAGGGAACAGAGGAGAGGAAAGGAAACGAGGGAGAACAGAAGGGAAGAAAACCAATGACTAAGAATGAAGGGCAGGGATCCAACATCTGCTAACACTCCACCCATCATCCCTGTTAAGGTGGACTGGCCTATTTTCGATTTCTAAGGCCTCCCTCAATTTTCTGTGGTGGAAATGGTCAATCCTTGCAATAACTTTCGCATCTTCAATGCAAATGTGATGCTCTGTCTTTTCTGCATGCTCTGCTAAGGCAGAGGAGCGAGATCTATTATGCTTCAGGTCAGTGGCATGCTCATGAATTCTTTGACTGATGGATCGACCAGTTTCAATGATGTAAGGTGTCCCATAGGAGCATGGAATCAAGTAAACACCCTTACCATCCTTAGGGCAGATCAAGTCCTTAACAGATCTAAGCGAACTTTGAATGGTGCGGAGGGGCTTGAAGGTTGAGGGAACTTTATGTCTCCTTAGGATCCTAGCGATTTTATCAGTCGTTCACTAGATAAAAGGAAGGTGAACTCCGGATAACCTATCACAGTGTTCCTTCTTGACCCTAGGACCTTTTTTAGATTTTTCAAAAGCTCTAAGACATTGAACCTTGCTATAACCATTATTAAGGAAAACCTTAAGGAGATGATATTTCTCATCTTCAAGGTGGTGTTCATCAGCAATTATAAAGGCTCTAGTGGCTAGGGTACTGAGAACCCCTGACTTCTGAGCAGGGAAATGGTGAGAACTCCCATGTAAATACTGCTCAGTGTGTGTCTTCTTTCTGAAAACTTGATGAGTGAAAGAACCTTCATCATTTCTAGAAATAAGAACATCAAGAAAGGGTAGGCTACCATCCACTTCGAATTACATGGTAAACTTAATGAAATCAGATTGATCATTAAGATGACAGAAGAAAAGGTCTAATTTCTCTTTTCCATGAGGCCACACCAGACAAGTGTCATCAAAAAACCTTTTCCAAAGCTTAGGTTGAAAAAGGGAGGAGGAGAGGGCCCTAGATTCAAAGTCTTCCATAAAAAGATTAGCAACCACCGGTAAAGGGGGGAACCCATGGCCACGCCACAATTTTATTCAGAGAATTCACCCTCGAAACTGAAGAAGGTCGAGGTTAGATAGATCTCCACTATATGAGTAGTATCAGGATCTGTGACCCAAGACATGACATCAATAGCTTCCCTAATGGGGATGCAAGTGTATAATGAGACCACATCAAAACTAACAAACCTGTCATTGGGTTCCAACCTGATGCCTTTGAATTCATTAATAAAGGAGGATGAGTCTTTGACAATTATAAAATAAAGGGCTTCCATAACTCCCTGATTTTCCATGGCTAACTCATCTTCTTCATTATGTTCCCGTTCTTTCCATTCAATGGCCATTTTGCCTCTTTCTACCTGCAAACACACATACATGAATGGCATTAGTCAATTTTAACCCTTGAATTTGTAAACAATTGGAGTATTTGGTGCATTTTTTGCAAGAAATTGGTTTGCACCATTGGCGTGACTATTTCCAAAATAGTCGCGCCAATGGGCATGCCCTAGTGTTAAAAATCGGGCAGTTGGCGCAACTCCGTGCCCGAAACTAGCGCCAACTGCACAACCCTAATTTTTACAATTCCTCCCCCAAAATTTGAAATTGACAATTGCAAGAAGCAAGAAATAGTTTAAAATTACAAGAGGGATCTCAGCTCTTACCTAAAGTTGGCGGATTTGCGATTGATCTACTAGATTGGCCGCTATCGTCACTACAAGATTGCACAGTAAAATGGGTAACTATTGCTCCACAAGAGGTAAAAAGTGAAAAGTAATTATTTTTACCATTTTTGGCATTTTATAACTTTTTCACAACCCTAATTAGGTTTTAAGGCATGTTTTTCGACTATTTTATTGTATTATTTTCGAAAAATAGGTTTTATACATGTCTCTTGTGTAGCAATAGGTTTTCATACGACAATGATGAAGTAACGAGTTATATTTTATACTTTTTTGGACTTGGTAAAAACACGAAAAAGTCAATACTAGAGTCATCTTTCAGCTCTTTTTTGACTCTCTAAAATTGAAAAGATTCCAGAGATTCTTGTCGTTTTGAACTCGCTAAATGGATACGAAACGATAACCGCCCAGTATACGTTTAACCCTTTTTCGGGTTGGGATAGATCATTTATGAAAAAGGAATACCTTAGCCTACCGTGACTAAGAGGTTCTCTCAGACACAGTTTTCTACCTTTTTGAATCCCTTTTTTACCGTGACTAGGAGATAGTTTCTTATATAGAGGGAGAAGAGGAGGTTGGGATCCCTACAAAGGTGGGAGGGAGTCCTATCCTTTAGGAGAGTTCCAAGGGAGGTGGAAACTACTAACTAAAGGAAGGAGTCTGTGCTTGTTTCAGTTCAACAACTCCCAATGACTCATCCCCAAGCTGGTTGGAATGGAACCTCCACCTCTATTTCTAAAAAAAATTCAATAAACAGCTTGACAGGGGTGTCTAACTGGCATAGAGTGCTAAATGGCTCAGGCTTGATGTTAAATTTCCAAGTTGGCGAGAGGATGTAAGGGGCTACTTGCGCCAAGGCAAAAATAGGGATTTTCACAACTCTGCTTAGGGAAATGTCAACAAGAAGAATGTTGCTTTCATCAAAAGGGATGCAAGGATGGTATTTGCAAAGCATGACACTGCATATTGGTCACAGAAATGACCCTCCAATGTGCAAGTTGGGGATTGCAGGGACAGTGACAAAATGTTGTGTAACACCAACAGAAATCTAAAAGATCTAGGGGTTTCATTGATTCTTACGCACCATCAGGTCCATCATATCATGGACAAAGAAGTCCATCAACTTCCACCCATGGTAGTGGATATGGAGGCACACCTGGATCAAACATCTCCTTAAGGCGTAGAACCATATCTGATTTCCTTGATGAAGGGTCTAGGAGTGATCTGGATTCAAAAAAATTATGGCTTCTCTATGCCTTACAGAGCGAGAGGGATTGACCATAGTCTATGCCTTACATAAGTATCGGCACTATCTATTAGGGGGACACTTCAAAATTTTTATAGATCATTCAGCTTTGAAGTACCTAGTGAATAAGCCTATGTTGGGGGGGGGGGAATCTACTAATGGCTTCTACTGCTCCAGGAATACGACTTTTAAATCATTTTCACTCCAGGGAAGTTGAATTTTGGGCCAGATCACTTGTCCTAAATTGAGAGTGGCGAGGAACTGACCAACCTGGAAGAAGGATTGCCTAACACGCAGCTATTTTCTGTTAATGTATTTGATGAGCACTTCGTTGACATCATACAGTTCCTAACTACTAGCATGGCACCTACGGAGTATTCGGTGCAACAAAAGAAAGATTTTGTAACCTGTGCAACGGATTTTACCATCATTGCAGGTCATCTATATAAGCTAGGAGCAGATGAGGTGCTGCGCATGTAAGCCCTAGAGCACGAATGACATGCTATCTTGGTAGAAGCCCACGACGGGGTAGCAGGAGGTCACTACTTAGGGAAAGCAACGACGCAAAAGATCTTACGAGCTGGACTATGGTGGCCTACCCTGCATACTGACTCTCATGACTATTTTAAAGCCTGCGATACATGCCAACAAATAGGAAGGCCATCACGTAGAGATGAAATACCTCTTCAACCGCAAATGGCCCTATAGGAATTTGACAAATGGGCTATCAATTTTGTGGGACCTATCAACCCACCCGGAAAGAAGACAGGTGCACGTTATATTATAACTACCACTGACTATGTAACCACATGGGCCGAAGCATAAGCAGTGAACGTTTGCACTGCAGATACCACTGCGTACTTCATCTTTGAGCAGATTCTAACCAGATTTGGGTGTCCCAAAATATTGATGAGAGATAGAGGAACACACTTTATTAATGAAACAATTCAGGCCTTGACGGAAGAATTTTGGATCCATTATGCTAAAAACACTCCATATCATCCTCACGCGAACGAACGGTTGAAGCATTCAATAAAGTCTTGGAGAACATACTAAATAAGGTCTGTAATGCCGATCTCAGTGGCTGGGATGTGTGCATCCCGTCTGTTCTTTGGGCCTACCGAACCACCTATAAGAAGTTGGCAGGGAAAACACCATTTAGGATGTTCTATGGAAAGGAGGCCATTATGCCCATGGAATATATTGTTCCTAGCCTGTGCATCGTAGCCTTCACAAATATGGCAGAGCCTAATATCATGGAGGAGCGTTTAGCGCAGCTTGTGGCTTTGGAGGAAGACCGTTTCATTTCTAACTTCCATCAGCAGGTTCAGAAGGCACGGGATAAGGCATGGGATGATTGACATATTCGTCAAAATACCTTTGTGGAGGATGATTGAGTCCTGCTATATGATATCCAGTTTGTGAAACACCCGGGGAAGTTCCGACAGCAATGGCTTGGGCCCTATACAGTTAAGGAAATCACGGATGGCGGAGCTTTTCGGTTAGCTACCCTGCATGGTAATATGCTACTCGGCTATGTCAATGGCAGTCGGCTCAAACCGTATCGGATCAAATGACTATATGGATGGAGTAGCTGTATGAAATCGGGCATGCCCACCAAGGAAGGTAAGCATAGTAGGTACCATGCTACGCGCAGGAGGCAGCCACAGGATTGGAAGCCTAGGGGGTGCGCCGGAGGCGCAGGAATAAACTCAAAACGTAGCAAGTGCGCTAGCCACACGAGCATACACTGAGCATCCAGGAGGTGCGTTGGGCGTGAGGAGGTATGCTAAAAGCAAAGGGGTGTGCTGGGAGCGCAGGTGTGCGCTGAGCACACCAGGGGAGCGAAAACCAACCGTTGGAACAGTAAAATCGGATAAAAATAAAAATTTGTCGTTGGAAGGAGTGGGTGACCAGCATTTAATGAAGAAATTTTGGAAGAATTTTTACTGTTTACATTATGGTAAGTTCCAGATAAGGTTTACCTGACCGTTGGTTGATTGCGAAGGTTATAAAAGTAGAAGGATCGAGCAGAGAAGGGTTCCGTGTTTTCTGAGAAAATTGTACTTTGTGAATTTGTCCTTGCAAGGTTTGTGCTTTGAGAGTTTATGTGCCTATTGCATTTTGTTCATGTCTGAGCATCCGCCACCCTCTGACAGTAGCAATCTCGAGTTCTTTTTCATGCCAGAATGACGGTCGCTAATCCTGCCGAATCCTCAGCACCAGTAACCTCAACAGAGCAAGAAACCGAGGAAGTGGTGGAGATCGAGTCTGAAGCCAAATAATTTATCTCCACGCTGAGCCCAGTCACGAAGAAGGGAAAGGAAAAAGCACAAGGCTCAGGGAAACCCCTGAAACCTTCGAAATGGGGTGGAGTGAAGCCCCATACATCCCCAAGAAATTTAAAATCCCTGCGAGTGACGCCCTAGGCGCATGCTGCTGCTCAAGAAGAGGCCTAGGCCACCAAACCAATCAATTGGTTGCCCCCCTTTGGTTGGCTGCACAGGCCCTCGACATGCACGCCAAAGAACCTTAACGGCCTGATCACCTACCTGCAGATTCTGGTAACCCCAAGAGAGATCCTCGTTATTGGCGAACCTTTTGGAAGGCTCCATGAGATAAAGTTTGACGATCATGACTTGGCCGATTTGGAGGCTTTCCCTAAGTTAGCCCCTGAATTATATCTTGAAAGAATACAAGATGACGATGGGATAAAAATTGTCCCCATGAGCTGGATACACGGAGTGGCAGGGTCCGGGCTCTTAAACCTGCTAAGGAAGCTGCATTTTGGCCACTACAATATCACAAACCGTCTGGTGTGTCAGTTGCTCCCCCTGGTCCATGATGGGTGTTTATGGATCCAGGATTGAATCCCTATCAATGTTGCGCTCATGCATCGAATCACTGGTCTTCCCATGGAAGGTTCGGACCCTTTGCTACGCGTTGGGAAAAGGTATGAGGGTGAAACTGTTAAATATGTGAGACAAAAATACCATGTGGAGTGGAAATATTGAGGCTTCATGATCAAATCCATCAGCGACCCTGCTACGAGGCGGCCTGATATACGAACTTATGGGACTCTAAGGACGCGCAACGTATCGAAGATAACCAAGTCTTCTGGTTCCTCTTCCAGAGTAGCTTTGCAGTATCCATAAACTCCCAACCACGCTTGTCTCTAGTAGTGTATGACAAGTACAAGAGCATCACGGCATTACAGGTCACCATGCACAATGTCCAAATTAGAGCACACAAGGGTAAAGCCTGGGTCTCGCTCCCATATATGGCTGCGAACGAGGATATTGATCGTGTAGTTGCTACATGGCCTCCACAGTGGAAGATTGGGTTCAAATCTGGTGCAGTGGCCACCGCAGGGGCCAGTGCTACAAAATTCACCCCCACCACGACCAGAGAAATTGGTGAATCGAGCAAAGGCATTGAAAAAGAAAGGAGCGTCGAATCACAAAAGGACACATAGTTGAATTCGACCACTACGAAGGATGCACAGTAGAAATAGACCACTGAGAAGGACGCAGACGCAGAGACTCAGATGGATTCACAGCCAAACTTGGGTACAAAAGGATTGGATGCAGGAGGAACTGACTCCCCCTTAGGCATGAAGCGAACAAGTGAGCCTATCAAAGGGCCATGAAAGAAGTGGCGCTCTCAATGGACGGAACGTGATGAGACGGTTACATTGACCAAAGGGGACCTCAAGAAAATTGCTAACGCAGTCACTTTCCCCGTGGAAGACAGATGGCTAGCCCTAGAAGAACAGCAAAAAGTTATGGTCGACACGCTTCAGGCCGAGCTCCGTGCTCTACAGCTGAAGATAGACACGCTGCAGACCAGTATGATTCAGGTACGAACGCCTTCGACAACCAGTAGTGCAGCACTAGTTACAACAGAAAGTCACCTCTGTTCCTTGCCCAGTGCAACCCTTGTGATAAGTCCACCTGACTTTGGCATGCAAGTCCAGGCCTGTGCAGAGGCCCAGCTAGATTTAGCCAGGTTGCCCCACGACGCATTGCAGGTTTTCCACACCTCCTTGTTTCATGAAATTCACCATCAGGACCAACAAGTGCACCAACAGCTCAGTGTAGCTGAGAAGACAATCGAGGAAAAGAACGTTGAAGTGTCCCAAGTTCAGGATTCCTGTACCCTCGCCACCGTGCAGCAAACGGAGCTGGAACACTTAATTCATAGACTTTGCGCAGATGTTAAAGCATAAATCCCGGCCACAGCCACACCCCCGGCTAATATTGAGGTGTTGGTTGCAGCATTAAAGGCCTCCAAATAGAGATTCAGATGGTCAAAACACAGATGGAACAACAGATCACAGATTTGCAAGCTAAGTTGCAGCCAGAGACACCGCCGGAGATACAGTCCCAGCGAATTGCCCTGGTTACTGCAGCTACAAATGTGATTACAGGACAGATTGCTCAAGGTGCCCAATTACTAGATCCATCCATGCAATTATGGACCAAGGTCCAGTGCGACCTGATCCTGCGAGAAATCAACGAGGAACTCGACAGAAGGAAGAAGCATTTGAGAAGCTAGAAGCCACCATGCCTACTTTGATTCTGGCTCAGCACTTGGCATGATTGTGAACCAGCCATGCCCTCCAAAATGATATTGATGAACTTCATCATAAGGAGAAGGTTCTAGGTGACCGCTTGAAGCCTTGGTCTGATGAAGCCTCAAGCTCCCGCAGGATGTTGATGTTGTCGTTAA
The DNA here is from genome assembly GCA_034641835.2 of Pinus albicaulis. NCBI lineage: Eukaryota > Viridiplantae > Streptophyta > Pinopsida > Pinales > Pinaceae > Pinus > Pinus albicaulis. The sequence continues at coordinate 1,601,078,348 of CM076575.1, read as the reverse complement.
GCAGTTGAACTAGACTCTGGAGAGCATCACTACTCCAACAGAAGGCCCGAATTCACAGAATTTGGTAGACATTGCACAAAATGCTGCTACTCAGAGTGAAGGTGTGCTACCCCCACTGATTGAAGTGATCAGACTGCTGCAAGCACAGGTGGAGACCCCACCATCACAGTGACTCGAGACGAGTCACAAGATTGTGTTGGGGGACTGTTGGAGCAGGGTCCTCTAAAGCTGCGAATTTTGTACATTTTTTTATATTTCTGGTATTATTTAGTCTAACGCAGGGGTTTTAGGGTGGGTTAAAGCCCCAAATGTATTGTAATGGGTCAAGGGTAGACCAAGAGTTCGTAAACCATAGTTTGCAGACCATTGGATGTGTAGGTTGAATCGATATAAATAGGTGAATGTTTTGAGTCTTAAGATAGAAAGGATTAAGATTGATGATAAGTACAAATTGTTAGATCTGTTGTCAGGTTGTTTGGGTAAGGACTCTTGTTGGCTATGTGCATGGAGATCCTCAGTCCTGCTGTGTGCGGAACCTGCTAGCTGTGTGCGTAGGCGGTATTTTTGGATTGTAAGTGGATTTTGATATTAATATATATGCGAAGTATTGTTGGACATCTGATGCTATCTGGATCTGCTCTGTTATGATTGATGCAAACCTGGGCTATATGATTAAGTTGCAAAAGTGTCTTTTTAATTGCTGCAAACTGTGAAAATATCTATGTTTTTGGTATATGTATTTGTGATCTGTTAATTGCTGCGATTATAGTGTTATGTACTGATAATTAGTATTACGCACGTGGATGCGAAGGTATTGACTAGATCTGTGCATGATAATATCTCTGTTATACTGTGGATTGTATTGTCAATAAACCTACGAATAGATATCTTTAGTGCAAACTCGATAGGCTGGGAACGCAGACCTACTTGACTTACCTACTCTCTCTCAGTGTGCGGAAACCTAGTTCCAGCACCCTCCCATACTGCTTCAGGTGAGACTTTGGCCTGCACAAGCAGGTTACTACCGAAAGGGCCAATAGTATAGGAGTTTGTTGGCAAACCTTAACCTCCGAACCTAGGTCAGGACCCTTCGAGCCAACAGGGTTTTTGTTGGAGAATGGAAGAGGAAGATAAGAAAGGAAAGGCATTGAGGTTTGTTGTAAATCAATCAAAAGGAAGGAAAAATGTCTCCTATTAGATATTTTTTGAGTTTCCTCTTCAATAGGACTAAATTTTAGTTGGAGCTAGGGAGTAGGCCTCAAAATCATTAATTGTGTACTCGAGAAATTCAAGACCTGACATATCTAATCTATTCCACTAGATATATTTGTCTTGGGTAACGCTTGCAAAGTTTAAGGTGAAAATATCCCCTTTTTAATGTGGCTTTTAAACCTTGAATTTGAGAATGCTAAAAATAAGGTCACGATCTTGAAAGGAGGTCCTTGATTTTACCAAAATTAATGCCAATGTTTAATCCATGGTGTGATGCTTTCTATTTGGGTTTGGCTTTGAACATTAAGATCTATGTTTAGGTCTAATTACTAGTTTGTCATTTCATTTATGTGTTGAGAAGGTCTTAAGGGGTGTAGGGGATAATATGGTTATTTTCCAATACTCGCCCCTTGAAACCCTATAAAGAGAAAGTGTGTCTCATTTTTTTGTCGCAATATATTTCAACCATGATCTCTTCTTATGAGTATGCCCTTGAAGGGAGGGTATGTAAAGGAAGTGGAAAAACAAAATTTTCATGTTGATTTGAAGGAGGAGTATAGATTGTAGGTGTCTCTAGAGGTCTTGAGGGGAATGGAATTTACCTCCTATTGCAACACCTTATATTCCACCATTTGAGTTGCTAAAGGGCACTGAATTTAAGGGTCATATGTGAGATCTCAAAAATATCTTAAGAATAAGAAGGTAGGTGTGATATAGCATAAGATTGATTCTTCAAGAGTTTACTTTTTGGGTGAGATTCCCCATTAAATGGAAAAAATTGAAGCCCTACCACCTATAGATTTAGTTTGAGAAAATGTTTCCTAAGATTCAAAAGGTCTCACCATATTTTGTCCATAAGATCCATGGGAATTATGTTCAAGTTTCGATAACTATTGTTATGATACCATCTTTGATTCAGGGCACATATACTTCTTCAACTAGTGGTGGAGAGTCCAACCAATGAGTAGGAAAGGTTGTTCTTTTACAAGGTTGGCATCAATCAAGTATTATCTACCCAACTCTAAGAGGATAAGTATGCATAATGGACTTATTATTGTAAACAATTGTAAATATTGGGTTATCTTGAAGTTCAAGGGCTTGAAGTAGTTTCCTCAACCTAAAAATATTTAAAGGAACCATGTATTTTTCAATTAGACCCTTATGGTCAAGGATCTACAAAAGAGGAATGCATTATGGCTATTTTTAAGGGGTTTTCTTAGGCTTGCCTATGTACTAACTTATTTTTTCAAATGACAAATGCAACTTTGGTTATTGTTGCAAAAATGGGACTTGTAGGAGGAATGTGTAACAACCCTGGTCAAAAATTCATGTAAAACAATATAAGACCATGATCATGGGACACGTATTTCAAGCTAAGTGGTGGGAAAAACATCCTATTGGGTGTTATTTCGGTTTATTATCGCTAAAGGAAATTGGCAAAGGAAATGGCTAAGGATTTGGAATGGAAAAATGACATTTTTGGAAATTTATTTATAAAAATAATGGAAATTAGGAGAAAAGGAAGGTGAATGGTCATAGGTTTCATGTGAGGAATAAAATGAAGGAAAATAATGGAAAATTGAAGAAAATAGAGGCCTCGTTGATAAAAATGCTTACGAGGATCAGTTGGTACCTTTTTAGTCATTTCAATTTTGGAGCTCTGTCTCTATTATCTCTCTCTCACATTTTTGGACACTTAGAGTTTTCTTGGAGAATTTCAACATTGGATCAAGAAAGAAAAAGAAGGAAAAGCGAATGAAAAGATCAATCAAGAAAGAGCAGGATCGAACGACTACATCGGGATTATTTGTAGGTATCGATTTTCATGTGTGATTTTCTTATTAGATTTGGTGTGCATGGTGTTGCATGTGGATTCTTGGTTCTCTTGTTGTGATTGGCATGGGTTTTTCCAGGAGTGACAATTTTTTTTAGCCTAGCCTTGCCATTTCTGGATAACCATGGTGTGATGGGTTCTTATGTTTTTGGTTGAGATGGATTGTTGAATGGATTTGAAGCTGAGTGAGGTGGATCTCTGAATGAAAGAACACATGACCTAGTGATCCATGAACCAGACAGTGGATTGTGATAAAGCCATTAGCATAGTGACCCCTGAACCAGATTGTGGATTGTAGTAAAACCTAGAGAATAGGAGATGGTAAAGTTCCTCATGGTGTAGGTGGATTAATCCAGTGCCATCCATACTTGTTTTGGACTAGTGATCTGGTGGTGATCATGGTAAATCCTGGAGTTACATATTTTATTGTTTTGGCCTAGTGATCTAGTGTGGATTGTAGTAAAGCCTAGTTCTATTGATGAGGGTCAGGTGGTGTAGACTAGGGAAGCCCTAGTTGATTTTGGTTATGAGTCTCACAGCCATGCTTGGAATATGGCACGAGGCATCACAGGGGAGATCTAGGTCAAAATGCACAGAACCCCTACGATTGCAGAACCCCATGGAACCCCTTGACTTGGTAACTTGTTAAGTGGGATGAGTTAAGATTGGACATGAGTAGACTAAGATGAGTTATAAGCCATTCTTAGGTGAATAAGGCATAGTTTAGTTATAGTAACTGAAACTTGGTCAAGTTGTTGTATTCCAGACAAGAATTGGTTGGGTTACCAAGTATAAAAAAATAAGGGTAGTTATGAGGAAATGATAGTTAAGGAGTGCCACAACGTGTCAATGAATGAAAAGGTGTGCTAACACATGCTAGATAGTGTCAATTCATGCCGATGAGTGTTGGGGAGTGTTAGGGCATCACAATGGAGAACTAGTTCAAAGTGCATGGAAACGAACGAATAAGGGTGTCTATGAGGAAGTGTCAGTGAATTCCAGGTGTCGCGTCAACAAATTTGTTAGGAGAATTTCATAATATGACTTGTAGAAGGAAATCCTATGATTTTGATAAGGGGATGGACAAATAAGTTTCAAACAAAGAGATACTTTGGGCTAGACACAACAATATTTTTTCAATGACTTGGTTGGCTTCCCAAGTCACAGAAAAAGTAAGGCTATCTATGAGGGCATGAAAACTAGGGAGTGCCAAGGTATGAAGGGAACCCTAGGAAGTGCTAACACATGCTAGAAATTAATGTAGAAATTATACAACATGCATGTATATCTTGGATTCACACTATCTAACAATGTACTAAAGTTAAATACTGAATCGCTTCTACAAATCTTTTGCGGAATTAAAAATACAATCGCCTATCGCATGAAGTAAAGAAGAATCAATCAAGCCACAACAAAGATAATTTCCCGAGGAAATATTTATGCTCAAAACCCCACTATCATCTATTGTATATTCAACATGGATCATGAAACAATTACATACAACTCTTCTCACAAGAGCCATCCTGTACTCAACTAATTGTCTCACACTGTTATTCATAAAACTGACCAATACTTAGCCAATTTACTGCCTCCAGATAGCCTACCTTGCTTGTGCAATCCCTAAAGAATAGGATTTTTTTCCTTCCTTGACTGCTCAAGTATCATGGGCACTCCAATGGGTGTTTGGTTGCATGGGTGCAACCCAATAATCCTACAACTGATAGTCAACTTCCCTTTCACCTGCATCTCAACTGGGTCTCCACTATATCTGACATGCATGCAGCTAATAATAGTTAATCCTCAGTTGCATGTGAGATTACTGATTGTGAATTAATTAATATTTAATTCACTTGATCTCTCACTTGTGTATCTAACAGTTAAACTAGCACAACTGAGTTTAACTCACTTAACTAAGTTAAACTGATTACAACCTACATTAACTAATGCACCGCTACACTTCGAACTCTGTTACAATTAGAATTACTCTTCATGCCTCACCAACTACCTCTAACTCTAAATCCATGAGCTAACTGAGTTTATCACTCTCAATTAACTATTACAATTTTTTTTAAACTAGATTACATTTTATTGTCCATCTTAATTAAGGGATAACTAAAATAGACATGCACTAAATTTAGCACCTATGGGCCCCACCCTAGTGTAGGTGCTTAACGCACTAGGCGTGGGTGCTGAAATTTTCTTGTTGAATCTCAACACTCCCTCTCAACAAGAAAGGGATTATCCTTCACCCCGATCTTGTCTCTATGGTATTCGAATTTTCTCCTAGTGAGTGCCTTTTCCAGAATATCTACATTCTGATCTTCCATGGGAATGTACTAAAGCAACATTTTTATTCTCTGCACAGAATCTTTGAGATTATGGTACTGGGTATCTATGTGCTTGGACCTATCATGAAACACAAGATTAATCAATATTTTAATGCAACTATGATTATCACAATGAATCACTGTCGGATCCATCTGAGAACCAAACAAACCAACCAAGATCTTTCTCATTTAGATAGCCTCACATGCAGCTTGACTTGCTGCCATGTATTATGCTTCCGCTGAGCTGAGTGCCAAAGATAATTTTTTCCTTCTATACCAAGAAACTGTTGTCAATCCTATGTTGAAGATCCCTCCTGATGTGCTCTTTCCGTTTGATGGACTGCCCACCCAATCTGCATTCATGAAGCCTTGAAGCTTCACTCCCTCTGTCCATCTGTACCATAGACCATACTCTAATGTGCCCCTCAAGTTTCTCAAGACATGCTTCCCCACCTTCCAAAAGATCTTGGTAGGATTAACCATAGCCTGACTCAGTTGGTTAAATGCGTAGCAAATGTCTGGTATGGTGTTCACTAGATACATTAGTGAACCAACTAACTGCCTATAGACAGTAGTATCCACTACCTCTCCAAAAGTATAATCCTCTTTTCTCCAATTTCCTGGAAGAGGAGCATCCATGGGTTTTAATCTCTCCGTGTGAAACTTACCCAATATATCCTTTGCATACTTGCCTTGAGACACAAAAATTTCACCATCCCGCTACCATATTTCCAATCCAAAGAAATAATGAAGGAGTCCCATGTCCTCCATTTCGAACTCCCTTGAAATATCCTCCTTGCATGAGTGTATCAGATTCTCATCACCAATCAAAATTAGATCATCAACATAAATAACAATAATCTCTCAACCACAAACTGGTACAGGTTTGCATCTGCTTCACTTTTGGTCAAGCCCAGTCTAGTGAAATAGTTGTCTATCTGAGTATACTAAGCACGGGGTATTTGCTTCAGCCCACACAATGTTCTTTTAAGTACGCACACATGTGACTCACTGTCAAAGATCTCAAAACCTTCAGGTTCCTCTATGTACACCTCTTCCTCAATGATCCCATTGAGAAACATAGTTTTCACATCCATCTGATGAATGCACCAGCCTATCTACGCTGAGAGTACAAGGATGGATCTTATGAAAGAGTACCTTGAAACAGGTGCAAAAGCCTCATCATAATCTATCCCCTCAATCTGTGAGAATCCCCCGGCCACAAATCTAGCCTTGTATTTATCCACACTCCCATCAATAACTTGTTTTACCTTGTAGATCCATGTCAATCCAACCATTGATTTGTCAACCGGTCTTGGGATGATCTCCCATGCACTGTTCTTGACAATAGAGTCATACTCCTCCACCATTGCATCAACCCAAGTTTGTTTCTACACTGCTTCCTGAAAGGAATATGGTTTAGTCACAATATTTTTTTTTATAAGAGCCATGTATCTAGTAAATCGGTCAGGATATTGTCTTTGTCTATGCTGTTAAGTAGGGGCCCTACATTCTCTGCAACATCAAGTCTCAATCTATCAGCTTCCATGGTGCGTATTCTACCATTTCTAATGGATGGATCTGCATGAGTGGTTACCTCCACTCCATGATCCTTTGCATGTGGCTGATCCACATCTTGAGGCTCATCCTTGGGAACCAGCAGTTCCTCCTCTACATGCAAGTCTAACTCCCTCTCAAGGGACAACCGCATAGATTCATCCTCATCAAATTTTATATCCCATTGCACAACATTCATTCTGTTGTTTGGAAAATACACATGATAATTATGCGGTGTTTCAGTGTACCCCATAAAAATCCCAATTTCTGCTGTCGGTTCCAGCTTCTTCCTGACATCCTTGGTCACATGCACATAAATAGATGAGCCAAAAATATTAAAGTGTGAAACATCAAGTTTCTTACCAGTGAAAGCCTCTTCAAGTGTACTCATGCCAAGTATCCTATGAGGACAACGGTTTTGCACAAATACCGCAGTGTTGCATTCTTCTGCCCATAGATGCATCGGTAGGGCTTGATCATGTAACATCGCTCTTGTTGCACTCACGATCATTCTGTTATTTCTTTCCGTGACCCCATTCTAATATGGGTTATGAGGCACTATATGTTCTCTTTGAATTCCTTCTTTGCTATAGAAGTTCTTGAATTCGTTATAGATTTATTCTCCACCATTATCGTTCCTAAGAGCCTTCACTTGCTTCCCCGAATCTTTATCCACCAGTGCCTTAAACTCAAGAAACTTAGAGAATGTCTGATATTTCTTCTACATGAAGAGGATCCACATATTACAAGAAAATTCATCAACAAAAATTACATAGTACTTATGTTTTTTTTTCAAAGAAACCGAGAATGGTCCACACACGTATTTGTGAACTCTCTCAAGGATCTACGAAGCTCGATTCTCCTTCTCGTGAAAGGTGTCCTTTACATATTTTCCCATATTACATCCCTTGCATGCGTTTGACTATGCAAGTGTACCCCTGGGAAGACCAGTAGAAATTTGATGCATGACTTTCAAGCCTCCATGGTGGAGATGGCCCAATCTACTGTGCCATAATTCGCCCTCATCCCGGCTCACCACTTTATTTTCCTTTCCCATCATTGCTGCGTAGCCATCTACCTCCAACTTGTAGAGATTCTTAACTCAAATCCTTATCCTGTTAGCTTTTATTTTTGTTTTATGTTGCAGGAAAGCTTTTCCTTCACTAAAAACAACATCATAGCCTCTATCCTCCAGCATTGTGACTGAGACTAAATTTTTCTTCAAACATGGTACATGCATTAAATATTTTAATTAAAAGGGTTTACCTGACTGCCTCTGGAAGGTAATGTTACCAATCCCGGTAGCACTGTACTGCCTGTCATCACCCATTTCAATATGCATATGGAGATCCTTCTCCTCCAAGCTACTAGAAAGTTCCTTGTCTCTCGTCATGTGAAAGGAAGCGCCACTATCCAAATACCACACAGATCCAAATGAACTTGAAACCATGCATGCGATCAATGAGAATTCAAGCTCAAATTGTGAGGCAAGAGCCTCACCAGCTACAGATCCTCCAGCCTTCTTGTTCTTCTTTTTTTGTGGACAATTAGTAGAAAAATGCCCATGCTCGTGACAGTGAAAACACTTCACCTTGGACATGTCCTGCTTCTTGCCATTCTTGGACTCAGATTTGGAATGGAATTTATTCCCCTTCCCCTTCTTCACCTTGGAAGATAAATCACATTCCTCTTCATCTTCATTCTTAGATGAAGATCCATCTCTGGTGTTACACAGTAATTTGTCACCGTCCCTACCATTCCCCGTCCCGCACAATGGAGGACCCATTTTGTGACCTGTGAACATTGTCATGCCTTGAAATCATCATCAATGCATTCCTCTAAGCGTGAGCTTCAATTGCCCTAAAGACATCTCCTTGCAAAAAACCATAAAAACATCTCCTTTTGCATTGGCGCGGGAAGACAGTTCATCACTCGCGCCAATGGGGAAAATCCCGCAAAGAGGCCGCGCCACTGGCGCTCTGTCCCAGAGTAGCAGTCACGCCAGCCAATTTAAGGAGTGTTTTTTAAATAAATATGGCGGAAGTTGTGTTTCAACAAACTCAGAAACCATTACCTATCTTGAGTTGGGAGGTTTGGCTACGGGAGTTCCATGGAAGGGAAGTGGTTTGCCACCTTTCATGGAACCTTCCTTGATGATAGGGCCAATCCCACGATAATAGGGATCCCAAATCCCTCCTTCCCCATCTATAAAAGCTTGCCTATTTCCATTGCAAGCTAGTCTTGAAGTGCCTAAGATTTGAATCTCCAAATTCCCAAGAGCCTTTGTGCTGTAAGAGCCCTCTTTTTCCCTTAAGGCTGACTCAAGTAAGGAGACCATCATCCAGAGACTCTAGAGAGGTTTTCCCTTTCCCTGGAGAGCTTTGCGAGATGTGAACAACTGGAGACCCATCCGAAGGAGAGCACGACGTCAGAACATTGGTTGTAATCTTTCTTCAATTGTTATTTAATGAATGATTACGATTATGGTTCCACTATGTTTTCGATTATGTTAATATGAGTAATATCCTTTCTAACTGATATTTATTTACGTATGCCAGATTTTATGCTTGCATCTGTTTGTTTCTTGCATGTGCAGGTGTCCATCCGCGGAGATCGTGGGGGATCGTGATCTACCGGGGCTGAGGAACGGGAACGCTTTCTTCTTCAGATCATAGCATTGGATTCCAGGTAGGCTTCCATCTTTAGTCTTTCCATTCGTAACTAGGAACTTGCATCGTAACATTTTTGATTGTTGCTAGACCCCTGCTGGGCTAGTAGGGATCGCCTCTGTCCGCAGAGGGGATTTACCTCCTCAACAATTTGGCGACTTCGCTGGGGAGCGTCCAGATTTCACTGTCTCGTTTGATTGTTTTATGATTTTCCTTGCTTAGTCAGCCTTCTGGGCTGGGTTCTTTTGCTATTTTTTGCTTCTTAGTTTGCTTAGTTTACATTGATCTGTTCCTGGAGTAGTTCTTTTTTAATTTTGGCTGAGAAACTCGACTGGCGCAGTTTTTAACCCGACAGTCGCACCAATTGGCGCATGTTGCTTTTGTTTAGCCCGCGCCAATTGCTTTCTGGCGCTAGTTGTAGCTTTACAGTCGCGCCACTCCTGTAGGGTTTTTGAGTTTGCTTGGTTTTGAGCTCTCTGGATTTGGTCAGTGTTTTTCTTCTTGATTTTCCGACTACCTGAGTGTGTTGGAGTCCTGTTTGACTGGGAATTCACCTCTGTCCTTTGGTTGTTTTCTTTTATCTATCAATTTCATGTTTTGAGCCCTAGGGCATCTAGTGGCTTAGTGTATCGAGCCCTCCTTGGGAGTTTTGGTGTCTTGATTGTCCTGTCAACTTTCTGATTTCTCCTCCGCATCCTCTTAGTATTTGTTTACTTTTTTGTTATGATTTTTGGGTGATTGTTCATTCCTTCATTCAAATTTCGTTTGGTCTTGCTTTGGGCCTCGATCACACGGTCCATTGGAGCCTTTGAGTCTTTCTCTTGGTTTTGAGAGACTTTGGTCGATTTGGGATCTGATTGCTTGTGTAGTTGAGTGAAATTTGTTTGTTTTTCTCTCTCAATATCGTTTCTCAAGTTGTTCTGTTTGTTTTCAGTTTGTTTAGTGCATTTAGCTATCAAACGTTGAAAATTTAAAAAAAAAATCTCTTTTGCTTTTTGATAATTAGTGCAATTGTAATCTTTTCAATTTTTCTAGTGATTAGTGATTTGAATGAAAAGTTTTCAATTTCATTAGTTGCATTAGAGATTGCATTGTTGTCTTCCGTTCATTTCGTTTGTGTAAAAGCTCTCAACTCTTCTGTAACTAGTTTTAACCGAACGAAATGTTGGACTGTGGCATGTAGCTTTGCATTTAGGAGTCTTTTGAGACACTACATACGATAGGGCCTGAAAATTGAAACTTAATTGAAGATCAACTGTAAAATTTATTCAATTAACCCATGCGCATTGGAATTTAACGAAACATTTTTATTCAGGCTAGAGACGTGTTCCCGCATCTTTAAATCCCAAGAACCGTCGCCTTTCGCTTTTGGCTTTATACAACACTAGTACGGACTTGTGCTCCCCATACCGTCGCGTATATAAAGCGAGACCCCACTAGGTTTCTATCCTTTATCCATAGGAAGCCGAGTTTGCCGCCCTATACCCGTGATACACCAAACACAACATTCGGGGAGATTGCCTGCACGTATGTTAAGTCCTTGGTTGATTTCTCTTTCATTTTGAAACCAAGGTGTATATTGCGTCACTTCGATATTTGGTACACCCTTTGTGCCTAGTATTTCCCGAGTTACCATTTGGTCTTTTCGACTCCCTAAACTTGAAAAGACCGTCAAGCGCTTGTCCTTTCACGCTTGTGTCAAATCAAAGAGATAGAGTCATCTTTCTATTGTTTCTCGACCCTTAAAATATGAAACGATAGAGTTTCTTACTTTTCAATATGGTAAAAATTAATCACCCACGATTACACGCCCACTTAGATATTGCTTGTTAACTGTTTGATCGTGTGTCTTAACTCGTTTTCAGCCCGTGTGTGCTTTTGAGTTTTGATGGCAACTTTTTCAGAGTTCACCAACCAAGGAATCCCCTCAGAAGGGAATCCCGGTCATTTTCCTCCTTTCGGAAATGTTGGTGCTCCTTACATGGCGACGTTGTCCCTTCCTGGGCTAACTGTTGGGTTGCCTGTTTGGTTGTTCTCAACCTCTCGTTGCCCCCAAGACTCGCTACCGCTTCCAATCAGTTCCTCCGCCGTAACAACATCATGTTGATTCTTGCTGTGGACCTCTCCTCTTCTTCAAGCTGCGTCCTCTCTTCTACTTCGCCTGGTGAAAGCCTGGATTCGAGTAGCCAGGTGGCTAAGAAGAAGAAGAAGAAGACAAAGAAGAAGAAGTCTGATAAGCGAGAGGCTAAAAGTGCAACTGCTGTTTCCGAAACACCTCCTCTTGATAGTCCTTCCAACCCTCCTTGGAAAATCAAGTTCCCTTGCATGTTGTGCACGGGAGACCATCTGCTTCGAGACTGCCCTGGCATCCCCAAGGTTCTCAAAGTATGGTCCAACGGTCATCCACCATTGCCTTTGACTTCCGGGAGCCATGTTGGGGGCACATCTTCAACTGGTGCTGATAAGACTCCCAAGAAGCAGGGTAAGATCACCAATCCCTGTAAGTTGTGTAAAGGGCACCATGCTATTCACCTTTGTCCTTATATGGATGAAGCCAAGCGAGTCTTGGACAACCCGACTGTTTCTACACCACGCCTCCCGGCTGGTTATAAACATATTTCTTTGAGTCTTCCACCTACTGATGCCGTGATTGGTCAAGAGTCATCCTTGGTCAATCCCACTCCCCCAGAAATTCAAATTCACGAATCCGTCCCTGACCAACCATTGGTCATAGGATCAGTTGAGCTGGCCCCGTCCATGGTGCACCAGGTCTTTTCTGTCGAGAGTGGATCTCACACCCCCCATGTCCTTCTGATTTCTTTAGATTCTTCAGGCTTGGAGAAAGATTCTCCTGTCCCTGTGCTTCAAGAAGCTGCTCCTCCGCCTCCCATGATGGAGGCTCCGGAGGATATCCCTCCCGCCCTCGAGATGGAGGTCATGGAGGATGCTCCTTCTTCCGTAACATCAGGGGAAGACCTTCGCATTTCGATGGTAGCCCCTCCGAGTAGTTTGCTCGCTTCCTTTGATTGGAACCGATTTGCAAGATTTCGCCTTCCGTCTTATGTGCCTTTCGAGATCATAGTACAGGCTCTTGGTCTGGTTGTACCCAGCACCATTATAGACGAAGGTGCCTCTGTTAGTATTCTATCCTCGACTACCTGGCAAGCTTTTGGTTCGCCGCCGCTTGTGCTCGTTACGTTGCACCGTTGACTTTTAACAAGGACGAGCCGTTGGGGATCCTTCCAAGGTTACCGATTACTTTGGGGAGGTAAAACCGTCCATATGGACGTGATGTCGTTCCGTGCCCCTTGATTTCCTCACTCCGCTTCCCACTACACGGCGCAGCGGGGAGCACCTGCCTCCCTCTTTCGTGTGGCCTGTTTTCCGCATGAAGGACGGATCGTGACCATTGATCAGCTGTCGTTCTTTGGTCCTACTGTGACAACTGGTCTGCCATCACCCCCTCCTGGTTTCTACCCACCTGTTGTATCTGCCCCACCGTAGGTCAACTATGTGGCTACCTACCCCGTGCCTGTGCTCAGTGATGATGCCGTCGTGCATGGGGCCGGGGGCACGGGGTCCCGACTTCCAGATGTTTTCATTCCATCTAGAGTGAACTCGGAATTATATGCCTTCTTGTTCATTCTGATAACATATAAGCGCTCTGTTAAGTACCTGCTTCTCCTTGTGTCAAGCTCTTTAAAAATGAAACCAGGTCATCTGAGCAAGTAGTTCTTTGTCTTGTGTCAAGCTCCTTAAAAACGAAACAAGGTTGTCGTATGCTGCAGTTCTTTGTCTTCAGGTCAAGCCCTTAAAAAATGAAACAAGTAATAATGGAAAGGAAGAATTATATCCCCTGCCAAGCTCCTTAAAAAAGGAAACAAGGGTGTCCGAGGATAGTTCTTTTAAATGTGGCAACCTCGTTAAAATAATGAAACACGTTCCTGTTCAATTCAAGTCTTTGATAAGATCTCGTAAAATCCCAGTCGAGTCTTTCTTAGATCTCTTAACTTGAACCTTCACTCCATCTACCTTTCATATGGATTGAAGCTTGGGGGGCATGTACCTCGAATTGAGTCACCATGCTGGGGGCATGATTACTTTTTCAAGCATAGTTTGTTTCCGTTTCAAGCTTGTGTAAAAATGAAACCGGTTTCAAGCATAGTTTATCGTTGTTTCAAGCTTGTGTAAAAATGAAACAAACTTCAAGCAAAGTTTCCTGATTTCAAGCTTGTGTAAAAATGAAACCTTGCCCATTTTACCTCTTGTGATTGCCATTTTATCAGCCTGTTTTTCCAGATGAGCCTTGGTTTTCTCACTAACCTCTTAACCTTTATTTGCTTAGAGCAGTTCCATCATTACCGGAACCAGTTGCTACCCTTTATACCACTCGTTCCTCCAGGGGGAGTCACCTTTCAGCTCTTTTCTGACTCTCTAAACATGAAAAGATTGCCAAGGCCCTTGTCCTTTCGATCTCGTTAAAATGGACACGAATCGACATCTACCCAGTATACGTTTACCACTTTTTCGGGCTGGGATAGATTGATTACGAAAAAGGAATACCCTAGCCTATCGCGACTAGGAGGTTTTCTCGGATATTGTTTTCTACATTTTCGGATCTGAGGAACTATTTACGAAAAGGGACCGTTGGATTTTACTTTTCTGCAGTCTTTTCAAACTCTCTAAACATGAAAATACGTCGAGTTATTCCTTTGTCAGACTCGTTAAACCTAAATGACATCGGAAATTATCAATCATGACGTTATTCGAGTTTCTCCTTCCTAGGGCTCGTTAAATGTACTAGGATGGATTCGTCCGAAGGACAAATTTATATGACAAGCATATGGTATCCTCTTCAATATTGTGTAAAAATAAAGAGGTACTCGCCATAAATGGTGGGGGGGAAAATGGAACCAACATCATTGTCGTGTCGGCAGTATGTCACTCTTGAACATGGCACTTGTCTGCATTCGTGTCGGGTTGGGGATATCTCATCTCATTTTCCACTTGCCTTCATGGGTTTGGGTGATCCCTTTTGACCTCTGATCTGCTCTTTGCCTTGTCATCATGACCCTTGATCTTTTGATGTCAAATACTGCCAAGTCCACCGTCGTGTCGTTTTTATATGTTCAAGAGAAGTTACCTCTCGCAAATAACAACCTTCCCTCTCGATTCTCGTACGCCCCATCCTCGATTCACAACAAAAACATCATGTTCCTCTCGTCTTGTGTCGATGATGTGGGAAACATGCGCCGTTGGCCAGCCGATCAAGGTCACTTCCTGTCGACATCAATTCATTATCCAGGAAGTTGGTCTAGAGACTCCTTATGGTACCTTGGAGCCTGCATGCCTCAATGGCAGGTTCGTCGCATTCGACGTGAGGTTTACATCATTGACCTCCGATCGAGTGATTCTACGCGTGTTCGACGTCAACTCCTTTATTCGCACGCCGTAGATTGTGTTTGTAGTACCTTGAGGACCATTGTCATTATTGGTGGTTTCTCTCGTCCCGTTGTTGATGTCCTTCTATCGTCGATAATTAGACGATGTTCTTGCATGTTCGAATTCAGCTCATATATTCGCATGCTCGAACTTGTACTTTGTTTGGGTCGAGATGGAGCGCAAGACCTTGGATTGTGTCTATTGTAATCCAGGCTGCGATTGTGGATTATTATCATTATGTATATGACTCGCTGATTGGATGGCTGCGACCATACCTGAGTCTATTTATTTGATCCTTGCTGGATGGCTGCGCCCATACCCTGGATCTGGATTATAGTGTACTCTGTTTCGGATGGCTACGCCCATACCACATATATATCATGTACTTGAGATATCAGTTGTATTCCTTCTCGCGCAGTTTTCCGAACCTGCTGGCCTCCCGCTGAACATGTTCTCGTAAAGCATTTCACCCCCTCTCTCTCTCGCCTCATACTTTAGGGGGCATCTCGTTACATGTTAATTTGTCACCGTCCTTACCATTCCCCATCCCGCAAAATGGAGGACCCATTTTGTGACCTGTGAACATTGTCATGCCTTGAAAACATCATCAATGCATTCCTCTAAGCGTGAGCTTCATTTGCCCTTAAGACATCTCCTTGCAAAAATCATGAAAACATCCCTTTTTTCATTGGCGCGAGCAGACAGTTCAGCACTCGCGCCAATGGGGAAAATCCTGCAAAGAGGCCGCGCCAACTCGCGCTCTGTCCTAGAGCAGTAGTCGTGCCGGCAAATTTAAGGAGTGTTTTTTAAATAAATATGGCGGAAGTTGTGTTTCAACAAACTCAGAAACCATTGCCTATCTTGAGTTGGGAGGTTTGGCTGCGGGAGTTCTATGAAAGGGAAGTGGCTTTCCACCTCTCATGGAACCTTCCTTGTTGATAGGGCCAATCCCACCATAATAGGGATCCCAACTCCTTCCTTCCCCATCTATAAAAGCTTGCCTATTGCCATTGCAAGCTAGTCTTGAAGTGCCTAAGCTTTGAATCTCCAAATTACCAAGAGCCTTTGTGTTGTAAGAGCCCTATTTCTTTCCTTAAGGCCGACTCAAGTAAGGAGACTATCGTCGAGAGACTCAAGAGAGGCTTTCCCTTTCCCTGGTGAGCTTTGTGAGACGTGAACGTCTGGGGACCCTTCCGAAGGAGACCGCGGCGTCAAAACATTGGTTGTACTCTCTTTTGATTGTTTATTAATGAATGACTATTGGTTATGGTTCCACTCCGTTTTCCACTTATGATAATGATGAGTTATATCCTTTCTGACTGATATATAGTTGCGTATTCTGGATTTTATGCTTGTATTCGTGTTGTTTCTTGCATGTGTGTGTGTCCATCCCCGTGTAGATCGTGAGGATTGTGACCGCCAGGCTGAGGAACGGAACGCTTTCTTCTTCGCATCGTGGCATTGGATTCCGTGTAGGCTTCCATTCTTGGGCCTTTTCATTCGTAACTAGGAACTTGCGTCATACCATTGTTTGATTGTTGCTAGACCCCTGCTGGGCTAGTAGGGATCGCCTCTGTCCGCAGAGGGGATTTACCTCCTCAACACTCGGTGTGTTCCTTCCGAACTTCTCCTACACCAAATCCGACCCGCGCTTGTTCCAATTTGGAAAAATTTCTCCTCCATCGACACCCGGGCCTCGACAATTGTGCCAACTCTTGGGAAGTCCTAGGAGAGCCAAACTCACCAAATCCTCATCAGCGACTGTTATACCAACGATCCCCATTTCATCTCGACATTGGACAAACTTTGTTAGATATTTTGGTATGAAGTCGCCCTTCTCCATCTTGATCTTCCTGAGTTTATCTTTGAGCGCAAATTTTCTATAGTCGTTGCTGCTTTGGAATAGATCTGTCAAATCCTTCCACATTGCATATGGTTTGGATTTCCCATGGAGGCTTGAGACAATGTGGTCTCATACTCCCTCCAACAGGATCCTCCTCACCTTTTCCACTTTCTTTTTCCATGCATCAAGATTGCAACATCTATCACAGTGGGTTTAGGAACATCATTGTCAATGAATTCCTTCAAGCAATTGTCTTCAAGTACTGCCTCCATCCTTTTCTTCCAAGAAATATAGTTTGAGTTTCCCTTGAGTGCATACTCCAACCTCAAGCCATTGAAAGCCATTTCGATATTGAATCAGCTGTAGCACCAAGAAATTATTTCTGCAAATTCGAATTCTATCCAGTCACAAACTCAACTCCTCCTTCACAATTTTGATTTCATGTGCTCTGATACCATGTAGAAAGTATTCAACGTGCATGTATATCTTGGACTCACCCGATCTAACAATGTACTAAAGTTTAATACTGAATCTCTTCTACAAATCTTTTGTGGAATTAAAAACACAATTGCTAATCACATGAAGTAAAGAAGAATCAATCAAGCCACAACACAGATAATTTCTCGGGGAAAGATTGTTGCTCAAAACCACACTATCTTCTATTGTATATTTAGCATGGATCATTAAAAAATTAAATAAAACTCTTGTCACAAGAGCCCTCCTGTACTCAGCTAATTGTCTCACACTTTCATACATAAAATGACAAACACAGCCTTCTTCCATAAGCCCCGATGGAATGCAATCCCTAAAAGATAGGAATTTTTTCCTTCCTTGATTGTGAAAGTATCATGGGAAATCCAACGGGTATTTGGTTGCATGGGTGCAACCCAATAATCCTACTACTGATAGTCAACTTCCCTTTCACCTAGATCTCGAATGGGTCTCCACTGGATCTGACATGCATGCAAATAATAACAGAAAATACTCAGTTTCATGTGAGATCATTGATTTTGAATTAATTATTATTTAATGCGCTTGATCTCTCACTAGTGTATCAAGAAATTACAACTAGCAGAACTAATTTTAAATCACTTAACTGAGTTAAACTAATTACAACCTGCATTAACTAATGCACCACTGCACTTAGAACTATGTTACAGCTAGAATTACTCCGCATGCCTCACCAGCTACCCCTAACTCGAAATCCATGAACTAAATGAGTTTATCACTCTTAGTTAACTATTATAAGTTATTTTTGAGACTAGATTAAATTTTATGGTCCATATTAATTAAAGGATAACTAAAATAGACATGCACCAAAAATAGCACTATGGGCCCCACCATAGTGTAAGTGCTTAATGCAGTAGGCGTGGGTGCTGAAATTTTCTTTTTGAATCTAAACAAGTTCCAAGGCATGTTAGGCATTCCAATATGTGCTAGGTTCTAGGGTGTGGCACCAACGCATGTTAGGGAGTGACACGGAAATAGAAGGGAGGACTAGTTTCAATTTCATGGAAATGAATGAATAAGGGTGTGTGATAGGGAGTGTTAGAAATTTATAGGTGTGGTAAGGATGGAGTGATAGGAAATAAGAATAAGGGTATGCTAGGTAGTTCCAAGGCATGATAGAGTGATAAGAAATCATGCCTATATGTTCCAAGTTCCAGGGTGCTCCAATGCGTGCCAAGGAGTGGTATGGAGTACTAGAGAAACACAAGGGATAACTATGTAATTGCATTGAAATGAATGAATAAGAGTGTTTGAAAGGGAGTGTCAATGAGTTCCAAGTGTTCTAAGAAGGAGTGACAAGGAATGCTTGACAATGCTAAGGAATTTTAGGAGTGTTAGGGCAAGATGCTACCAAGATGTGCCAATGCATGGAAAGAAGTGAAAGAACGGAGAGCCAGGAAACACAAGGGAGAACTATGTCTAAATGCATGGAAATGAACGAATAAGATTTTTTGATCGGGAGTGTCAAGTGAGTTCCAGGTGTGATAAGGATGGAGGATATAAAAGATAGGCATTGTTAAGGCATTTTAGGGGCCAAGTTAAATATGCCAATATGTCCTAGTCACAGGTGTACCAACACGTGCCAAGGAGTGTTAAGGAATGTTATGGAAACACAAGGAAGCACAAGGTAAAAATGCATGGAAGATCGAAATGAATGAATAAGAGTTTGTGACTAGGAGTGTCAATGAGCTCTAGGTGTGCTAAGGAGAGAGTGACAAGGTATGCTAGGTAGTGCCAAGGAATGCTAGAGTGCTAGGGCAGCATGCCAAGATGTGTCGGGTGTTAGGGTGTACCAATGCATGATAGGGAGTGTTAGGGAAACACAAGGAAGCACTAGATCAAAATGCATGGAAATGAACGAATAAGAGAGTGTGACAGGGAGTATCAATGAGTTATAGGTGTGTTAAGGAGGGAGTGACAAGGTTATATTCTAAGCAGTGCCAAGGTATGCTAAACTACCAAGGTGTGTCAGGAATTGCTAGGGTGTGTTAGGGTGTGTAAAATCATGCCAAGGAATGTAGGGGATGCTAACACATGCCACATAGTGCCAAGGCATTTAAGACATGCTAGGTGCTATGGTATGTCAATATATAAACTGTGTTCCTTAGTTTTTTTACCACTACAGTTGGATGTGATAAGCCTTGTATTGGTAACATGTTAAGTGGGGTGATTTGATATTGGACATGATCTGAAATTGAACTTTTAGTTCTAACTCAGATTAAACTTTAAAACATGTATACGGAAAAATGATTAAAAATCATTTAATTGAATGCTTTAATAAAATATGTTCAATAACATAAGCAAACATTCACAAGAAAGAGAACAACACAATTGATAACAGAGTTCACCCCCTCCACTGGGCTACCTCTCTGGATTCGCCTCCAATAGGACGAATCGATCTATTGTCTTTCTGAATAGAGATAAATGTACATTGACTTTTACATCAAGGTGGCTAGTCGAGAACTCTCAACTATACGTCCATACTCTAAAAGACTCATGAGCTATCCAAGCTTTGCTCGAAAATTACTTTTCCAAGCACTCCAAATCTCTCCTTACTCTCTTTCTCCTTATCTTTCTTGTACATAGAATGGCATTATATAGCTCTTAAGAGCCTAAAACTAAGGAAATATCTCCTTATCTCTGATTTTAAGGAGGAAATAATTCTCATATCCCTTAAAATTTTCTCATGAGATTTCTATGGAGGAAATATCTCAATCTATACTTTCAAGGGCCTTATCCACAAAACCTTAGGGATGAGAATAATCTATCAACTTCAATATGATTTTAGAAATTGAATTTTTGAATAGTTGAGGAAAATCCTCTCAACATTTTCAATTCCTATTTTACAAATATATGAGCACATTTAATTAAAAATAAAGACATCCTCAACCTAGGCTTAACATGAGTATATCTTCTTCATAGTGCTCCTTGCGTTTTTTAGATCCTCCTGGATCAAACCTCCCCATTAATTCTTTTTAACTTTCACGTATTTTTAAAAAATTGAAGTCGATTCTAAATGACAATTGCCCGAATTTTGGGAACAATTTTGTTTCTATTTGATAATCTTGCATGCTACCTTGTTGGAATTGATGTTGAACTTTCGTTTGATTCTCCCTTATCCATAACATGCTTTGAATGTTGCACCAAATCTTAACCAAACAGGAATATGAAAATTGAATTTGTGTCCATGTTGGAAACCTTGATTGTCTATAAATCAATGTCAAGAGCCCATACCATAAACCCAGTTGACTTAAAACTCAACTAGGGTAGAACGACTTTGTCATCCATGAAGACTCCTTCAAACAACTACCACAAACGAAGAGTCTGCCAAAAGTTGATACCTCATATGTTGATGGGCAATCTGAGGTGGTACAGAATCAGTAGGTACCTTTAATCGAATCAGACAAAGGATCCCTATCAGGTTTCAAGAAAGGAATTTTAACAAGAAATCCAAAACGATCACGCAGTTCTGTCTCAAATTCACTCCTACTTAGGATGCTAGGATGTGGAGGGTGCCAAGGTATGCCAATACGTGTCAAGGAGTATCAAGGAAACAAAACTAAGAACCAAGCTAAAATGAAAGGAATTGAACACATAAGAGGGTTAATAATTCAAGACTCTATATTTTTCAAAAGGGGCATGCTAGGCACACTAATAATAGGTTCCAATACATGCCATGTTCTAATGTGCGCCAAGTTCTCATGTATGTTAATGCATGCCCAAGTTTTCCAGGGAATGATAGGGACTTCAAGGCATACCAACACATGTTAGGAGAGTGTTATGCTATGATAGGACCTGCCAACATGTGCTTGTGTGTCCTAGTCATGGAAATATGTTCTAGGTAAAAATATGTTCTAAGAAATGTGAGGTGACAAGGAATGTTAGTGTGTGCCAAATCATGTTAATATGTGCCAAGAGTGTTGAGGACTGATAGATATCT
Source organism: Pinus albicaulis (assembly GCA_034641835.2). NCBI lineage: Eukaryota > Viridiplantae > Streptophyta > Pinopsida > Pinales > Pinaceae > Pinus > Pinus albicaulis. The sequence continues at coordinate 1,601,057,014 of CM076575.1, read as the reverse complement.
CTCATTAATTGAATTTACAAAGCTTGATTATGTATTAAATAATTTCTACACACACAAATGGAACTTTATCTAAAGGGAATTTGTTATATAATAAACCTAATAGAGATTAAGCATGTATTGACTCGTAGGAAAACTATATTCTCATTACATGAGGGAAATGATACACACTAATTACTTCTTAATAAATTTACTAACTCTAACCACTATATGGCCTTGGACACACAATGAAAAATACTCCACAACAATGGTCTTAAAGCATTATCTTTTGGCAAAAAATATAGTAACATGCACATAACATCATCAAAAACTCATTGGAATGATCAATGATGACGAATATTTTTCGACTTTCACCAAAAGTAGCATTGGTAAGGGTCAATATGAGATCATCACTAGAGGTGTCACCAAAGAGAGAATTAGTGACGGACTTTTAACAACCCTCACCAAAAGTGTCACTAAAAATGGCTTTGGTGACAAACCTTAAAGGACCGTCCCTATATGCACATACAACAATGCTTTTTTAATGACCATCACCATATGTGACATTAGTGATGGACCTTAAAGGTCTGTCAGAGGCATGACCCTCACCAATGTCCTTTTTTCTTGTAGTGATAGGTGGTGTAGTTTACATGTGCTTTTGTGTACATGTTGTGCAGGTGGTGTCGTGTACATGTGATGTTGTGCACATGTTGTTCAGGTGGTGATGTGTACAAGTGGTATTATGTACATGTTGTGCATATGGTATAGGTATAGATGTGGTATTGTGTGCATGTCGTATATCCTATGTTGCAAGCATGCAGTACTTAGTAAGTATGTACATTGTGAATTCATGGTATCGTGACATGTGTATTTGTTGTGATGTACTTTGTGTAAGTATATATATTGTGTTGTACACCAGATGTAGGTGTATGTGTTGTGTTGTACACCGGATGTAGCTGTATCTGTTGTGTTGTGTTGTGTGTTGGGTGTACGTGTATGTATTTTATGTCAGGTGTAGGTGCATGTGTTGTATGGTGTCGTATGTCATGTGTGGTTGTATTTGTGTGATGCACGCTATGTGTATGTGTACATGGTTGAAGAGAAGGCACTGGGTGTTTTTCAGGTGTGGAAACCGATCCAGTGTGCGTACACAAAGAACAAAGGATAAAGGTAGAAGATAAGGATCGATTAAAGGATGAGTATAAGTATTTTACTTAAGTTTTTGTATGCACGTGATCTATGATTCTAATTTATGATGGTTACATGTGATCTATGATTTTAGTTTATGATGATTGCATGCTATGTGCGATTTTGATTATGATCGTTGTGTTTTGAGCTAACCAGATGTGATATGTGTATACATGATGATTTGGTCAAAGATGTTAGTTTGACTTGTTGACAGGAAGTAAACAGGATTGCAGGGGTATCTTATTGATGAGCTATCAATGAGGTATGATTTGAGGTTATTTAAATTTGTTTTGAGTCTAATGGAAATTATGTTTTTGGTACAGGGATGCATGAACATGCCCGATTAGGTGGTTGAAACTGATTGCAAGAGTCAGTAGCAACAGAAAAAAGGAATTGAACAATTTAGGATCAAGGCCATTGTGGGACACTGGTACCCAATAGTGTCCATTTATTTCCATGAGCATGCTATGACCAATATGATGGTTTTAAGGCAGGGATATACCTTGGTTTTTGGACCTTCTTATGTGAGGAATCCTTGGCAAGGGATGGGTTTCCTGAGGGACTATGTAGCAGAGAAGGGGATTCCCATAGAACTTGGAAGGTGTGTGATAGCACGGAAGGGGGTGACTGGATTGCCCAAGGGACTGTGTAGCATACAAGGGAAGGTTGGGGATGGATTTTTTTTGGTCATTAGCATTTCCATATGGAATCAGATGCACATTGGGAGTGTGCCTTGGAACAATGAGCCAGTAATTGTTCACTGAGAGGAAAACAACATAGGATTATAGCGTTAGACATTGGATGTATACTTTGGCTCTGGCAGAGGATTCTGGACTTCCTGAGAAAGAGGTTAATCCTGGTATTCTTTTTTAGGGTGGAGGTGTGAGCCTCTGGATTCCCTTGTTGTTGATGCAGACATTGTATCTTTTTATTTGTTGGTTAGAGAAAATGTGTATATGTGTATATTATTGTAAATATTGTATCGAGATAGATTTATAGAGCTACACAAACAATATGATTATTTGTTGGTTGAATCAATTGTGGTTGTTATTGTAAATATCTTAATGAGTTGTGTTATAAAGCTCCAGTAAACGATAAGTTGTTGTGGTTTTAGCAGGTTGTTCATTGTAAATACTACAACAAGCTAAGTTAGAAATCTCCATGGGTAGTATGTTTTGATTTCAGCGGTCATGTTGGTTGTATGCTTCATTGAACACCGAGGACGTTGTTCCCCCAAGGGAGAGGATTCAGTAAAAATGCTAGTTAAAAATTCGTGTAAAAAAATATAAGACCAAGGTCATGGGACACGTATTCCAAGCTGAATGGTGGGAAAAACATCCTAGCGGGTGTTCATTCAAATTATTATGGCTACATAATTTGGCAAAGGCATTTGAAAATGAAAGAGACATTAATTGGAATTTATTTATGAAACTAGTGGAAATTCGGAGAAAATGACGGTGAAAGGTCATAGGTTGCATGTGAAGAGGAAAATGAAGGAAAATAATGGAAATTTTAAGAAAATATAGGCCTTAATAATAAAAAGGATTTTGAGGATCATTTGGAAATAGTTTTCTCATATTTTGATCAGTTCTATGGTGGATCTCTCTTCTATTCTCTGACTCATACTCTTGGACACTTAGAGTTTCTTGGAGCACTCTTGGAGGAGTGTGGCATACTTGGTATTTGGAGCAAGATGGAAAATGTAAAGTAGGAGAGCGCAAGAGGACATCAGGATGAACGACTACAGCTAAATTTCTTTGCAGGTATGGAGTTGCACGAATGGTGTCCTTGCTAGTTTTGGCATGCATGGAACATGCATACGATTTCTTGGTTATGATTTATCTTTGGCACGAAAGATTTCTTGGATTGATAGTGGTTTTTCCTATCCTTGCCATTTCCTAGATAGCCATGGTGTTGTGGGTATATTTTCTCTCGTTTTCTGGTTGTTTCTCATGTTCCTTTTCTTGTGGGTTGAGTTATTAGTTCCTGGAGCCTTGGTTGGGAAAACGTTCTAGAGCCCTGTGACAACTTGGGTTGACTTATTAGTCCTAGATCCTTGGTTGGAAAAATGATATGGAGCCCTTGGCAAGTTGAGTTACTAGTCCTGAAGCCTTGGTTGGACAAACGCTCTAGAGCCCGACAACAAATGTGGGTTGAGTTACTAGTCCTAGATCCATTGTTGGAACAAATTCTCTGGAGCCCTAGACATCTTTGGTAGAGGCCGATCTCGTGATTGTTAGTGATGTATGACCGTGAGGTGAAATTATTAGTTGAGGGTTGAGGTGGTTTGGCCTATGGAAGCCCTGGTTTGGTTTTGATGGATTTTTTCCATGAGATCCCACATTCATGCTTGGAATATGGCATGGGGGTGATTGGTTGAAGAGAGATTTGGTTGAGCCAATCTATGGTTAGGTGTAACGTGGAAGTCCCAGACCTGGTTTCATTTTTCATATGTTAATAAGAGCTTATTTCCTCTTGTATTGACGGGTAAATATACTTGTTTATATGTGGTTTTTATGGTTGTTATATCCTTGTTATTTATGTTGGTTATGAGCATGTTTTATGGCAATGATGATGTATGGATATCATCATGTTTTGATCTATAAATGAATTAGCAATGAATATATGACCTAATAGATGATAATGCAACTAATGTGATAATGCATCAATGCTTCTTAGCGATTCCCAGATAAGTATGAGACGCCTATGCTTAGATATATTGTTTAAACCTGTAGGATGTATATTTGTGACATGTTTGACGAAATGACTGTTCTGGTTGGGATTGTTCAGGTCAAATTCCTTGATCAAGTTTTGTGTTAGAGGCTTTGTCTTGGTTTCATTCATTGTCTCGAAAAGTCTCATCAAGTTCTGGGTAGTGGTTGGAGACTAGCCCTGAAAAAATGGATTAAATCTCGTAGTCTCTAGCACATAACTAGCTGAAAAATACTGCAGTCTCTCCCTTGTAGGAATTGTGGGAGAAACTGGAGGGTCCCAGTTGCATGCATTCCCATGTCATGGGAGAAACAACGGGTTTTTTCAGTGAAAATGAAATTTGACTTAGGGTTGGGGAACCTAGAGGGGTGGTTTAGCTTTTGTGGGTCTTGTAGCTCCTAAGGAAGGTCATTAAGGTTTTCTTATGTTGATTCCACTTCCTTAAGGTGATATAGGAGGTTGAATCATATCATATTAACTCTCTGTCGCATGTTTACCCTGGTCGGCCGATTACTTGGGTAGATGAGGGAGGATGGTGTTACGATGGTTGTGGACAAAACACGCAAAAAATATTTTTTATCGAGTGCAAGTTCAAAGATTTAATTTTAGCCTAGACCTAATTTCCAACATATCTAGCATATAAAGGAAATTTATTGATCTCCATAAACTAATGATGAAAATTAATAGTAAAACATTGGCATAATAAAACAATTGTGAAAGGATTAAAAAAAATTAAGCCAAAAGCTAGAGGTAAATTTGAAGGTGCCAAATATATGTTCATGGGAATGAAAAACAATGATGCCATTAGGTCAAGGGGTGTATCATATTTTATACATATTTTTCTACTCTAGCCTTCATTTTTTAAGAGTATTCATGGGCTCTGAAATATTTATTTATTCCAAACATCCAAGCCTTTGCCCCTTCAACCTTACTACTTTTTCCATCAAAGGTATGATTCTTTTCTTTCTTTAACTCCTATGACATTGAACTCATCTCACTTCTCCTTTGTTGGTGGTGTCCTATGTTTCTAGATTAGAAAACTTCTCATTGTTGTTTCCCTTCTTTCTAGAATGTTGAGTGGAGTGTCTCCTCTCATTGTGTCTTCACTTTCCTATGTAGGTCTTTTCTTTGACTTTCTACCCTCTACTCTTTTAACTTCCAACCAAAAATTTTGAATTTTAGATGAATTTTGCTTGGATTTGTGCTTCCTAGATAGTTGGCACTAAGATCTTGTTGCTTTTTCCTATAGTTCTGAAGAGAACCACAAAATCAATGCATTTACTTCCTTTTGTATTTCTTGAGCTGTGATAATATTTTCATTGCTTTCTTTGCAACTTCTCAATTCATCTCTCAAACTCCTAGTATGTAATATTCCCATTTTAGCACACAGCTAAATAGTATATTAAATTTTTGTTTTATCACCTAATAGCTAAATAAATGGGTAAGGAAGCCCATGCATATTAAAAATATGAATAAAATCCCTCAAATATGAAAGGGGATAGTCATAAGAGCTGGATTTCACACCCTCATGTGTGAAATAGGACATTTTCATGGAGACAAGGTCAAGTTTGACCAAGTCAACGCTGGGATAAGAGGTGGAGAATAGTTTGATAGACAACGCAGTATGAATGGAAGAGGGTTATTTGGTGGAGGAAACCCTAATGAGTGGGACCGACGGAGAGAAGGCTTTCACTTGTTTAAAAGGAGGTCAAGGCAGCCATTTTTATTCACGTTGAAGATTATTGATCTCATTGTCTGTTTAGACTTTGTGCATTCTCCTGTTGTTTAGCAGAGTTGCAGTGCTACTTAGCACAAGTATTTCCTATTGAGGCCAAGCATCCTCCTTCAGCTACAACGTTATTTCTACAACATAATAATGTTGTGTTGCAGGGTGTTGCAGTAAGGGTTTACAACACCACTTCCAGCACTTGTTTTTCAGAGGAGGAGGCTCTCTTTCCTTTGAGAGATCATTTTAAAATTAATGCAACAGAACAATGTGAGCCTTGATATAACTTATGTGTTGTGGCCCTCACACAACAAGAGAAAAAAAAATATTTTAACTTATGGGCATCCAAAATCCCAAGAGAGGGATGATATTTTCCACCCCCATATGCCTCGACTACCATATATGACGTGAAATATGGTTAAGGGAAATTCACACCCTCTAATTCATCGAAACTCAAGACAGCATGGTGGATGGTTTTGTTGGGCACAGTTCCCTAGCGGGCTAGTCTTCTGGCACCTAAGTTTTATATCTCTATTATGCCTAATTTAGTTGCAGTAAGGTGTGTACCTTTCGTTAAACCTCAAGTACCCAGATTTAAAATTAATACAAAAAAACAATGTGAGCCTTGATATAACTTATGTGTTGTGGCCCTCACGCAACAAGTGAAAAAAAGAACATTTGAACTTATGGGCATCCAGAATCCCAAGAGATGGATGACCTTTTCCACCCCCATATGTCTCGACTCCCATATATGACGTGAAATATGGTTAAGGGTAAATTTGGCCTGTGCAAAGGCATGGCCTTTCCCTAACTCCTAGACTTCTATATTTTTGGATACTCACGCAACAAAAAGGGAAATCCAACTGCAAAAATATCTGGGTCATTCCTAAAGTAGCTAACCTTGCGAACCTTATATATATGTATTCTTCTGACATGCTAAGGAAAAGGGAAATATGGAAAAGTATATAAGGCAAGGAGCAATATTCCAAAATCCAAAGTTCGTAGAAAAGCTTAGTCCAAGTTTGGACCTCAAGCTTCCACAGATCACACAAGTTTGAATTCCACTCTTAAGCAGTTTATCATTCAATTCATAACATTGTGAATTTATAGGATATAAATGAATTATAATCGAAGTAATAACATCAAAGAAAACATGTAGAAATTCACAACTTATAATCATCATTCATAAGGTATCCACCTGCCAACACAATTATGTATACATTCAGCTCATAGCATGTAAATATCACATAAATCGTGAATATGGAAACAAATATATGGTGCTACCAGTCATTGAAACCATAACATACAAGATAGATAGAAGCGAGTGTAATAGCAATATTCGGGCATTCACTTATGAATATATAAGAAAATATTAAAAATCATTAACATAATAATGTTATCATAACTTGCGATCCAAATATGCACAACTTTATACTTATTTGAATATATATAATGGTTGGAAATTTAAGGAGGAACTTCAACTCTCCACCCAACCATAGGCCAACTATAGTGCAACCTTTCTTGTAGTTGACAACCCTTGAGGCGGATCCACAATCTAAAGGAATTCTTGCTCAAGGGACTTCACACCAATGGTTTAAATGGGCACTCAGAGATGGACTTCACTATCCAGTTGGCTTATCAACTATCCTTTGAAAGTAAGTACCACAATAACTCACTTATTCTCTTGAGTCCATTCACAGGACTTCAGCTAAGGTCCATATGGGGTATTGCTTAGTCCAGGAGACTGAATCCACTATATAGTGGTTTAACAATTATCTTTTCATAGAAGGCACCACAAGGGTCTACAGTTCACTGTATAGGTGGTTAACACCTCTAGCAAGCACCACAATGACTTAGATTTCACTTTCTAGGTGGTTTATCAGCTATAGATCAAGAACCATTGTGATTGAATCATCCACTAAGCCTCCCATTGACCAGATAGGCATATAAAAATAGCCTAGTAGCCTCAAACAAAAAACACGTGGAATAACACCTAAAATTCACATAGCACAAGGCTCAGCAATTAGCTCCACGATTGTCTTGGATTCCTTTTATTGTGATCCACAATGCCATGTTATTTGCACAAGTCTTGGACAATCCCCAAAACAAAAACCAACCAACTAGAAGTACTAGAAGAGGAACTTGATCCAAAAGAACACCACTCACTTCTCTGTTGTGTGTAAATATAATTCCCTCAACATCCCTTCATTTTCATTAAAGGTGCAGTCTCTCGTGGATTCTCAGTCCACTTTCTAGTATCGATGTCAAAAATCCTTCCCAAAAATCCTTCTTTTCCTTTCATCTACTTCCATAAATGTTTTCCATTATTCCCTTTTCCACATGCATTAGTCTTTTGCAAGATATTCGGTCATTCAAATATTCTCTATCCATATGATTCTTGTATCCCCCTATATGTTCTCCTTCTTGTGCATCTTTAAATTCCATTATTATTTATCTCAACAATTTTATCGATTGAAAGATAAAACGATAAACTAATATATTGATATTCATAACTACAACATAGCCCTAGTAGCAAACCAAAACAGAAGGCTGCACACATGGGAAAAAATAATGATATCCAACACAATGTCAAAGGATTAATTGTTTCATATACCTTGAACTATAAAATAAATTAGCAAAAAAAAATATTAGTATGAGGACTTAAAATCATATGCAACATGACAAGCCAATCTAGTTGAATCTCCTAATTGACATGCGAAAGTCATTTGTTGCATTTCTTCAAAGGACCTTTTAGTACCCTGGGTCTTTTCCAAGAAGAAGTTATAGGGTATTATAAACACAAACCAAGTTTTTCTACCTTCCTTGATTGCAATCAATTTCTCTTGAGCTAATCTAATCCAAAAATAACATAAGCACTCTAATTCCTCTCCGGGGAAAAGGAATTCCCCACATATAAGGGCAACCATATAGTAAATAGTGGTAGCTCTAGGATATGTTTGTATGAAGTGTCCACTAGTTTATTGAATTCTACTAAACATGCATATCATAGAAAGTGTCTATTGTGCCAAACTTACTCAGTGGCAAGTGAATAGAGTATCAAAGCTATGATATGCTCCAAGAAATCATTAGATGCATTGGATGAAATATTAAACTTGTGATGATGAAGAATTTGGTACTTGTGTTCTCTGAGAGGCAGAGGCAGAGGCAGAAGCAGAGGCGTACTTGTGTTCTCTGAGAGGTGGAGGTAGGTAGCCCATCAAAGACAAGTGCCCAGGGACTGGATCACAGCTTAGCTTAGGCATCCGACTCTGGATCACAGGTAAATAAAGCAGGTAAATTTCATTCACATAGCTTGTAAATTAAATTTCAGTTTTTTTTTTCGTGTCTTGTTTTCTTGGGTTTTTAAATCCTATGCTCTCCATAGGTCCATCGTTCCACAGAAATCAAGAGAGAGGATCATACATGAATTTACCTCTGGACGTGAATTTACCTTAGGAGTATGGAACGATGTCTATCCGGGGCCTTCTGACTCCTTGACGGTTTAATGATTAGGCTTCTCATGCATATGAATGAATCTGTGTTGATTTTCATTTCTGACCCAGGCCTATATCATTGATTCCCATTTCTTTCTCGACAGGTCGTTAAAAACAGCCCTGGGTGAAATATAAACAACTCTGGATTATAAGGTACGTTCAAGTCAGCAGGGCAATGCGAATTGGGTATGGATTTTACACCATACTAATTCCCTGAACGTTTTTCGAAAGATGCAGAAGAAATGTCTTGTGGTGTTGAGTCTTGACTTCTGTACTAATTCCATAAATGGCTTTAAAAAAGATGCAGAAATCTCCACAATGTTGGAGAGATGGAGATTGAAAAATACCTGGGATTGACTTAACGGACCGCAATTTTATGTCGACGGCCATGCAACAAGCAATCAATAAAACCGCTGATAGCGAATCCAATCAATTTTACAGAATACCACTGATCGTTTTAATTCACTGAGGCATAACTTCCATTCGCAATCCGTCAGCCTGTCAATCTGGATCTGGGCGATGACCATCTCATCGAATATGGGAGCGTTTTTCTGGACAAGGAATTCCTCAGAGCCTGCCGGTGGCCACTGGGAGCGTTTTTTTGGGGAAGAAATTCCTCAGAACCTGGCGGGGCGGTAAAGTGGGGAGTGGGGTTTCGGTTTCGGGGCGGTAAAGTGGGGAGTGGGCTCCCTCGAATCAATCTGACTTTTCTGAATCTGTTGCATTTGAAAGCCCAGGGACGCATCCTCCATCATATGATATGCTTCTGGTAAATTTATTCTCGAGTTCTTTCTATTCTATCACTCTGATTATAGGTTAATGGATTTAATTTCATTGACATAGCTCTCAATTCCTGCAAATTGAATTGCAGTGTCTTATTTTCTTCGGTTAAAATTGAATTGCAGTGTCTTGAATTCCATCTGTAAGATTCTGAATTGCAACATATTTTTTTTTGTGTCTTATTTTCTTTTATTTTTTAAATTAAATCCCAGATCCTCTGCATCCATGGTGACGCGACAGAGGGATCACAAAATCCAGAGAAACAGGGCCTGCAAATATAACTGCAAGGAAAAAGGGACCCGGATAGATGAATCCATCTCCATCTCTAACATTCTGCTGTACTGCTGCATTACCATGGCGCTGCTGAATAAACGACCTCATGCGGTTATGTTACCTTTCCCCGCTCAGGGTCATATTCCGAGTGTATCTTTCTCCGACGCTTATTTATTTGCCTCTCTTCTCGTTGAGAAAGGTTACATTCCCTCAAAGGTATAATTTCTACAACTTCGTTTATGGCTCTATGTTCTTACATACCAACTCTGTATATCAGACACAGTATGGTATGGTATGGTATTGTACTGTGATGCAGATGGAAGTTGTTTAGAAAATGGATATATGGAATGCCCCAGTTGTAGTTGCGGTTTTAGTGAATGTATGGGCTCCAACGTTAGCTCTCTCATTATGGAGCATACTCCATCTTTGAGAATGTTTCAATTATTAAATTAGGTTAGTCACTTTGTTTAAAACATTAAATTTATTTCAAAAAACTTTTGTTGGTTACTCTATATATAAGGCATAGCCGACCATTAAATTTTAATAATTGTCGTTTTTGCAGAGGGAAAATGGAGGGCGTGAAGAGTTAATTTTGCAGAGGGCATATGAAGGGCGGGAAGAATATGCAAGTATGTCATGATAGATGAATAGAAGATATGAATTCATTAGCTATTATGACTTAAAATAAACTTGGATTCATTTATTTTCCATGTAATTACTCTAAAATATCGTAATAATAAAAATTATATTCTTTTGTTTGACGAGGCTAAAAGCCCTTTCTCATTGCTTTTGAGGATGGACCATGGCTATCCTCAAGGGTTTGTGTCTATCTCTTCATCCTACTTCTTCATTTTCTTTTATGTATTCATTTTAGAACTAGATTCTTTTAGTTTAATAGGTTGTAAAATTAGAAGTATCAAATCATACATTATAACATGTTAATTGAAATTTTAAAATCTTAAATGAACTTGAAGTTGTGTATGTGCATTTGATTTAAACCAATATACTATTTTTTCCAACCATGGGTTTTTATGATAATTTCACATTTTTTGTATGTTTGTTTATGGGTTCAATTTTTGTATGATTAAGATGTATGCGGTTGTTGTATGCATTGATTGCGGTGTGGTACTTGCAATAAATTTGTATGCATATTGACTGCTTGATTTTTTGTGTGATCAAATTGTATGTTTTTATTGTATGCATTGATTGATGTGTTTTTCTACTACTTTCTGGTCATGAATTTAAATGCAGAATTATGTGTAATGATTGTTGTTTGATATTCATTTATATTAAATGTTGAATTTTGTATAATGATTGTTTCTTGAGATTCATTTATATGATTGGGTAGTTACATTGAATGTTTGATATTTTGAAACATGTGAAAATTTCCTTTATTAATGCTTGTTGTCTATAACATGTTTGTGTATTGAAAACATTTTTGTGTGATAACCAAACTTTGATATGTAATGTTTCTATGTTTACAATCTTTTGTGTGATGTTCAATATTTGATGTTTATTTGCAACTGTGTATGAAAATAGTTGTTTGAGTTTCATCTATGTGTTTGTATATTTGCAATGGATGTGTTTGACATGATGATATATAATTTGAAATGTATGAATTTTCTTTAGGCTCAATGCTTACTATTGTCTACATTATGTTTGATTCTTCAAAACAATGCTTCTTGTTTGGGTTTCATTTACATATCTATGCACTTTACAATGAATGTGGATGATGCTTTGAAATGTATGTGAATTTTCTTTAGCATATGGCTTGATTGAGTGTCTAGATTAATTTTGTATGATTGGGTGTTTACAACCTTGAATGTATGATGATCAAAATTTGATATGTATTTTTTATTGTGTATTTGTATTTACAAAAAATTTGTATGTATTGATCAAAATTTGAAACGCAATGTATGTTTTTATAATTTTTTGTTTGCAATAATAGAATTTGATGTGATGTTTGTGTGCTTGTGTATTTGTAATGTTTTTTATGTTTGTATTCTTGTGATGTTTGCATGTTTATGTATGCATTGTGTGTTTATACTCCTTGCAAACTTGTGTGTAATGCATCTTCTTTTATGATTTTGTGTGTGCAATAATAACATTTGATGGGATGTTTGTATGCTTGTGTATTTATAATGTTTTTGATGTTTGTATGTGTATATATGTATTGTGTATTTATACTCCTTGTACTTGCAAACTTGTGTGTAATGCATCTCTTTTTATAATTTTGTGTGTTCAATAATAAGATTTGATGGGATGTTTGTATGCTTGTGTATTTGTAATGTTTTTTATGTTTGTATGTTTATGTATCTATTGTGTGTTGATACTCCTTGTACTTGCAAACTTGTGTGTAATGCATCAAAACTTGAAATGTATTCTTGATTGTGTTTGTACTCTTGGTTGTATGTATTCTTGATTGTGTTTGTACTTTTCATTGTATGTATTTCTTATTGTGTTTGTACTTTTAATAATTGTTGTTTGATTGGTTTGTTCATTTATTTGTTTTTATAATTTTGTGTGCAATAATAAGATTTGATGGGATGTTTGTATGCTTGTTTATTTGTAATGTTTTTGATGTTTGTATGTTTATGTATGTATTGTGTGTTTATACACCTTGTATGATTTCTAGCAAGAGTGCAAGAAATCTGGAAAAAACCAGTATTGGGATCTCCTTTCTATGTTTGGGAAGAGAAACTTCAAAGAGTTAAAAAGGATTTAAAAGGATGGGCTAGAAAACAGCCCAGCCCTGTCGAGGAAAGAAAGGCAATTCAGGTAGCGTTAGAGTTGTATCGACATCAAATGGAAGTCTCCCATATCTCAAACGAAATATTAAAACATGAAGAATACCTACAGCTAAAGCTTAACAAAGCCTGTCTACAGGAGGAAGAGTATTGGAGGCTAAAGTCTCGTAGTCTTTGGCTCCAAGCAGGTGACAGAAAAATTTCTTTCTTTCACAAGTAGGTGCAAGCAAGAAGAAGCCAAAATGTGGTTATGGAGATTCAAGAGGACTTTCAAACTCATACAGATTTCCCAAGCATTAAGGAAGCTGCCTACAATCACTTCAAGAATCTCTATAGCGAAGAAGTAGATTGGTGCAACACCCAAATTTTTTAGAGATGATCCCCCAAAAGGTATCAAGTAATATGAATCAGTGCCTCACTGCCCCAGTGACTAGCAAAGAAGTAAAGGCAGCCCTGCAAGCAACGGAACCAGATAAAGCCCCGGGGCCTGATGGGTTCACTGCGAGATTTGTCCAAGACTGTTGGCACATTGTCAAAAAAGACCTAATCAGAATGATCTTGAAATCCCAGGATTGTCATAAAATAGGGGGCAGTACTAATTCAGCTTTCCTGGCCCTAATTTCAAAAGAAAAGGGTGCCATCTCCTTTAGCAGATTCCGCCCGATCTCCCTTTGTAACATTGGGTACAAGATTATCACCAAAGTCATAGCAAATGAAGAATTTTCTCCCCAAGCTCATTCCTAAAAACCAAGGAGGATTTGTTCGTAGAAGACAAATAGTGGACAATATCATTCTTGTGCAAGAAACAATTCATTCCAGCGCTCAAAGGCAGGAGAAAGGGATGGTTGTAAAACTGGATCTTACAAATGCCTTTGATCGGGTAAGACATAAATTTCCTTTTGAAGTCTTGCCTAGGTTTGGGTTCAGTCATTCTTTTATCAGTTGGATCTGGCCTTGTATTGCTGAACCCTGGATCGCCCCATTGGTAAATGATCGAGCCACCGAATTTTTTAAAGCTTCAAGGGGGCTTAGGCAGGGCTGCCCCCTTTCCCCTATGTTGTTTGTTCTGCAAGCCTCTGTTTTAAGTTTCCAATTGGAGAAAAAGCACCAGGAGATGGAAATTATGGGCCTCGGGATTGTCAGAGGCATCAAGGACATCAATCATGCCCTCTTTGCAGATGACTCCCTGCTGCTTTGAGGTGCTTCTCTGTGTACTGCTAAAAAGTTTAAACAAGAAATTGACAAGTTTTTGAAGCATCTGGAATCATGCTAAATACAGGAAAATGCAAACTCTATGGCTAGAATATTCCGGGCTTAGAGCTGTCAACCATCATCCGTTTTTTTGGGTTTGCAGGTACCATACATTGGGACTCCTTCAAGTACTTGGGTTTGCCGGTGTTTCAAAAAAATTTCTCCAGCAGAGATTGGCTTCCTTTGCTGGATAAATTCAAAGCCAAACTCCAGGGCTGGGGTAACTCTTGGCTCAATCTAGCTGGGAATCTAGTCCTGATAAAATCGGTCTTAAATAGCCTACCCATCTTCCAATCCTCCTTAATGCTAGCTCCTAAAGGAGTTCTCAGAAAAATGGAAGCACTTATAAGAAATTTCTTATAGAAAGGAGGAAAGCAAAATTCTCGCAAGCTGCCACTGGTCAGTTGGGATAAGCTTTATTTTCCCCTTCATGAAGGTGGTCTCAAGATGAAGGATCTTTCTGCCCACAACATTGCACTGGCAGCTAAAATTATTTGGAGACAAGTCTCTCTGAAACCTGGTTGGGCCCAAAGAGCTTTATGGAAAAAATACTTTGGCCATCAAAGACTTAGAAGTCTGGACTGCAATATAGAAATAAGAAATGGTTCCCAAATTTATGCGTTGTGCAAACAAGCTTTGCCATTAATCCAACAGAACTGCTATTGGATTCCTGGGAATGGAAAATCAATTCATCTCTGGACTGACAAACTAATGACAGATCGTCCTCTAGCATATATGAAGGATAGTGAACCTCTTATGCATTGGATGATCCAGAGAGACATCTCCACGCTATGGGATATCTCTAAGTGGGAGGGCACAGAATGGGCTAGATGGGAAAAGCCCGATTTGCCAATGGATTTGGAATAATCGTGGCAACTATTAGTGGAAAATTTGAAGGAGAGGGCTCCTCTAAACATGTTGTAGCAGGACGATAGAGGCTACGGATCGCTGACTGGTCGGTACACTGTTGCACAAGGATACAGATCTCTCACCATGGTTCCACATGTCCCCTGCAACCCAGCCAAATGGAAAGGTGTATGGATGCACAAAAAAATTCCGAAAATTGATATATTTTCTTGGTTGAATGTTCATGGCAGCATCCTTACTGAGGATAATCTCAAAAAACGAGGTTTCCATGTTCCTTCCCGGTGTGTCATGTGCTGTGTGGAGCAGGAGACAGTCAACCATATCTTGCTTGATTGCGTCTTTGCCAAAGATGTTTGGAGGGAGGCATTACGTTTCTGGGATTAGAAAATTGCATTTCCAAGTCATATTTCATTTTCTTTTGCTAACTGGAGATCTAGGTATCCTGGGAAATTAATCAACAAAAGCTGGGTTGAGGTAGGTTGGATGGCTTTGCCGAAAATGGTTTGTTGGAAGCTGTGGCTGGAAAGAAATTGCAGAATCTTCCAAGGCTATTCTCATCAACCCTAGATGGTCTACCTTAAAGCCAAGTGCCTGCTAATGGATTTCTTACTGTTGGCGGATAAATCCATCTTGCGGACAAGACCGATCTCCCTAGTACTAAAAGTATCTAGCAACAAACAACCAAATAGACTAATCTTTCTCTAAGCATATACGATCTATGAAAAGCTCTATAGAGGTGTTAAGGACTTACCGTTTGTCCAGTGCCTGTTTGAAGTCGTTATTGTCCCTCGCACGCTTGAAGGAGTTTTCCTCGTAAACCTGCAGTCACAAACAAGAAAAATATTACATAGCACCTGTATAGAAATCATCATAAACCATGCTTATCATAGTGATCAAGGAATCATAAAATAAAACCATTGATTGAAAGCTTATTGAGAAAAATGAGTATATTTGCATTAATTTCAAAAGAAGAAAATCCTTACAACCTGAGCCTTGATGTTGCACAGGACTTTCCGGGGTCCGAAGAAGGAATCTCCTTTACTTTGATAAGCTCTGCACTCCTCCAACCAAGACTAATAGAGGTATGTAATCTTTCCTCACAAAAGTCTTAACTAACTAAGTCTAAATCTCAACAGCACTTAACTTCAAATATTCTAAAGCTTCAACTCCAATTCTCAATCTCCAAAAACTTAACCATTTGAGGCTACCCAATGCCTCCTTTTATAGAGCAGATGAGGAGGTTAGGATTCCACCTTTTAAGGGATATAATCCTCCTTCAAAGGGATAGACTCCTCACATCAAGGGATTAGTTCCTTAAGGTGAGGGATACGTGCACCTTATCAAAGCATACTCATCTCCAAAAATTCTCATCTAGAACCTTCTAGAATTGACCTCAAACCAACTTTTTAACTTTACTTTCTCGCCTTTTTGAGTTTGGAGGGGGTACGTAGGAATTCCAAAGGAAAACTGCGTTCTAGAACACAGGTAAGCCATGCATTACCTGCGTACCCAAGCCAGGAACGTAAGAAGGCTTCATGTTACCTGCGTAACCATTCTTTCAGAGGTTTTTAGGGTTTTTCTTCTTGTTTCAGGGCTTGACATGAGGAGTAAAGGTTGTAAGACTTGCAGAGGAGGTATGTATGAGTGTTAATGAGCTCATAAAGGTAGCAGAATGTCAAGGTGACAAATTTTAGTGTAACACTTACAGGGAAGGATGAGCTCAGTTGAATTTGCCAATTCCGGAGATCAAGAGTGTGATTGGGGGAGAGAACTGGGTCTGCAACTTCCATTGGCAATCAAAAATGAAAAGAAATTAGTGGAATGGAAAATAAGAATGACAAGTGAGGATTTTACTGAATGGAGCAAAGGGACTTGTCACTGTCTTCACTTTGACAGGGCAGCCAAAGGCAATCCAGGGAAAGAGGGAGATGGAGGAGTTATAAAAAATCCAAATGGAGTTATTGAGCATAGATATGCATGGGGGCTAGGACACAACACCAACACTCAAGCGTAAGCATTAGCTTTGCTTCAGGGCTTAAGACAGCTAAAAAAACTTGGAATAGAGCAAGCCATAGTCTTTGGCAATTCTCAAAGCATCATCCGGATCCTAATTAAAAATTCTGCTCCTAAAGACCTCAGACTCAACAGAATTATTGTTAGAATTAAAACAGTAATGTATAAATTTCAAGAAATCAGGTTTTTTCATGTACTTCGAGATAATAATAAGGAAGCTGACAATGAAGCCAACAGAGCGGTCCAACTCTCGTCGAAAACACTGCTAAGCGACAAAGAAGAAATCTGGGACACGATCCCATAGATTGGATTGGAATCTATATGTTCTTTTGTATTTTGTTAAAGTAGTTCGTTTGTATTCACCGAATAGTTTCTCCCTCGAATATTGCAAGATTATGCTCTGCTAAAATCCGAAATCATTCCTTTGTTGTTCAGCTGATGGAAGTGAGGGAATGGATAGAAGACCACTCCCCATGTAAGTTTCCCAGCAACCTCTTTTGAATTTTTATATAAAAATCCTAACCGGTTCTATTAAAATAATAATAATAATGATGATGTAATGTATGTGAAATCTATTGTTAAAATTTGAACTTATAACTATTTCTAAAGAAATAGTTTGAATGGTAGAAGTGGACATAACGTGTTTGCGAACCAATATAACACTCTCACCCAAATTCAAAACCATGTAAAAGCAAGATTTGTAAATAGTTGTGTTAATCTCATGAGTATGATGAAAATTCCACTCAACTCAATCCCATAAATAAATCAATTTTATAGTTGAAAAATAAAACATACTATTATTTACATTAAATTAAAATTTTAAACTGCAAATATTTCATAAATAAAATTATTATAATATTTATGATTTAATCATTTTTTATTAAAATTTAATAATTATAATAATACTTTATAAACACTATTTTTTTAAATATACAAATTATAATATTTATTTATAATACTTAAAATTAGATAAATATATTTAAAGTATTTAAGTATACTTACACAAATCCTCATTAATAAAAATCAAATACTTCAACATTAAAATTATACATCTAAATAAAAATCACATATTTAAATATTAAATAAAGTATGCAATTAAATTGAAAATTTCAAATATAATATAAAATTACAAATTCCATTTTAAAAATAAAAATAACATAAAAATATTTATTGCTCGTGAGGTGTAAGGTAGATAATGACATGGTGTTTTATTATGGCACTCTATAGTGTAAAGGTCATCGGTGGTCTATACTGAGTGCGATTATCGATAGGTTTTGATAGCTTAAATGTCCCTAAGTCCCAACTACTCAAGGCGCAAACTAAACATGTCAATCATCTCAAAACTCACATTATTTAAAAAAGAAAAGACAAATCATACAAATCTTTATATTAAAAAATGTTTTATAAATTCCCCGATGGGGGTGAGGTCCTTGCAACACGTCGAGGATGAGCCTCATGTATGAATAAAGGTGTCATGTATTGAATACATGTGGAGTGGGTGTGAGGGATTGTCCTTCTGGTCCCTTCACCAAAGCATATGTAATGGGAGGAGTGCTATCAGCAAGCTGCTGGAAACTTGTGTCAGTATTAACATTGTGTTGGCGTTTGGGGGTGATGAAAAATTAAGGGGTGGGAAGATGAGGGAGCCCGACATTTGTATATGTTCTCTGGTCTGGTGTTGGACCACGCGGTGGCCTTCGAGGAGAAAAAAAAAACGTCAGAGATTATTTGGTAGGAGTGGTTTGTGTGTGCTCGTTTTCAATTTCCAATTTTGTGACCTCGAGCGTGGGTGTGATAGTGTTTGGTGGATTGATGGGTGGTCTTTGCGAAGAGAATTCAGAGGTTGGTTATCACCATAGGGAAGTTGCGCTCAGCCACCGGCTACTTTGTGGTCGTCTTTCTTTCAATTGTCTGTGTTGGTGTATTTGGTTTCTCCGGTGGTGATCTTTTTCTAGTAGTGGGCAGTGGTATTTGGTGTCTCTGATAGTGATGGTATTTCTCTGGTACTAGGAGGTGGTATTTGGTTTCTCTGATAGTGGTGGTATTTCTTTGGTAGTGGACAATGATACTATGTTTCTATGGTGTGGTGGGCAATGGCATTTGGTGTCTCTGACGATGGTGTTTGGTTTCTCTGGTGGAGGGTCTGGCCTATGGATTCTGAATGTGGCGGTTCTCCATCTCTATGAATTATGGAACCCCCTACGTGACGTGGGTGCTCCCCATCCCTAGCCACCCTAAGGCCTGTGGGTGTGGCGAACTCGACAATTGTCACTGTGGTGCCCCGTTGGGGTGGCAAGACTCCTTTTTTCCTATATGAATAAAAAATCGACTTACAACAGAAAAATATTATAAATATATATATCTTATATTTTATATCTTTATATTTCATATATTGAAAATTCATAATCTTAACGTAATTGAATTTATTATTTGATTCCATATTACATAGCGTTGTATATATAATTTGTATTTCTTTGTATTTTATTTTTTTATGGTGAGTGATTATACGTGAATAAAATTATGGTTTTTAAAATAAAATAAAAATGTAAAATAAAATAATTTTTTTTATGAATAAAATTAGAATTTGTCTCAATAGATGAAATTAAGAAAATAAATTAAAAAAATAAAAAATAAATAAATAATATTTCGTATATATTCATCTAATGTAAAAATCAATATTCTTTTTATATTATGCATAAAAAATTCAAATTAAATCTGCAAGGTATGCTTAAAAAAACATAATAATTTAATGAATTCATATTTTTAATTAATGGGTCTGGCCTGTGGATTCTGAATGTGGCGGTTCTCCATTTCTGTGAATTATGGAACCCCCTACGTGACGTGGGTGCTCCCCATCCCTAGCCACTCTAAGCCCTGTGGGTGTGGCGGACTCGACAATTGTCACTGTGGCACCCCGTTCGGGTGGCAAGACTCCTTTTTTCCTATATGAATAAAAAATCAACTTACAAATATATAGATTTTATATTTTATATCTTTATATTTCATATATTGAAAATTTATAATTTTAACGTAATTGAATTTATTGCTTGATTCCATATTACATAGCGTTGTATATATAATTTTTATTTCTTTTTATTTTATTTTTTTATGGTGAGTGATTATACGTGAATAAAATTGTGGTTTTTAAAATAAAATAATTTTTTTTATGAATAAAATTAGAATTTGTCTTAATAGATGAAATTAAGAAAATAAATTAAAAAAATAAAAAATAAATAAATAATATTTCATATATATTCATCTAATGTAAAAATCAATCTTCTTTTTATATTATGGATAAAAAAATTCAAATTAAATATGCAAGGTATGCTTAAAAAAACATAATAATTTAATGAATTCATCTTTTTAATTAATTCACATTTAAATTACTTTCGTTGTGATTTACTTCAAAAAAATTAATCATTTTAATTCAAATGTTAATATTAAAATATGTTAATTGGGTTCAATTAAAAACTTGTGAACATGATGATAATTGAATATAAAACATTTAAACAAAGAATGAAACTCTAGATTAATGAGGTCAAGCGAGTGACTTTATTTTAAGAATAAACTAGTCAATCCATAATAAATCCAAAGCACAATGAACCCATTTTTTTGCACTTCTACCATCATTTTCTCACGCGCACTCCTCCATCCCCAATTCACAATGAACCTATGTTATTGCAATGCTCCCTCCCATCATTTTACAACTTGCATTCCTCCCTCTCATCGTTTTCCTTCTCCAATAACACAAAATCAACTTAATTAAGGCCTCAATATCCATAGGCCTAAAAATTTGACTTTTTGACTTTTTCAAAAGTGAATCCTCCCTCCCACATTCACAATGAATCCAAGAAATTTCACTACTCCCTCCCATCATTTTACAACTTGCATTCCTCCCTCTCATCGTTTTACTACTCCAATAACACAATTTCCATAAGCCTGAAAATTTGACTTTTGACTTTAATTTTTGAAAAGTACTTCCTTCATGTGACCTTTATTTTTTCTGTAGAATAAAAGAAATCAATCGTGTACAATGATCTTATATACAAAGTAAATAAAAATACAAGATAAACATCGATGAATATACAACAGTAAACATGTGCACGTGTTATAACAAAATAATAAGATGACAAAGAAATAAAGATAAAAGCAATATAATGTATACAAGATCTCTTTTTAAAGTGTTGTTATTATTTCTAGAAGGTGAGACAAGAATAAAAAGGTTTGCTCATAATAAATATTTTTACACGTGCATGTGGAGATGCATGTGACTCGAAAATGGAGGTTTAATAACACTAAAAGTCTCTTATAAAGGGAATAGGGTTGACATGACTCCCTATAGAGGTAGATTGTTTAGGAAAAGTCCACAAGAGAAAGTGGAGGAGTCTTGTAAAAACATCAATAGGTCGTGCAATTTGACCCAATCTAATTATCTCACTCAATAACAAAGCATCATAAATCACTTACCTAAACGCAAAAAAACAATGCAATAACAAAATGTCCAAAAGCACTTACCTAAATGCAAAAAATAATGCAATGGTGGAGATGGATATTAGGGAAGAACAATACTACTCTTGTGAACTAAGTGAAGAAAAATCATTGCAAGGCCTACATTAATTCATTTTCGAAAGAGGAAATAACCTTAATGCAAAAAAATAATGCAATAACAAAACGTCCGCAAGCGCTTACATAAATGCAAAAAAGGAATGAAATTGTGGAGATGGATATTAGGGAAGAACAAGACTACTCTTGTGAACTAAGTGAAGAAAAATCATTGCAAGGCCTACATTAATTCATTTGTGAAAGAGGAAATAACCTTAGCATTTATATAATTATTAAGAAAACTTAAAAGAATAAAGTATTATATGAAAATAAAACAGTTACTATTCCTATCACATTTGGTGTTGAAATCATTAGAATAAAGAAAATTGTTATTGTATTTTCAGCCTGTCTCCTTATAATTTATTCAATTATCTCTTGTAGAAGTCTTTGGATTTCCAACAATTACCCACTCGACCTAAATTTAAATAGACCCACACAGAATGATTAAAAAAAGATATTGAAAACAAATGGAAAAACATGTTTCTTCAAAGAAATATGCTCTTTCATGTATTTTTAAATTTTTGTTGTGTGGGTTTACCCAAAATTATATAGAGTCGGCACTAGTTGGATGTCAAACAACTGCCTACACTTGACATTTGGATAAACCTATAAGGAGACAAGACAAAATACAATAAAAAGAAATAGCCTTATGTGAAATAAACCCTAAAACTACTAAACTACTAAATATTAAATATTAAGATAAACTCTATGAGAAGAAACACTCCTATTTGTTGGGATTACTTAGAAAATAAAAGGTAAAATGAAATCAAAGATTGAAGGAACATAGAAAAAGGTTAACAAATAGGAAATACTTATTAAATACAACAATAGTAAATTGTGATCCCTATATATTTTATGATAAAGAACATGTAAAGATCGAGTCAAAGTGCACTAAGCTCTTCCACTGTGCAATAATGTAAATCATGGATGAAATATTGAAAAGGCTAAGAATCAATAAGTAATGTTTCACTTCAAAAAAAGGACCCTCTACTCGAGACACTAGGACATAGAGATAACAACACTTAAGTCTTCCAAAAGTTGCATGTTGAGCTCTCCCTAAAATGCATAAAAGGGAAACACTCCTCTAAACTATGGCTCAGTGGATTGAGACTAGTGTAAGTGTTGGGTGAGTTAACACTCTTTGAAAATTAACCCATTACACTATCCATTTCTCAAAGGGCTCTCAAAATGTGCATCAAAAAAACAAAATTTCTACGTATTATGTCCTACTTATAATACCCTACATGCATTTAGGATATCAAAAGAATATAACTCTTATTGCCAAGACCAGGGGAAAAATGAAAAACGGATTCCCTAGAGATGAGAGGTTATCAATTGGATATATTATTTCGCTGCATAGTTACTTGAGGCAAATCCTTCACATCAAACATAACCATAAGAACCATAGTGTCAAGGAGCTTGAAAAAGGTTCCCAAAAGCTACAACCAATTTTTCAAAATGAGGAAATTCAATCTCATAAGGCCAATCTCAAAAATATTTAAGTCAATACAATTCACCATGCCTTGGGAGAAAAATTATGTGATAAATTATCTTAGATAAGATAAGAGGGCATCCCAACAAAGGCCTTCATTAAATATCTACTCTATAAGATATAAAAAAATAAATGCATGTTCTTAACAATGTTGAAGAAAGAATCACTAATAAAGTTGACATTGAAAAACAATTTTTAACCAATACAAAAAATGTATTTTGGTCATGAGGTGATGAATGAGTAAGGGCTAACTACGAGTTGACTTTGGATTACTTAATAGTGACCTTGAAATTCATCAATCTTTGGGAGCCAAATTATGGGCTAGATTGCACACAATAAAATTAAAAAGATGTGTAGTCTCTAAAGAAAAAACAAACAAAATGCATGTTTTAAAAACTATTGTAGGATTAATATCTGAGCAGGGTAACCAATGACACTAAAAAACAATTTCTAAACCATTACAAAAATGCATGTCACAAAAGGTGAGTAATGAGTGCAATGTGTCGATCCAAACATGCCTTGATCTTATCTCAAAACATCACTCCCTTAAACATGAAAGGTCATGTTACTAAAACTTAACTCTATGTGATGTCCCTAAGAGATTAATTGTACCGAGAGACAAAGTATTTTATCGATCCTCGTATGCTGTAGTCTTGGATAAAGGGGAAAACCCCAAAATTCCCGATCTTTGGATAACATGGGGCAATTTTTGCGACAGGTGGGGAAAAAAAGCTCAAAGTTGGGGTTTGTTGTGGACCCCTCTCAATTAATTAAAGAGGAAAATCCCCTCAAGGAAATCTATAAATACAAAAGTGTTAGAATCAATTGAGGCATCATTGGATTATATTATGTCTCTAATTTCTTCTATCCTAAGGCTCTGAGGGTTTTAATACCCCATTTCTCTTTTAAGTAGTTTCGGTGAAGGTGATCCCACCCTACCTAGTCACCTTTATTTTTACTAGCAATAGAAAGCATTTATATGAGAAAGAAGTGAAGTAAACATATTTTGTCTTTTGTTTACTTGTTCTAGAAAAAGGATCCTCTATCAAAGAGAAGTGGATTATTTTGTGGCAAGGAAAATCAAATCACTTGAAGTTGGTCGAAACTTTCTGAGGAAAACTCCTAATTAGATTGAAGGGAATAAAACCTTCTGAAGTGGACTAAAATTCTTTCGGACATTCTTGAGGCTAAAATTGTAGGACGTATTTTTTTAACATCCATCATTTTCCTAACCAAAGGTGTTTGAGTATGAACAGAGCCCTTTCAAGCTAGTTCGAGAGCCATTCTCAGAAATTTGGGTTGAGAATCGTAGTAGCCGCAATGTCGCAACGCCGCAGCAACCGCAGGGCCACAGGGTTGCATCTGTCACAAGCTATTGTCTGTATAGGCCCCTTTGAGTTTCTGTAACCTAAACAAGCAAGAAGGGTCCCTCCTTCAACAGACTAAAAGTTTGTAGGTGATGTTTATGGTCAATCTGAAGCAATTCAGCCTCACCTGAGTCAACATACTCCCCTAAAGACAATAGGACAGATGTTGATCATTTTACATGGTAGGGGATGTTGCATTCGAGGGTTTGTGGACTCGACACAAGTTCATATTAGGTGAGGGATAAGATAAGCCCTAATCAATATCTTACTTTAAATCTATTACTAGAGAAACTTTGATCAAGTGGATGCAGAAAAGATAAGTTGCAGTTCAAGAGAGAAAATTCAATTAATTGGACTATTGAACAGTTAGAGCATTGGACTATTGTTTATAGGTAAACTATTGATTGAATTAGTTTATGTACACTTGGAAATCAGCCCTAATTGATTGTGGTTTATTGATGAATCATATTATTGTTGAAATTTTTTATAGCTGTCCATGTAAGTTTTTGGAACCATATTATTTTTGTTGAAACTTAAACTTAGGAAGAAAACATAATTAAATGGTTCAATGCCTTGAAAATTTACTTTGATGTATATGGGTACAATACTAAGAAGAAAATTAATCTTGCATGATTGAAGATTTCCTAGCCATGTATTGATATGGTGAGAGAGCTAGGTGAAACACTAGTGACATAATGGGCAACCTTCAAGGATCTCATCAAAAATGTTAACCCAAATGCATACGAAAATGACCACCTCATAAAATGATACTTCGATAAAGATAATGTATAGATTCATTGGACCCTTCTTCTTCCTAGTCAGCTAAAGAGAAGGAATGCATACCAATGATAGTTCAAGAGTGGGTTTGAGCAGTATACCATCATATTTATTATTTTCATATCTAATATAAAACAATGGTGTGAGTTCAAATTTACATGTAAGTCTTTATAAGGAAGCATTTTCTTTCTCATTATCAATGCAATCTTGATTCTTTTTATGTGCTTGTGTTATCCATATATGGTATTTGAGCCCAATGCCCTCAAAGCCATGTCAAGAGTTTCAATGTCTTTAAAATACAAGGTTTCCAATCTTGCAAATTCAACAATTTCGAAGCTGTATCAAGATCCTCAAGCCATTAGAAGACAAGGTCTTCAATCTTTTAAGGCTTTAATATTCTAGGTGCCATGGAGTCTTTGTGAGCGTAAAGGCATAGGGCTACTGTCAACAAAAATGGAATGAGTAATCACTAACGTGACACGTCAAACAGCTAAAATAGTTTCAAGTCATTGCACGTCAGGATTATTTAAGAGGATTATGGAGAAAATCCAATCTGCCTGTGCTTGTATTGATGCCCCAAATTGCAAATCTAGAAGAATCTCAAAATTTCAATCTGAAGCAATTCAGCCTCACCTGAGTCAGCATACTCCCCTAAAGACAATAGGACAGATGTTGAGCATTTTACATGGTAGGGGATGTTGCATTAGAGGGTTTGTGGACTCGACACAAGTTCATATTAGGTGAGGGATAACATAAGCCCTAATCAGTATCTTACTTTAAATCTATTACTAGCGAAACTTTGATCAAGTGGATGCAGAAAAGATAAGTTGCAGTTAAAGAGAGAAAATTCAATTGATTGGACTATTGAACAGTTAGAGCATTGGACTATTTTTTATAGGTAAACTATTGATTGAATTAGTTTATGTACACTGGGAAATCAGCCCTAATTGATTGTGGTTTATTGATGAATCATATTATTGTTGAAATTTTTTATAACTGTCCATGTAAGTTTTTGGAACCATATTATTTTTGTTGAAAGTTAAACTTAGGAAGAAAACATAATTAAATGGTTCAATGCCTTGCAAATTTACTTTGATATATATGGGTACAATACTAAGAAGAAAATTAATCTTGCATTATTGAAGATTTCCTAGTTATGTATTGATATCGTGAGAGAGCTAGGTGAAACACTAGAGACATAATGGGCAACCTTCAAGGATCTCAATAAAAACATTAACCCAAATGCATACGAAAATGACCACCTCATAAAATGATTACTTCGATAAAGATAATGTATAGATTCATTGGACCCTTCTTCTTCCTCGTCTAAAGAGAAGCAATGCATACCAATGATAGTTCAAGAGTGGGTTTGAGCAATATACCATCATGTTTATTATTTTCATATCTAATATAAAACAATGGTGTGAGTTCAAATTTACATGTAAGTCTTTATAAGGAAGCATTTTCTTTCTCATTATCAATGAAATCTTGATTCTTTTTATGTTCTTGTGTTATCCTTATATGGTATTTGAGCCCAATGCCCTCAAAGCCATATCAAGAGTTTCAATGTCTTTAAAATACAAGGTTTCCAATCTTGCAAATTCAACAATTTCAAAGTTGTATCAAGATCCTCAAGCCTTTAGAAGACAAGGTCTTCAAACATTTTAAGGCTTTAATATTCTAGGTGCCATGGAGTCATTGTGAGCGTAAAGGCTTAGGGCTACTGTCAACAAAAATGGAATGAGTAATCACTAACCTGACACATCAAACAACTGAAATAGTTTCAAGTCATTGCATGTTAGGATTATTTAAGAGGATTTTGGAGAAAATCCAATCTGTCTGTGCTTGTATTGATGCCCCAAATTGCAAATCTAGAAGAATCTCAAAATTTCAAAGCCCTTGGTGGAAAAATAATATGGATGTCACATTCCACTCGTAGGTTTGATAATTCAAGGTGTGTGTGAAGCTTGGCAGACAAAGTGTTAATCTCTAACCCTAACTACTGACAATTTATCACTTATTAAATTCATTTGTAAATTAATTTACTACAAATCTAGTGAATAAAAAGCATTGATTGAATTTCAGAAGATAAATAGTAGAAGAAAAATTAACATTGATCTAATACACATTAAAAATATGCATCATCATACAATATTCTTTGCTTCATATTCAAATATTTTGAAAAATTCCTTTGATAAGCTCTAACTGTCAAGGGAGAGACTTAGTTTGGTGGTGAATTCTTTCTTCGTGAAGGAGTGTTAAGAGTTTTACCTAGTTGCTCATATTGGTATTCTCCTACAACTAGGCGCAATGAGCATACATAACAAATCCTTCATGGTGTAGTACTTCTAATGGAGCAAACTTGGTTCTACTTTGCACACAACATGAGAGTTTAGATGATCATGGTGAAGGTTTAACACTATGTGCTTGACAATAGTGCTACAATTATGTAGGAGAGACTGAATAAAGGCACATGCATGCACCAACCTCTTCCAATTATGTTTTCAAACAACAATTCTACTTTTTTAGTTTTCTATTTCTTGAATTACATACCTGCTAAGAAGATAGATAATATTAGTACATTAATGTCCAACAAATGACCAGAAGTAGGCCAACAGAACTGCTTAGTACACAAGGATACATCAAGGGAGTGCAAGGCCACTATTATAAAATTAAAAAATGAAAACTAACATATATCAACTGAGCGCAACTATCACAAGATAATAAATAAAAGAAAGACACAAACTAAAAGCACCAAAAACATGCAAATAAAACCCAATATCTAGTTTCTAAATTTGTGAACAATATATTTGAATCCCACCACACTAAGAAAAGCAGCAGAAAGACATTTAATCTTCAATTGTTTAATATGCAATAATTTTTGTTAGCATGGATGGTAGTTGTGAAATATAACATACTTCACATATATTGGAAACCTTTGACAATTAAAAGATACATAGAGGATCGTTAAAATTGAGCACAAAATATCATTATAATATTGCCGGAACTGAGTAAACAATTGAAAAGTGAGCACAAAATAACATTATAATATAGATGCAACTGAGTAAACAATTTCAACAGATAACTAAAATGAATACTACATTAAAAGGACCATGCAGTATTATCAATCAAAATTGTGATTAGTAAGACCTGTGAATGTTCTTGAGATGGTGACGGTGATAGTTGTATTTAAAAGAGAGAGTAAAAAACTAAGAAAGAATCCTACATGTTTTTCCTCTTAAAAAATGCAATTTGCATATGTATTTGGC
Source organism: Pinus albicaulis (assembly GCA_034641835.2). NCBI lineage: Eukaryota > Viridiplantae > Streptophyta > Pinopsida > Pinales > Pinaceae > Pinus > Pinus albicaulis. The sequence continues at coordinate 1,601,028,480 of CM076575.1, read as the reverse complement.
TAAAATATGTACATGAGTATACAATTTATCTTGAGAAACTAGAGATTCTAGAGAGAAAAAACATCAAAATCCTACACAAGCTTTCATCAATGGGTTTTAATGAAACTATATCTCAAAAATTTACAGCAGCAGATCTAATACAAGTTCACAAAGTTCTCTATTTTATTTATCTAATCTTAACAAAACACTTATCCCATTAGATAATGTACTCTTAAAAGTGTAGTAACTAATTAACATGTGCTAGGAAAACTAATAAATTGTGATGAAATTGTGATGGTATTGAAACATCTCAAAATTTTACAGCAGCAGGTCAAATATGAGTTCACAAGTTCTATATTTTATTTCACTAATCTGAATGAAACATTTAGGCCATTAGATAACATACTTTTCAAAGTGTACTAAGTAACTAATATCATAAGAAAACTGGGAAATTGTGATGAAATTGTTATTACCATATTTTGCTGGCCTCCTTCAAGATTTTTCATTTTATTAGCATAATGACTCGCTACGTGGATTATGCTTGAAACTACAACTTGGGTGTTTGTTCCCTGACTCTTGCGGCCATATGCATGCATATGGAAAATGATGATATATTACCCTACTCATAATTAACTGACATTTCGAAAAAATATTTTAAGTAGTTTATTATAATATCATTTTGCATGGCTTCGGAATAACTTGCTCCAACAAAATGGAACTTCTCCGATTAAAGAGGCTTGCATAGTTCAAATAAGGAAAATGACAAAAATAGAAAAAGAAAATAACTTATCCATGTTAAACTAATAAGATAATTACAAATTGAGCATATTTCTTCATTCCTGTTTGTCATTGCCCCTTCTGCTCTTGTTTTCTCTAGCCCGTTTATTTTTTATTAGTCATGTATTGTTTCCATTCATTTTCTTTCATCAAGGGAGAAAATAATAAGATGGTAACTCACAGGTATTAATTGTGCTCTCTTGGTGAACCTTATCATTATTGATTCAAGCTTCTACCAAATTTCTAGCCATTGAAAAGCTACAAGATTGTTTGGTAAAAACTCACCTAAACATGAGACTATCCAAAGCAACAACTCTAGTCAATATAGATACCCAGTAAATACGAAGAATTTTAAGACCTTACTCTTTTTATCTTTTCCTATCTTGACAAAAGCTTTTCATACAATACTAGACTAGAAGTTTATAACAAGCTAAGAGAATCCTTATTATTCAAATTTCAAGAGCCAGATTTTATACTTTTTAAATTATGTTAAAGAGTCAATCAGAGCATAGATCTCTAATTACATACATTTTATGTTTTATTTATCATTACTGTAAAAAAATTTCTCAAATTCTTGTCTTAAACCATACTAGAACAAGCTAAGAACCTCGGTGAAATTTCTTGTTGCACAAAGGGCTTTTGAGGTTTAGGCTGCCAACTTTGGCCATTGGCTATGTTTATTTAGAGGCCTGGCTATTGTGAGCCATTTATAATTACAAAATAACCTTGTATTATACAGAGATCTATAGATAAAACAATATATTTTCAGTATAAATTATTATGTAAAACAATGCTTCAGCCATGGGATGAAACTTTCAAATTTTAAGATAGCAGTGGAACCACATATTAGAGGTACAAAATACTTTGAACCACATTAATTCAAATCCCATTTGTTCCTAGACAAAAATCAACTTTCTACCACATTCATAACTCTATCAAGCAACTCATATTTTTAGGGTTAGCTACTACTATTGCCCTCTAAATATCCTGAATTAAACTAGTCTAAATTAACTGGCAAAGTTACAATGTTAGCTTACTCCGAGAACTAAATAGTCCATTTACAGTTCCAACAAAATCTTATTTCCTGACTACTAAATATGGACTCGTGTATGCAATACTCCACAGAACAAAGTGAATCTACATCGTAAAATTCCCAATGACCAGATCCTTTAGGCTACAAATAGATTTTAGTATTTCATATTGCAAGGGTTAGATTGAAGTTTAACCCCTAATCTAGTAAGTTCCACCAAATTCCAATAAAAAATACTACTTTCTAGCATGAAATTATTATTTAGTTTCTATTTCTAATATCAATCCTTGTTCAAAATTGCTATATATCAAGTTTAGTGCAACAAGTCAAGAATAAAGAACATTAGATTTAAAATTTAAGAGAGGAACCTACTTGCACAGGTAGATGTGATGAAATGCAGTAATCTCATTCCCTCCTTTCAACGGTGCCATTCTATTCTCAATCTCTTGCTTATGTTTCTTAGAAGGCAGAACTTGATAAGGACCCTGGGTAGAACCCACCAAATTGTTGTCTCCGTGATGTGATTCCTCAACTCAAATTCAAAAATTAATTAACCCCTTGAAAAGTAGAAGCTTTCCTTGATATAGCAATCAGAGAGCATTAACAATAATCTCTATAGTTAACGAAAACATTTGGAAAAAAAAAATTACAACATAACCATAGTATTTCCGCAATCAAACTCCATCAAACTTGCCAGACCCTTCTAATTTCAGTAGCCATCTTTCAGTCAAGAAAATGCCCCAGCCATAATGGTATGTGACTGGTAGTTGATGGGATAATTTATAGAATATGTATACAATGTATGCATTCTTATTCAAGGAAAATATGTAAATAAGAATGTTAAATAACACAACAAGAAACTAGAATATTTTATTAGAAGAGTGAGAAAATATTTCAACCATGTTCTCATATACAGTGATGGAACTGACAAGCCAAAAATTTGATAGAATAAAAGATCTTTTGCAAAGACAGTTGGGACATAATTGGTTGCAACATACAAACAATTTCTGAACGAAACATTCAGGCTACACATAGGCCTTTGTTTAAATTAATCATCTGTTAGAGAATACATGGATCTTCACATAGGCTAACATTACAAGCCATGAAAGGAGGAAAATTTGTGCTCGAGACAGGTAAAATGAAGTAAAACTACTAGGATTCCAAGCTAAATTGAAAATAACCTTACAACACTATTTGGAACTTGACTTCGTAGAGGAAAGATATCATGGTCAGATGGCTTGCAGAGAATACAAAAAAGGTTGAAGTCGTGAGTATGTGTGGAGGTAAAGGGTTTCAAAATTTATAATTTTCATCTCATATTTTCTCTCTCACAGTCCATCTATGTACCTTTTGGAATAGAATCTAGGCTTAGTTCAACATTAGCATTTTGATCTTGCTTTAAAATAAATCGTACCTATCAATAAAGGTCTGAGGTTTATTGGGCGACTTTAGACCAACTCAACCTCCTTCCAAAGTCATTTTAACCTTGTTTGAAAAAGCATTGCAATAGTAATGTGATAGAGCAAGATGATTCCCAATGGCTAATTTCCAATGAGATGTATTGTTTCTGTATTTTTAATACTCATCCATGTGAAGTTCAGGTGTTCATTTCGTACGTGTTTTTCAATGTATTTGATTGTAATTAGTCAAAATTTAATTCTTTAAGTCTGGTGTATTGGGTTATTCATTTGACAATTTCTTTTGTGCTTTTATATCATGTATGCTTTGCAAAATTAATGACTAATTTACTACTATATACACATGGAGTGAGACCTGTTACGCATATTTTATAAGGTTCCACTTTGTGCCTTTTATCACATTGATGGATATTTTCAGCTGGTATCTTAGAGGATTGGACCAATCTGGGGGGAATTCATCTTCATGAACCACCTTCTATTCATTGCATCAAGTTATTTCATGCAGGTCTAATATTTTAAGTAGTTTATTATAATATCATTTTGCATGGCCTCAGAATAACTTGCTCCAACAAAATGGAACTTCTCCTATTAAAGAGGCTAGCATAGTTCAAATAAGGAAAACGACAAAAACAGAAAAAGAAAATAACTTATCCATGTTAAACTAATAAGATAATTACAAACTGAGTGTATTTATTCATTCCTGTTTGTCATTGACCCTTCCACTGTTGTTTTCTCTAGCCCATTTATTGTTTATTAGTCATGTATTGTTTCCATTCATTTGATTTCATCGAGGGAGAAAATAATAAAATGATAACTCGCAGGTATTAATTGTGCTCTCTTGGCCAACCTTATCATTATTGATTCAAGCTTCTACCAAATTTCTAGCCATTGAAACGCTGCAAGATCGTTTGGTAAAAACTCACCTAAACATGAGACTATCCAAAGCAACAACTCTAGTCTGTATAAATACCCAGTAAATACTAGGAATTTTAAGACCTTACTCTTTTTCTCTTTTCCTATCTTGTCAAAAGCTTTTCATACAATACTAGACTAGAAGTTTATAACAAGCTAAGACAATCCTTATTATTCAAATTTCAAGAGCCAACTTTTATACTTTTTGAATTATGTTAAAGATTCGATCAGAGCGTATATCTCTAATTACATACCTTTTTTGTTTTATTTATCACAACTATAAAAAAATTTCTCAAATTCTTGTCTAAAACCATACTAGAACAAGCTAAGAACCTCGGTGAAATTTCTTGCTGCACAAAGGGCTTTTGAGGTTTAGGCTGCCAACTTTGGCCATTTCCTATGTTTATTTACAGGCCTAGCTATTGTGAGCCATTTATAATTACAAAATAACCTTGTATTATACAGAGATCTATAGGTAGAACAAGATATTTTCAGTATAAATTACTAATGAAAACAATGCTGCAGCCATGGGATGAAACTTTCAAATTTTAAGATAGCAGTGGAATCACATATTAGAGGTACAAGATACTTTGAACCACATTAATTAAAATCCCATTTGTTTCTAGACAAAAATCAACTTGCTACCACATTCATAGCTCTGTCAAGCAACTCATATTTTCAGGGTTAGCTACTACTATTGCCCTCTAAATTGCCTGAATTAAACTAGTCTAAATTAAGTAGAAAAGTTACAATGTTAGCTTACTTTAAGTACTAAACAGTCCATTTACAGTTCCAACAAAAGCTTATTTCCTGACTACTAAAGATGGACTCGTGTATGCAATACTCCACAGAACAAAGTGAATTTACATAGTAAAATTCCTAATGACCAGATCCTTTAGGCTACAAAGAGATTTTAGTATTTCATATTGCAAGAGTTAGATTGCATTTTAACCTCAAATCCAGTAAGTTCCACCAAATTCCAATAACAAATACTACTTTCTAGCATGAAATTATCCTTTAGTTTATATTTCTAATATCAAATTCCTTGTTCAAAATTGTTATATATCAAGTTTAGTGCAACAAGTCAAGAATAAAGAACATTAGATTTAAAATTTAAGAAAGGAACCTACTTGCACAGGTAGATGTGATGAAATGCAATAATCTCATGCCCTCCTTTCAACAATGTCATTCTATTCTCAATCTCTTGCTTATGTTTCTCAGAAGGTAGAACTTGATAAGGACCCTAGGAAGAACCCACAAATTGTTGTCTCTGTGATGTGATTCATAAACTCAAATTCAAAAATTAATTAACCCCTTTAAAAGTAGAAGCTTTCCCTGATACAGCATTGGGAGAGCATTAACAATAATCTCTATAGTTAACGAAAACATTTGGGAAAAAAAATTACAACATAACCTTAGTATTTCTGAAATCAAACTCCATCAAACTTGCCAGACCATTCTAATTTCAGCAGCCATCTTTCAGTCAAGAAAATGCCCCAGCCATAATGGTATGTGACTGGGAGTTGATGGGATAATTTATAGAATATGTATACAACATATGCATTCTTATTCAAGGAAAATATGTAAATAAGAATATTAAATAACACAACAAGAAACTTGAATATTTTAGTAGAAGAGTGAGAAAATATTTCAACCATGTTCTCATATACAATGATGGAACTGACAAGCCAAAAAATTGATAGAATAAAAGATCTTTTGCAAAGACAGTTGGGACATAATTGGCTGCAACATACAAACAGTTTCTGAACGAAACATTCAGGCTACACATAGACCTTTGTTTAAATGAATCAACTGTTAGAGAATACATGGATCTTCACATAGGCTAACGTTACAAGCCATGAAAGGAGGGAAATTTGTGCTCGAGACAAGTAAAATGAAGTAAAACTACTAGGATTCCAAGCTAAATTGAAAATAACCTTACAACACTGTATGGAACTTGACTTCGTAGAGGAAATATATCATGGTCATATGGCTTGCAGAGAATAAAACAAAGGTTGAAGTCATGAGTATGTGTGGAGGTAAAGGGTTTCAAAATTTATAATTTTCATCTCATCTTTTCTCTCTCACAGTCCATCTACCTACCTTTTGGAACAGAATCTAGACTCAGTTCAACTTTAGCAGTTTGATCGTGCTTTAAAATAAATCGCACCTGTCAATAAAGGTCTGAGGTTTATTGGACAACTTTAGACCAACTCAACCTCCTTCCAAAGTCATTTTAACCTTGTTTGAAAAAGGATTGCAATAGGAATGTGATAGAGCAAGATGATTCCCAATGGCTAATCGCCAATGAGATGTATTGTTTCTGTGTTTTGAATACTCATCCATGTGAAGTTCAGGTGTTCATTTCATACATGTTTTTCAATTTATTTGACTGTAATTATTCAAAATTTAATTCTTTAAGACTGGTGTATTGGGTTATTCATTTGACAATTTCTTTTGTGCTTTTATATCATGTATGCTTTGCAACATTAACGACTAATTTACTACTATATACACATGGAGTGAGACATGTTACACATATTGTATAAGGTTCCACTTTGTGATTTTTATCACATTGACGGAGATTTTCAGCTGGTATCATGGAGAATTGGACCAACCTAGGGGGAATTCATATTCATGAACCACCTTCTATTCATTGCATCAGGTTATTTCATGGAGGTCTTTTGTTAGAGGAGCTTCACCCCTCCTTGATTGGATTATTGTGATTGCTATTTTGGTGGCCTTCACACGTGCTTTCCTTGTTGATCGCCACTCAGTTGCATATTAAATGAATATGCAACATGCCATTAGGGGAATTTTGAGGTCTAAAATGGGCCTCCCAAGGAAATTATAAAATAATAGTGGAAATAATAAAATAATATTTGATTACATCATCAAATTTTGGTGATATGTGAAAGGCAAAAACAGTAAGATACTATGATCAGCTAAATATTCAAATCGAACCTTTAGTTTATCATAAGAAAGAAAGGCGGAGGTATGCAGAAACCCTAGATCCTGCAACTATGGAGGTCGACTAGGTCGGACCAGGCCTTGCATGCAGATACGGGGGTGGCTCTGACAACACTGGACATGTTTCTCATGGAGGTGGGCACACGATGATGGTGTGGCCTCCATAGCAACATCACCCTATATGGGGCAGGCATAAAACATGCGGAGGGACGGGTGGTCGTCAGCATCGAACCCATCGGGAAAGAGGAGAAGGGATAAAGGTTAAAGACGACTGTTCAGTGCAAGGTTTTGTCTTAACCCCACCCTGTATAGGGTTTTATTCTCATTATTATCATTTTTACTATAGCTTACTATTTTACCTGCAAAAAATGACGTTCAGATTGCCTCCCTTAGAAGGTGTACGCATTTCTAGTTTGGGTATCCAGGTGATCAGGCTTGTATATGTTGTCGTTAGCTGAAGGAGGACTCCATGGTCAATGGCTCAAAAAGTGTGGAGGTGGATCCCAAGTAACTCCCTGTCACATGTTTACCCTGGCTGGTTGATTACTTGGGTAGATGAGGGAGGAGGGTGTTACAATCACTGTGGACAAAGGACAAAAAAAATATTTTTTATCGAGTGCAAGTCCAAAAATTTAATTTTAGCCTAGACCTAATTTCCAAACTATCTAGCGTATAAGGGAAATTTCTAGATCTCTATAAACTAATGATGAAAATTGATAGTAAAACATTGGCATAATAAAGAAATTGTGAAAGGATTGAAAAAATTTAAGCCAAAATCTAGAGGTAAATTTGAAGGTTCCAAATATATGTTCATTGAAATGCAAAACAATGACCCATTAGGTCAAGGGATGTATCATATTTTATACATATTTTTCTACTCTAGCCTTCATGTTTTAAGCGTATTCATGGGCTCTTAAATATTTATTCATTCCCAACATCCAGGCCTCTTCCCCTTCAACCTTCCTAATTTTTCCATCAAAGGTATGAGGCTTTTCTTTCTTTAACTCCTATGACATTGAACTCATTTCACTTCTCCTTTGTTGGTGGCGTCATATTTTTCTAGCATTAGAAAACTTCTCATTATTGTTTGCCCTTCCTACCAAATTGAACCCAACCGCCTTGTTGTCTCCGTGATGTGATTCATAAACTTGAATTCAAAAATTAATTAACCCCTTGAAAAGTAGAAGCTTTCCCTGATACATCATTGAGAGAGAATTAACAATAATCTCTATAGTTAACGAAAAATTTGGAAAAAAAAATACAACATAACCTTAGTATTTCCGCAATCAAACTCCATCAAACTTGCCACAACCTTCTAATTTCAGCAGCCATCTTTCAGTCAAGAAAATGCCCCAGCCATAATGGTATGTGACTGGCAGTTGATGGGATAATTTATAGAATATGTATACAACATATGCATTCTTATTCAAGGAAAATATGTAAATAAGAATGTGTTGACGGGAAAATTTGTCTGTCCAACAGTAGGGGATCTCCCCGGTAGAAATTCCCAATCAGACTCTGAACTGTTTTTGATAGGGACCCCTGTCCGGGGGTGTGGGTCCAGCTACCGCTAAATACTCCTTATGGATGCAAATGAGCCCTGCAGAGTTAAAGGTGTACAATTATCGAATGATACAAGACAAATATTGATGATTGTCAATGAGCATAAAGACTACAAATAGCAATATATAAAAGAAAACACGCAACTGAAGGAGATGTTGTTACTAGCATGTCATTAAGGTCGTGTTTGTAAGATTGTTCAAACCATAGGAGAAATAGTTTTGCCTGGAAAGAACAACTTATACGTACTAGGCGTTTTCGTGAATGAGATAGATGTCAATAATAAAGTTATTAACATCTCCTATGTAAATAACATACCATCATACACACATACAGTAAGCTGAAATGCATAAAGAGTATAATCACGAAACGCGGAACAATTAATCATAAGATATCAGACATATACAAAGAAATACTCATAGTATTGACACATTGATTTCCATCGGATCCAATAGTGGATTTAAGACAAATGCTTGTATTCATTCATAATAGGCCATTTAATGCATTACAACTCTTTTCTCTCCTCTGGAGTCCAAAAAAAAAGGTCCCTTTACAAGTCCCCGAATGGGGTATATATAAGACAAGATTGACCCTTGGGGGTCCTGACTCTTCACCTTCCTGGTTGTTGGGCTGCCTTGCGACCTGAATGGAATATGCGACCTGCAACCTGAATGGATAGTGCGACCTGCGACCTGGTGCTCGAAGGTGCGACCTACGACCTGTTGTGTAACCAGCTCCAAAAATAGAAGAAAAGAGATATCAACGCCTTAGAAATAAGCCACTTCGAGGGGGAAACCTCCAATACATTACGTAAATGAACAATTCTTGGATGATACAATTTACAAAACCTCCTTTCTATATATAGGAGTCCATGTGGCCATAATGTAATCCTAGTGGGCCACAATGTAATCCTAGCCGACCTAACAATAATAATTTAAGGGCACAATACTAACAAAATGGGGGTTACAAGGGTTCAATAATAACAATAAGGGGGTTACACTAACAATAATAAGGGACTATACTAGTGATATAGGGACCTAACATGCCCCTCTCCTCCAAAAAAGTGTTGTCCTCAACGCTTGAGTAGCTCCGGGTGCTTCTGTATAAAATTCTCATCCTCCCATGTAGAATCTTCAGTGGGTAAGTTCTTCCACTTGATGAGACACTCTGAAATTGATCGATTCCGTAGCTGTCGAGTTCTTGTTTCCATGACTGCTTCAGGTTCCAATATGATTTTTCCTTCCTCATCAAGTTCTGGCAATATTGTTTGAACCGGAAGATTTTCACCTATAACCTTCTTTAAGCATGAAACATGGAAAACTGGATGTACTCGCGAAGAAGCAGGAAGCTCCAATTTGTATGCCATAGTACCAATCTTTTGGAACACCTTGTAAGGACCATAGTACTTTGGCGATAATTTATTATCCTTCTTAGCTTGCTTGAGGGACATTTGTTTGTATGGTTGTAGCCGTAAAAATACCCAATCTCCTACATCAAAACTTCTCTCGCCGCGATGTTGATCTGCCTGTTGTTTCATTCGATTTTGTGCCAAATTCAGGTTATCCTTTAAGAGTTGGAGAACTTCTTGCTGATGCTCGATGTGATCTTCCACTGCTTGAACCTTCGAATTTTCCTTAAAGATGATGTGATGGATGGTGGATGATATCCATAAAGTGCCATAAATGGGGTCATTTTTGCTGCAGTATGGAAGGAAGTGTTATACCACCATTCAGCAAGAGGTAACCACTCGACCCATTGTGTTTGTTTATCAGATACAAAACAACGAAGATATCCTTCCAAACATTTATTTACTATCTCAGTTTGACCATCAGATTGAGGATGATAAGATGAGCTATGAGCTAATTGAGTACCCAAACAAGAAAATAACTCCGTCCAAAAATTTCCAGTAAAAATAGGATCTCTGTCGCTCTCAATAACCCTTGGGCTTCCATGTAGCTTTTGAATTCTGTCCATAAATGTAGTAGCAACCGTACTTGCTTTAAATGGATGAGATAATGCACAAAAGTGTGCATACTTGGTAAGTCTATCAACTACCACCATGATGACACTCTTTCCTTCGGACTTAGGTAAACCTGTGATAAAATCCATTGAAATCTCCTCCCAACGTTGACTTGGAATGGATAAAGGTTGTAGAAGTCCCGGGGTCTTAATTGTCTCAACTTTATTCTGCTGGCAAACCAAACATTCCACCACAAACTTTTGAATATCAGATTTAAGGCCATCCCCAAAAAAAAATTTCTTCACCCTGTTGTAAGTTTTTAAAAATCCTGAGTGTCCTCCTAAAGGAGAAGTGTCCAATTCCAGAAGAAACTTCTGTTTTAGTTGAAAATTCTTACAAAGATATAGGCGATCTTTGTACCATAAGGAATCATTTTTCCAACTAAATGTATCAAATGTGCTAGGATCTTGCTGCAACTTTTGAATGAGTGTCCATACATCTTTGTCCTTCTTCCATTCATCTCTTGCTTCGGCTATCCAATCTGGTTGGATAATATAAATGGCACAAAGCAATGCTTCCACCTCTTCATTCTTTCTTGAGAGTGCATCTGCAACAACATTAAACTTTCCTTTTTTGTAGATTATTTCAAAGTCATAACCCAACATCTTTGTAACCCATTTTTGCTGCTCTTCTGAAGATAGTCTTTGTTACAAAAAGTGTTTAAGACTATCATGATCAGTTTTTACCTTGAAGTGTCTTCCCATTAGGTAAGTTCTCCATTTCTTTAGTGCATGCAGTATTGCTAACATTTCCTTCTCATAAATAGGTTTCTGTAAATACTTTCCTTTGATTGTATGACTTTCAAAAGCAATGGGTCTTCCTTCTTGCATTAAAACAACACCAATTCCATTTCCTGAGGCATCACATTCCACAATAAAGGTTTTTGTGAAGTCCGGCGTAGCTAAGACTGGTGCTAGGCACATTGCCTCTTTAAGATGTTCAAAGGCCTTAGTTGCTTCAGGAGTCCATGAAAATGCATATTTCTTCAATAATGTTGTTAGAGGTGCTGCTATTCTCCCATAATTCTTAACAAACTTGCGATAATACCCCGTTAACCCAAGAAATCCTCGCAACTGCTTTATGGTTGTGGGGACTTTACATTCCTTAATGGCTTTAATTTTGTTAGGGTCTACTTTAACACCCTCGTGAGATACAATATGACCCAGATATTCCACCTCTTGTACTCCAAAGAAAATTTTTGATGTTTTTGCATATAATTGTTTCTCCTGCAATAGTTTGAGCACCCTGTCAACATGTTCAACATGATCCTTCCAAGACTTGCTATAGATTAGTATATCATCAAAAAATACTAGCACAAATTTTCGAAGGAAGGGTTTGAAAATGGAATTCATCAACCCTTGAAATGTAGAAGGTGCATTGGTAAGGCCAAAAGGCATGACCAAAAATTCATAATAACCCTCATGAGTTCGAAATGCTGTTTTTGGAATATCTTCAGTCTTCATTCTAATTTGATGATATCCTGAACGAAGATCCAACTTGGTAAAATAAATTGCTCCATGTAATTCATCCAATAATTCATCAATCACAGAAATGGGAAATTTATCTTTAATGGTGAGCTTATTGAGCTCCCTATAATCCAGACACATTTGCCATGATCCATCCTTCTTGTGTACCAATACTACAGGAGCAGAGAAAGAACTTTGACTTGGTTGAATTATACCCGCCTCTAACATTTCTGCAATCATACGTTCAATTTCGCTCTTTTGGAAGTAAGGATATCTATAAGGCCTGATGTTTGGAGGAACACTTCCTGGAATCAAATGAATAGTATGATCATGATCAGGAATAGGTGGGAGTCCTTTGGGAGTTTCAAACACCTTGGAATGATTGTCCAAGACTTGTTGGATATCTGCAGAAATAGATGGTTTTGATGTTGGAACTTCTAGTGAGCATAATTGTGCAATTACGCCTCGCTGTTCTTTCTTTAGAAGCTTTGTCATGACATTAGAGCTTATTATCCTTCCTGGCTTCCCCGCAATACCCCGTAATTCGACTTCCTTTCCTTCTGAAAAAAATTTCAAGAGAAGTTCTTGAAAATTAAAAGCTACCGTCCCCAAAGATTGTAACCATTGTACTCCTAGTACAACATCAGCACCTCCCATAGGAATGGAAAGCATTGGACTATTCAATACATATTCCCCCATGGTTAGCTTGATATTATGGCATTTTCTAAAGCAATTTATAGTTCCTCCATTTGCAACCATCACTTGACATTCTGGTGCTGGGTATAGGAAACAATTCAATTCCTTGGCTACCTTACAATGAATAAAATTATGGGTGCTACCTGAATCAATCAACACTATTACCTTTTTCTTCTTGATATGTCCTTCTATCTTGAGAGTTTGAGGAGTGGTAATTCCTGCCAATGCATTACACGATATGTTCGGATTCATTTCTTCCTCTTCTAGGGCTGGTTCCTGGTGTATATCCTCTTCTTGTTCATTTTCTTCTTCCTCTTCACAATCTATGTAAAATAATTTCTTCTCAGCACACTTATGACCTTTAGTGTAATTGCTATCACAACTGTAGCAAAGCCCTTTTGCTCTTTTTTCTTCCAATTGTTGTGGTGTCAACCTTGTAGGTTGTGGAAATCTAGGCGTAGCAACACTTCCTTCTTTATAGAATTGAGTGGTAGGCTTCCTTGTCGCCATAATTTTACATTCAACTTTTCTTGTCAACCTGAATGCCTTCTCCAATGAATCAGGTTCTAGAACACGAACTTCATGTTGGATGTTATCCTTTAAAGTGCCTATGAAGAGATCAATCCTGTGTTCCTCTGGAATATCAGTTACCCTTATGTTCAATTTTTGGAAGTCCTCAATGTGCTGCCCCACTAAACCCTTTTGTTTGAGATTTATCAATTGGCTAAAGAAGGTGTTGCTCTTTGTATCCTCATAATGTGCTATCATTTCCTCTGTAAAAATTGACCAAGTGACAATTTTTTTATGGGAACAAAGCCATCGATACCATACAAATGTATTTTGTTCTAAATGTAAAGTTGCAATGCGTACCTTTTGTGTGTTTTGCACGTTATGGAGATCAAAATATTGCTCCATCTGTAGTATCCATGTTACAGTATCCTTTCCATCAAACTTCCTCATATCCATTTTTGGAATATGGTGGTTCTTCCCGCCAACATTAGAGTTTATGAAATCACAATTGACATTTATTTTGTTCTCATCATGAGGTTCTTCTACTATCTTTTCACCATTAGGAAACATTTCTTGTATAAACTTTGTCAAACCTTCGATGTCTGTTTTTAGATCATTCTTCATGTTTTCCATGTTGTCTTTCATGTCATCCATATTAGCTTCCATGCCAGCTTCCATGCCAGCTTCCATGCCATCCATCTTAGCTTCCACGCCTTTCTTCAAAACTTCCATTTCATTTTTTGTTGCTCTTTGCGAGAGTGAAATTTGTTGCACTTTCTCTTATAATTTTGATAGATCATGTTGCAATTCTTCATCTTCATGAGTCATAGTAGAGCCTTCTGAAGGCTTAATGGGTTTTGAATGATTTTTACAGGGCATCTTTTAGAACCCAGTACTGATATCTATTCTACAATATGCCCTTGGAATCAATTCAAATTGATTCTTCAAACAATAATTATGCAATTCACAAAAAAAATACACACCTTTTTTCTTGATTTTGAGGAGCTCGATATTGAAATTGGATTATCTATGTAATTGTAGCACTTAAATATTTGAATTTTGGTACTAATGTATCCCTCTAAATTATATTTCAAATGCCACAGGTCTGACTTGATTTGGATTCTCCAAGACAAAGTTGTGTCCAATCTCCCACAATGACCTAATTATGGACTGGTTCAGTACAACGAACTTGTACGACTTGCCACATGTCACTGTTTCATCCTTCAGCTCTGAAATTGATATCCAAGAAACTATATTCCGTTTAATAGTGACCAATTTTTACGGCACTCCAATCCGATGCTCAGAGAGAGAGTTATGAATATTTTCCCACGATCACCTCTTTGAGATGAAATTCAGGAGCCTGAAAAAAGCACTACCTTCCACAAATCATATCTCCAAAAATATTGCGAAACAAGATCTAAAATTTTTTGACGATGTTCCTCAGTATTTCGGCTTCGCACCTTATGAAATTCAGCTTCTGAGACTTTGTAGAAAAACATTTATAGCGCAAATGCCACGATGACCTGTTTAGGAGCCTGAAAAAAGACCTAACTTCCACAGATCATATCTCCGAAAATATTGCGAACCAAGCTCTGAAATTTTTAGAAGATCTTCCTCGGGATTTCAGCTTCATACCCTAAAAATTTCAGCTTCTGAAACTTCGTAGAGAAAAATTTATAGCGAAAAGGCCACGATGACCTGTTTGGAGCAATGAAACCCTAGAATCCAAAGCTCTGATACCAAATGTTGTGTAACCAGCTCCAAAAATAGAAGAAAAGAGATATCAACGCCTTAGAAATAAGCCACTTCAAGGGGGCAACCTCCAACACATTACATAAATGAACAATTCTTGGATGATACAATTTACAAAACCTCTTTTCTATATATAGGAGTCCATGTGGCCATCATGTAATCCTAGTGGGCCACAATGTAATCCTAGCCGACCTAAAAATAATAATTTAAGGGCACAATAATAACAAAATGGGGGTTACAAGGGTACAATAATAATAATAAGGGGGTTACACTAATAAAAATAAGGGACTATACTAGTAATATAGGGACCTGACATGACCCCTTCTGTAAGCTGTGCCTTGCAATATGATCATGGGAGCGTGTGTGTGATTGCTAGGTCAGGAACATCAACTTGTTGCTTCTTTGAGGAAATTCTGCCATGCACGATAATCTACAGCGATTGGGGAGATCAAAGGAGTATCTTCCCTTTACCAATGTAGGCATTCTAAGGCATTCGAAATCAGAGTCTCCCTCTTGATTGTGACCTAGTTAGATAAGGAAGCTAGTTTGGTGTAAATCCAAACTGGCATTACAACAAACTTAACCAAGTTATCCTGTGATGCGGGAAGGTCAAGTGTAGTGGGGGTTTGTCTGATAGGCTGTAGAAATGCCTGAATCTCCTGATCTACTTGTCCCCATGTCTTTTCCTTGCTCAATGCAAGTAAAGAAGGAATATGGTGTAATTCATGCATCAAGTCAATGCCACTGATCAGATGCTCATATGCGGACATCACCTTCTCCAGATCTTTAAATAACTTCTCCTTGGATTGCACCTTCATGCGAATTTGGACCTTGTCATTCTGAGTGTGAATCCAATCTTTCTTGGGCAAGGTTTCCGAAGCCTATGGATATCTGCTTGTCCATTCTATCATTCTATCTAAAGTGGCGGAGGCCTCTTTCAGTTGCTCATTTCTCTTCTTCTTTTCCACTTTTTCTCTTAGGAGGGGTGTGACTGTTTGCTTTATGGTGAACATCTCCTCGTAAACCTGCTTCATGGTGGCTTCCAGTGTCACCAACTCTCTCTTTAAAGCGGTATTAACGAAGTACCTCTTTATGGACGGTAAGCGGTACTTCGTTAATAAGGGTGTTTTTGTCTTGGAGTTGTTGGATTTCTTCCCTTAGTGCTCTCTTTTCTTGCTCTGACCTAGCTTCTCTTTGTTCAGAGTCCCGTAAACTATTTTGTAGGGAAAGGATTTTCCTACTCATCCGACTCACATTTTATTATGTGGCTGTGGCAAAAGCAATGCCGGCTAATACTATCATCACTGGATTGGTCCTAGTGTCTAGGACTATATCCTTTTCCGTCGTGGCTGTGAATGGGGCGGCAGGGTTCCGTGCTAGGAATATCCTCTTTTCCTATCGTATCTTGAAGGTGAACTGATCATAAGTGAGTCTCGTTAGGTTGAACACATCCTCCTCCTATCCTTTAGAGGAGCCTGGCTCTAAGAGTGCTAAACGCATGTTAATTGCAGGTACTTCGATGCACGGCACCTCGGTCTGTACTCATGTTACTGTGGGAGGTGTCTCGGCATCTTTTGATCTTTGATCCTCTTCCTCATTTCTCTTTTTTTCTTCTTCTTCTTTCAGAAGCCGCTCCGCCTCTGCCTTATCCTATTCTGCCTTTTTCCTGTGCTCTGCTTCCACTTTTATTTCCTCTTCTTCCTTCCTTCTTCATTCATCTTCTACTCTTGATTCCTCTTCTTCCTTCCTTTTCTGTTCAGATTCTTCTTTTGTTTCTTGCTCTTCCTTCCTTCTACATTCGGCCTCCACCTGATCCAATTCTTTCTTGAGCTGCCGCTCAACTTCTGCTTTCGCTTCCTTTTCCAGGCATCCTCTGCCTGTTTCTTTTTCTGTTCTGTCTTCAGGTTTTTCTTACGCTTATCTTCATCTTCTTTCGCTTTCTTTTCAGCTTCTAGCTGAGCTTCTGCTTCTTTTTCTTTCTGTTGGGTGGCAGAGTTGTGGCCTGTGCTGGTTTGGGGCTTCTTGGCCTGGGAAGAAGAGGCGCCTCCCAAATTGTGGATTCTTTCCTCCAAAGTATGATCATCTTGATCCTCCTGATCGAACCATGCTCCTCGGGCGAGTTCCCTATCCATGTTATACCAGTTTCTTTTCACATCCTCAGATGGGCGTTTAGTATGCTGGTAGCTCCATTTGAACTTGGCCCGTTTGCAGTGGTCAGGGACTATTCTCTCAGGATTGTATGTCCGGTGATCCAAAGGCCCCAGGTAGAAACCTTTGATTTGTTCAGCTTCTGCCTCTACCTCCCTGAAATCCTTGACTGTGTAAACACCAATGGTGAGCGACATGTACACCACGGCTTTTTCTTACCTTTAGTAAGGACCCTTGAGAAGATGGAAGTCATCTGATAACATACTTCCTGAAGAAGCATCTTGTCCATGATGAATTGGGCAGAGCATGGGGAGTCTTGAATGAACCGAAGACTCGAATAAAGGTGTATTCTGCAAATGGAAACTAATGTGCTACCTTGACTAACGTTTCCATGGCTTGCCAGGACATGCACGGGGTATCCTGACCGAACAATTTCCTGTAGATTGCAGGGATGAAACTTTGTGAGATTGACTCTATATCCTGCTTGTATTTAGTGTCCCAGAATACCTGCAATTCTTTGTGAATTGGGCGTGCCCGCTCTTGATCCCAGTTGTGAGCCCATCTCTTAAAGTAACACCTAGAACAAACTGTATCCAATAGGTAAGAGGCCATGTAAAATTTGGACGAGTATCCCTCCTCTGGTGCCAGTGCTACAGATATGTTCGTTTTGAGAGCCGCCATTAGTAAGCTGGCCCAATTGAAACGGGTGCCATATACAGTGACAAAGTTCACCAGGGATACCCAAGTGCCACTAAATGTGGTGGCATCGGGACGACCATATATCCTACAGAGCATAGCTGCCACCAGCTTGTATACCTTTCTGAGGCCGACCACTGGATACTCTTGATCCTTCTTGATCTTGAACTTCTCGGGTTCTTGCCACCATCCTCTTAGGGTGTCTGCTATGGGAACCGCATGGGTGGTGGCCCATTCCTCTGTGAAATTCGGTTCCTGTTCTGGAAGCGCATAATAAAACTCTTTATCCGAGCCTTTTAGATTTGCAAAAACCTTTCCCTCGTAGTCTCGAATTACCCACTTCCTAGGGTCGATCTTCTATATGATCCATTCAATAACTTCCTTACATGGGAATATAGCTGGGTGGGCACCTACATAGTGAAGCTTCGACCTCTTAACTTGTACATATACTTGCAAGTCGGGGAGGTCCTCTGGAAATTCTAGTTGTGCAAATTCTTGGTATACTTGATAACAAATCATACTTTCTCCTTTGCTAAACGTGCATGCAGTGTCCCCATAGATCGGGGGAGGAGATATGGGTAATTCACCTTCTGTGATCTCTATCTCTGGGCTCTTGTTTTTCTTGCGAACTATCTGAGGTCCCATGTCACTTGAGGCTGAAGAGATGGAGATGCACTCTAACTCTGCTTCAAGGTTCCCTGGCATGTTCATAAAATAGTCCCAGGATAAGACAAATGCCATAATAATAAATGCCTAGGTACTGCTTTTAACTCTGACCAACTGAGATCCAGGAAAGAGTTGATATGTGACTTAGCGACCTATTTCTTGGCTCACTGGGCCGCAGAGGCTTAAACTTTAGAAGGGAGCGACCCTACCACTTGGCGACCTTGTGACAAGGTCTTGAGGTCGCTGGGTCGCATTGATTTAACAATTCACGAGGGTGCGACCTTGCGACTTAGCGACTTGCGACCGGGTCGCTGGGTTGCTGATTCGCAAGGTCGCAAACGTCCAGTTTTGAGCGAGATGCGACTTAGCGACTTAGCGACCAGGGTCCCTGGGTCGCGGGGGTCGCGGGGTCGGAGGTTGCGCTAGGGCTGGCCGGAAGATTTCGACGGTGGCGCGATCCTTTGTTTCATTTTTTAACTTAAAACAATATAAGGACTGAGTGAGGAAAACCATAAATGAGGATGAAGTGGTCATTTGGGGAAGAGACAGACACAGGGGAGGCTGGTTGGCTCCATTTATAAATCTGTGTTAGGAATGGCTGTGGTTTGGATAATTGGAAAAGGCTCAGTTTCAAAAAGGGTCTGAAATGAGAGATGGTGGGTGGCTTAAAAAGGGTTGAGGTCAGTGGAAAGGGGCAACAAATAGAAAAAATGGAAACATCAGGAGGATTAGGCAACTTACCCGAGAAAATCACGCTCCAGTTGGCCTGTCAGAAGCATTTTTTTGCTCTCCATCGTGTGGGTGAAATGCGACCTAGCAACCCTTCTATTTATAAAAGGGTCACGTGTGCGGGCATTAAATGAGGTCGTTGGGTCGCAAATATCCCTTGCTTATGAGATGTGCGACCTCGTGACCTTGCGACCTTGCGACCTGGGGGGTCGCGGGGTCGCAAGGTTGCTAGGTCGTGATTTTGAAATTTGAGTGCGATTTACGACTTGGCAACCTAGTGACCTGATAGGTCACAGGGTCGCTAGGTCGCAAATTGGGAAAAAGACCTACTCTGCGACTCAGCAACTTAAGGTTTTTTTCTGAAACAAACTTGAACTTCAGATTCTTACACAGCTTTTCAATGCTCAGAGGGGCTCAAAAAATTTTAGATGGTGAATTTTTGGAGGGTGTTGTAGCGGCTATAACAAAATGTTAACGAAGAAAACAAGAAACACGAATATTTTATTAAAAGAGTGAGAAAAGATTTCAACCATGTTCTGATATACAATGATGGAACTGACAAGCCAAAATATTGATAGAATAAAAGATCTTTTGAATAGAGTATCAAAGCTATGATATGGTCCAAGAAATCATTATATTTGAAGCTTGGATACATTGGATGAAATATTAAACTTGTGATTATGAAGAATTTGGTACAAATGTTACTAAATCTTTATTAATTCATAAACATATAGTTGTTAAGACAATTCATAAACATATAGTT
Source organism: Pinus albicaulis (assembly GCA_034641835.2). Lineage (NCBI taxonomy): Eukaryota > Viridiplantae > Streptophyta > Pinopsida > Pinales > Pinaceae > Pinus > Pinus albicaulis. The sequence continues at coordinate 1,601,008,388 of CM076575.1, read as the reverse complement.
GTTAAGACAAGATTGATTGCATTTTAAAATATGAGTTTTTGGAATTAATAAAACAGCGTTTTAAAACAATGTGATAAAGGAATGAACCAATTATAGAAACCCATAGAAAAGCATGTTTGTACTTTCAATTTTTTTAACCAACACCATAGTGGATAGGTTAGGTGGATTCTATTTTTGGTTGAATGACCTCGCTTGTGCTTTTTTGTTGTCTAGTTGTAAAAGCTGGCGCCATTGGTCCGTTGGATGGAGCACCTTGAGCCCTCTGTTGTTAACAACAGTACATGTGAGAGATAATTTGCGCTGCTTATCAAACGAGAGAAGAGGCGCGGGTTATCTTAACGGTCAAGGATGTTGATTGTTTTAAGAGCCCATTCCATTTTTGAATTCATTTTGGCATTCACATTCCTTCACCTCTCCTCCTCCTCTCAGATTTTGTGGTCGAGTCTGGTGCGGTCTGTAGGTTTGTTTGGAGCTCCATGTTGTGTGTGTGAATATGGTCTGGTCTAAGTTGTTGTGTGTCATGTCATTTGTTTGGTGTGTCTGTCTTTATTTGTTTGAATTGGTATGCATGTTTGTCTCTGAGAGGCAGAGGCGTACTTGTGTTCTCTGAGAGGTGGAGGTAGGTAGCCCATCAAAGACAAGTGCCCAGGGACTGGATCACAGCTTAGCTTAAGCATCCGACTCTGGATCACAGGTAAATAAAACATAGCAAAGAAAATTTCATTCACATATCTTTTAAATTAAATTTCAGTGTTTTTTTTCGTGTCTTGTCTTCTTGGTTTTTTAAATCCTATGCTCTCCATAGGTCCATCGTTCCACAGTAATCAAGAGTGAGGATCATCGGCCTGTCATGAATTTACCTCTGGGTTAGTAACATTTGACGGTTTAATGATTAGGCTTCTCACGCATATAAATGAATCTGTGTTGATTTCGATTTCTTTCTCGACAGGTCGTTAAAAACAGCCAGCCAGGAGGAGCAGAGAGTGCAATATAAACAACTCTGGATTATAAGGTACGTTCAAGTCAGAAAGGCAATGCGAATTGCGTATGGATGTTACACCATAGTAATTCCCTGAACGCTTTTCAAAAGATGCAGAAGAAATGTCCCGGGTGGTGTTGAGTCTTGACTTCTGTACTAATTCCATAAATGGCTTTAAAAAAGATGCAGAAATCTCCACAATGTTGGAGAGATGGAGATTGAAAAATACCGCAATTTTTCAATTCACTGACTTAACGGACCGCAATTTTATGTCGACGGCTATGCAACAAGCAATCAATAAAACCACTGATAGCGAATCCAATCAATTTTACAGAATACCACTGATGCTTTTAATTCACTGAGAAATAACTTTCATTTGCAATCCGTCAGCCTGTCAATCTGGATCTGGGCGATGACCATCTCATCGAATATGGGAGTGTTTTTCTGAACAAGTAATTCCTCAGAGCCTGCGGTAAAGTGGGTCGATATGTATCAGAGGTATCTGGACGGTGGCCACTGGGAGCGTTTTTCTGGGGAAGAAATTCCTCAGAACCTGGCGGGGCGGTAAAGTGGCGAGTGGGGTTTCGGTTTCGGGGCGGTAAAGTGGGGAGTGGACTCCCTCGAATCAATCTGACTTTTCTGAATCTGTTGCATTTGAAAGCCCAGGGACGCATCCTCCATCATATGATAAATTTATTCTCGAGTTCTTTCTATTCTATCACTCTGATTATAGGTTAATGGATTTAATTTCATTGACATAGCTCTCAATTCCTGTAAATTGAATTGCAGTGTCTTATTTTCTTCGGTTAAAATTGAATTGCAGTGTCTTGAATTCCATCTCTAAGATTCTGAATTGCAACATATTTTTTTTTGTGTCTTATTTTCTTTTATTTTTTAAATTAAATCCCAGATCCTCTGCATCCATGGTGACGCGGCAGAGTGATCACAAAATCCAGAGAAAAAGGGCCTGCCAATATAACTGCTGGATCTGGGCAAGGAAAAAGGGACCCGGATAGATGAATCCATCTCCATCTCTAAGATTCTGCTGTACTGCTGCATTACCATGGCGCTGCTGAATAAACGACCTCATGCGGTTATGTTACCTTTCCCCGCTCAGGGTCATATTCCGAGTGTATCTTTCTGGACTCAAAGTGCAGTGCCTGTGGATTCTCCGACGCTTATTTATTTGCCCCTCTTCTCGTTGAGAAAGGTTACATTCCTCTCAAAGGTATAATTTCTATAACTTCATTTATGGCTCTATGTTCTTACATACCAATTCTGTACATCAGACACAGCTTGCTTACTTACTCTATACAGTATGGTATGGTATTGTACTGTGATGCAGATGAAAGTTGTTTAGAAAATGGATATATGGAATGCCCCAGTTGAGTTGCGGCTCCCCTGTATTCCTGGAATGCCCTAGTTGCAGTTGCGGTTTTAGTGAATGTATGGGCTCCAACGTTGGCTCTCTCATTATGGAGCATACTTCATCTTTGTGAATGTTTCAATTATTAAGTTAGGTAAGTCACTTTGTTTAAAACATTAAATTTATTTCAAAGAGCTTTTGTTTATTACTCTATATATATGGCATAGCTGACCATTAAATTTTAATAATGGTTATTTTTGTAGAGGGATTCGCAGAGGGGATATGAAGGGCGGGAAGAATATGCAAGCATGTCATGATAGATGAATAGAAGATATGAATTCATTAGCTATTATGACTTGAAATAATCTGGGATTCATTTATTTTTCATGTAATTACTTTAAAACATCGTAATAATAAAAAATTATATTCTTTTGTTTGAAGGGGCTAAAAGCTTTTTCTCATTGCTTTTGAGGATGGACCATGGCTATTCTCAAGGGTTTGTGTCTATCTCTTCACCTTACTTCTTCATTTTCTTTTATGTATTCATTTTAGAACTAGATACTTTTAGTTTAATAGGTTATAAAATTAGAAGTATCAAATCATACATTATAACATGTTAATTGAAATTTTAAAATTTTAAATGAACTTGAAGTTGTGTATATGCATTTGATTTAAACTAATATACTATTTTTTCCAACCATGGGTTTTTATGATAATTGCACATTTTTTGTATGCTTGTTTATTGGTTCAATTTTTGTTTGATCAAGATGTATGTGTTAGTTGTATGCATTGATTGGGGTGTGTTAATTGAAAAAAAAATTGTATGCATATTGATTGCTTGATTTTTTGTGTAATCAAATTGTATGTTTTTATTGTATGCATTGATTGATATGTTTTTTTACTACTTTCTGGTAAAGAATTTAAATGCAGAATTATGTGTAATGATTGTGGTTTGATATTCATTTATAATAAATGTTGAATTTTCTATAATGATTGTTGCTTGAGATTCATTTATATGATTGGGTAGTTACATTGAATGTGTGATATTTTGAAGCCTATGAAAATTTCCTTTATTAATGCTTCTTGTCTATAACATGTTTGTGGATTTAAAACATTTTTGTGTGAGAACCAAACTTTGATATGTAATGTTTCTATGTTTACAATCTTTTGTGTGATGTTCAATATTTGATGTTTATTTGCAATTGTGTATGAAAATAGCTGTTTGAGTTTCATCTATGTGTTTGTATATTTGCAATGGTTGTGTTTGAGATGATGATATATAATTTGAAATGTATGAATTTTCTTTAGGCTCAATGCTTATTATTGTCTATATTATATTTTATTCTTTGAAACAATGCTTCTTGTTTGGGTTTCATTTACATATCTATGCACTTTATAATGAATGTGGATGATGCTTTGAAATGTATGTGAATTTTCCTTAGCATATGGCTTGATTGAGTGTCTAGATTAATTTTGTATGATTGGGTGTTTACAACCTTGAATGTATGATGATCAAAATTTGACATGTATTTTTTATTGTGTATTTGTATTTACAAAATTTTTTTATGTATTGATCAAAATTTGAAATGCAATGTATGTTTTTATAATTTTGTGTGTGCAATAATAGAATTTGATGGGATGTTTGTGTGCTTGTGTATTTCTAATGTTTTTTATGTTTGTATGCATGTGATGTTTGTATGTTTATGTATGCATTGTGTGTTTATACTCCTTGCAAACTTGTGTGTAATGCATCTGTTTTTATGATTTTGTGTGTGCAATGATAACATTTGATGGGATGTTTGTATGCTTGTGTATTTATAATGTTTTTGATGTTTGTATGTGTATATATGTATTGTGTATTTATACTCCTTGTACTCTAAATCCTTGTATCTATAATTTTGTGTGTTCAATAATAGATTTAGTGGGATGTTTGTATGCTTGTATTGGTAGAATGTTTTTTATGTTTGTATGTTTATTCCTGTATTGTGTTGATACTCCTTTTAAATATGTCTCTGTAATGCATCAAAACTTGAAATGTATTCTTGATTGTGTTTGTACTCTTGGTTGTATGTATTCTTGATTGTCTTTTTACTTTTCGTTGTATGTATTTTTTATTGTGTTTGTACTTTTAATAATTGTTGTTTGATTGGTTTGTTCATTTATTTGTTTTTATAATTTTGTGTGCAATAATAAGATTTGATGGGATGTTTGTATTCTTGTGTATTTGTAATGTTTTTGATGTTTGTATGTTTATGTATGTATTGTTTGTTTATACTCCTTGTACTTGCAAACTTGTGTGTAATGCATCACAACTTGAAATGTATTCTTGATTCTGTTTGTACTCTTGGTTGTATGTGTTTTTTATTGTGTTTGTACTTTTGATAATTGTCATTTGATTGGTTTTTTCATTTATTTGTTGATTTTAGTTTGTAATTGTGTATATGCTTGGAATGTGAAAATTTGATGTCGGATGTTTCTATTTGCAATAATATTTTTTTAATGGTGAAAATTTGATGACTATTTTCAATTTAAAGGCATTGTACAAAAAATTAAACGGGGGGATTAGGAGAGTGTTGAGTGAAATAAAAGTATTATAGAAGCCATAAGTGAGGAGGTAGCTCAAATGAACTTCAATTTATTGCATCGGGAAATCAAATAGGAGGTGGGGTTGGGAGAGTGATGAGTGAAATAGTATAATCATAAATTAGAAGTGAGGGGGTGAGGCCAAATGAGTTTCCACCTTCTCGTGTTGACCTCGTTAGTAGAGAATTTATATATCATAAAATTCTTGAAGCCAAGAGAAGCTCTTTTTAAATATTTAAAAGAAATTTGGTTTTTTTTTCATTTATTAAATTTTAAATAATAATAAATTTAAAATCTTAAATAATAAATATAATTTTCTCATATATATAACTTTAAAATTTATTAAAAACAACTAATTTATTTCTATTTTTAACATATTAATATATAAATAATTTTCATCATATATAGAAATTATTATTTCTTTTGTTATATTTTAATATTTTATTAATTTAATTCTCATCTATATAATAAATTAAATTAATATATTAAGAATATATGTAATTTGTCCCACTAGTATATATATATATATATATATATATATATATATATATATATATATATATATATATATATATATATATGTATATATATATATATAATTTTTATTTTTTAAATTTAAATTTAATAATTATTAAATTTAATTCAACTGATATTTTAATAATAACATCAACAAGTCCATATGATATTAAATATTAAATATATATATATGATTTATATTTTTAATTAGATATAAAAAAATAATTATTATTATTTCAAATATTTATTTAATTATTATTAAAAATAATATTTAATATTTTTTCTAAGGAAAAAAGCGAACTTTTCATTAAACATAAAAAGTTACAAGTATATGCCAAAGGCATTCCGTTTGCTGTATGACGAAGTCATAGAGCTGCTACAAAAAGAACAAACCTTTCTGTGTCTCATAATCTGGCTTAAGGTCAGCTGAAAGGACGAATTATCAGTTTCGTTTTCAGCCCATTATGCACTCAGTACAAGCCAAAATAAAGTGATCCAACTGTGTATGTCCATTTACTATTTTATGGGCTTCCTCTTAAGAGGAAAACAACCCAAAACGAAAATGGCAAAAGACATATTTCAAAAACTGTGACAATGTTTCACCAACAAGTAGTTCAGAACATAATACCATAGGTTCCAATTGTTTATGCTAAAACATATGAAAAAAAAACAAACAGAACAAAATATTTAACTGAACGGATGATAGACATTAAGTGCATGGAGGTTGATCCGACACATGGATTTGTCCCTGATCTTCTTCCACTACTTTCCAACTGCCCATAGCTTGCTGTAAACCTTCTTTAGAAAGGGTATCCGCTGTACCGTTTCGCTCCCTGTAGATATGACCGATTGAAAATACATTAAAAGAGCTCTTTAAGGACATAATTTCTTCAAGCAAAGGTCTAAGCATATAACTGTGACATCTACTTGGTCCATTGACCCAATTAACAACAGATAAAGAGTCTCCAAAGATCTGAACTGTAAGAATGTGCCTGTGAATAAGCCAGCATAGAAGGAGTTTTAAGGCTGAAAGTTCTGCATAATTATTTGTCCCTGTGCCTAGCCCTATAGATGCTTTTAAAGACTTGGTTTTGCTTAAATGTATGATCATTCCTGCTCCTACTGTGTTGTTCTGTGAGGCTCCGTCGAAATATGCCCATGGAATCCCTTCTCGGATCTGTTCATCCCTAATCTGCCTGGTGTTGCTTCCTTCCTCTGAATCTGGGATACTTTCAAGGATAACAGAACTTTGAATTGCAATTGATTCAGCTGTGGTTTCCTTCTCCATGAAAATACTCCGATTTCTTGCAATCCATATTCCCCAGCATATGATAGGAGGAAGATTTCTCATTTTCCAACCGGGGTAGTTGCGCCACCATTTTTCCCAAACCTCCTGAACATTTCTCCCCTCCCATTCAATCCTTTTCCCTATGAGTTTCCCGACCTCTGCCCAGACTGTTTTGACGAAAGGGCATGCGAGGAATATATGGCTTATATTCTCGGAATCCGACTTGCATAGAGAGCATCTCCCCGGCCCTTGCTTGTACCTAGCTTGAAGTAAATCCCAAGTAGGAATTTTTCTTTTTAAAATGCACCAAAAGAATAATCTAGCTTTTGCTGGGCATTTTAGTTTTCAGATCAGCTTGTCCCACCATTCTGGTTCTCCCCATCCTTTTCTGTTCATTAAAAATTTATAACCGAATTTTGGGGAGTACGATCCATTTTCCGCGTGTGCCCAGACCATCTGATCCTGTCTGTCCCTTAACCTTACATTGGACCGAGTTAATTCCTCGGTGAATACCTTCCATTCGTTCCACCAGGCTGGGCGAAGACCTAACTCTTCACCAGATTTCCAGGCTTGCCCCCAAATCGTTGAGAAACCAATTTTCTGAACTTGACTTAGATGCCTGATACCTTTGGATTCTAGATGTCTGATTAGACCTGGAGAAAGAGCATATTTTTCATTACATCCAACCCAAGAATCTTTCCCTATCTTCAGGTTTTCCCCATTCCCAATCTGCCATGCCAGCCCTTGTTCTATCACCTTGAAAGCCTCCACAGTGGCTTTCCACACCACCAAACCATTTTTCTCCTTCTTACTTTCCTTCCTTATCCATTCTTCTAGTGGTGTGGGGTCAATATATTTCCTTTAACCACTTTTGTCCAGAGATTCTCCATTTTGATTATTCTCCATCCTGATTTTGCTGCCAGAGATGTACTGAAATCAGTAAGGTTTTTTATCCCCCATCCACCCCATTCTTTTGGTCTTGCTATTTTATCCCAGGCTACCCATGGAAGAACATATTCCTCCTTTGAGCCTGCCCAGAGGAACCTACTGCAAATCCTATTTATCTTCCTTAGAATCCCCTTTGGAACCCATGTTAATGCAGCCCAGTAGACTGGCATGGCTAGCAGCACTGATTTGATTAAATTCAGTCTTCCTGCTTGGGAGAGCCATTTGTAACTCCATTGAGATATTTTGGATTCAGTTTTGGCCACCAGCTAGTTTCAATCTTGGTTCCTATATGCGTTAGGCTTCAGCCAAAATCCTAAGTATTTGAAAGGATTCTCCATGCTGCGTACTTCAAAGCGAAGTAGGACAGATATCTAGTTTTTCTCATTTCTGTTTAAACCTTCAGTGATAAGCTGGGACTTTCTATAATTTATTTGCATTCCAGTCGCTTTCATGAACAGATCCAGAATATCTTTTAATTCCTTAATTTCATTCAGACTTCCATTTGTGAACAGTAAGATGTCGTCCACAAACAAGAGATGTGTGATAAACATGTTGACTGCTACTTCCAATCCTTTTATTGCTCCCTCTCTTTTGGCTGATTGAATTAGGTGACTCAGGCCTTCTGCCACCAAAAGGAAAAGCAGGGACGATAAGGGGCACCCTTGTCTTAACCCCCTGAAGCTTTTGAAGAAAGGAGTGGCTGCACCATTTATTAGAATTGCAAAGTTTACATTGGAGATGCATTCCATTATCCATCTGATGAATTCATATTTAAATCCTAAATGGGTAAGTAGCATCCTTATATAAACCTAGTTTATTCTATCATATGCTTTTGATAAGTCAATTTTTATCACTGCTCCCTTTCTTTTCATTTTCTTGACACTGTGGATAGTTTCCTGTGCCACTCCTATAGCTTCATGTATCTGTCGACCATCCAAAAAACCAAACTGCTCATTTGTAATGCATCTTGAAAGAATTGGTTTTATCCTTACTGCTATCAATTTGGCAATGATTTTCTAAATACAGTTGCATAAAGATATAGGCCTGAAGTCTTCAAATGAGTCTGTATTCTCCTTCTTCGGGATAAGTGCTATAAAATTTGTGTTGAAGGGGCTGTATACCTCTCCTTTCCTCCTAGACTCTTCCACTACCTCTGTTAGTTCTGTCCCAATTTGTTCAAAAAAATGTTCGAATAGCTCTATGGTCCATCCGTCCGGACCTGGGCTTTTATCTTTTGCCATTGATTTTATAACACTTTCTACTTCCTCCTTTGAGACTTCATACATTAGACTCTCTGCCTCCTCGTCCTCTACATATCTGGGGAAGCATTGGGCAGTCCTGATAATTTCTGCTAATGCGATTTCTCCTTGATCCGCAAATAGGCTCTGAAAGTGATTCCTCCCCAGGAGAGAAAGTTCCTCGAAAGTGTTAGCCTTTTCACCCTCCTCGTTTTTTAGCTTCCATATTGTATTTGCATTTTTTCGCCCTTTCGCATAGTTGTGGAAAAACTTTGTGTTTTCATCCCCAGCCTTCAGCCATATTGCCCTGCTCTTTAGCCTCCATTCCTCTTCTTTTGACAGTAGAATTTGGTCCCTCTGTTTTTCTAGCAGTAAAATTTTCTCGTTTGACTCTTGTGATCTGTAGCCATCTGTCTTTGTACATTCCATCCTTTGGAGCTCTTCATTAATGAGGACTAAATCCTCTTTCTGTCTCTCCCTCCTTGAATTTTTCCCATTCAATAGTTGCTTTTTTTAACTTTTTTAAATTTTCCATGAACAGAAAACCTTTCCCCTCCTGGGATCTTCCATCTGGATGGATACAAGTTTCCTTGAATATCTTTTCATAGGATTCCTCTTGCAACCATGTTGCATTGAATTTAAAGGGCGCTGCTGGTTTCCTAGGTAGTTTGGATAACTCTAGGAAGATCGGGAAATGGTCCGAGTTTCCCCCCTCTCCCACCCACTGCCGAAACATGGGAATACTGGCAGTCAAGTCTTCGCTCAAAAGAAATCAATCCAGCCTCTTTGCAATTCTGGCCTCTCCTACTCTTCGGTTCCTCCAAGTGGGTTTCATTTTAATGAGATTTATGTCTATTAGATTATGAGAGGTTATGGATCTTTGAAAGAATTCTGATAGCATATCTTCTCTAGCCATCGGACCCCAAGTTTCGGCCCTCCCTAAAGAGAAGTTCATGTCTCCACCCAGAACCATGTTGCTTCTTCCCATTATATCTTTTGACAGAAGGTCGTTCCAGAACTCCATCCTTCCCTGACAGGGCCCATATATATTTACAATTGTAAGAGGAACATCAAGATCTGTAGATTGAATCTCTGCTCCCATAGCACGTTACAAACCCCAGTGATTTAAAATTCTCACTCTTCCTTCTTTGTACCCTATAGCCAATCCTCCCGAGTGGCCGATAGAGTCCATAGCACAAAACCGCCACCCCAGAAGTAGAGCTGTAAGAGCTTTTTCTACTTCAGCGTTGTTGCCTAAAGTTTCTTGCAGAAGGATATAATCCGGTTTCGAACTCAGTACCAGCTCCTTTAAGGCCAGTTTTTTGGGTTTACTGGCTAACCCCCTACAGTTCCAGGATAAAAGGATCATTTAATATATTATTATTAAATAAAATTTTAAATTTTAAATTTCGTTTTTAAAAAAATTAACTTTAAATTTATTATTTCATATATATTATATATTAGTTTTAAAAATTAATTAATTAACAATAATAATTTTATATTGAATGTATTATTATTATTTAATTTTAAAATAAAATTGTAATTTTATAGAAATTTTAAAAGTATTAAAAATAATATAATTTTTTGAAATTTTAAAACTGTATAGTAATATTAATAATGATGTAATGTATGTGAAACCTATTGTTAAAATTTGAACTTATAATTATTTCTAAAGAAATAGTTTGAATGGTAGAAGTGGACATAAAGTGTTTGTGAACAAATATAAGACTCTCACCCAAATTCAAAACCATGTAAAAGCAAGATTTGTAAATAGTTGTGTAAAAGCAAGGGTTGTAGTATGATCGCAATCCCACTCAACTCAATCCCATAAATACATAAATTGTATAGTTGAAAAACAAAAAATACCATTATTTACATTAAATTAAAATTTTAAACTACAAATATTTCTTAAATAAAATTATTATAATATTTATGATTTAATCATTTTTTATTAAAATTTAATAATTATAATACTTTATTAGCACTATTTTTTTAAATATACAAATTATAATATTTATTTATAATACTTAAAATTAGATAAATATATTTAAAGTATTTAAGTATACTTACACAGATCTTCATTAATAAAAATCAAATACTTCAACATTAAAATTATACATCTAAATAAAAATCACATATTTAGATATTAATTAAAGTATTCAATTAAATTGAAAATTTTCTATATAATATAAAATTACAAATTCCATTTTAAAAATAAAAATAACATAAAAAAATTTATTGCCCGTGAGGTGTAAGGCAGATAATGACATGGTGTTTTTTTATGGCACTCTATAGTGTAAAGGTCATCGGTGGTCTATACTGAGTGCGATTCTCGAATAGTTTTGATAGCTTAAATGTCCCTAAGTCCCAACTACTCAAGGCGCAAACTAAGCATGTCAATCATCTCAAAACTCACATTATTTAAAAAAAAAAAAATCATACAAATCTTTATATTAAAAAATGTTTTATGAATTCCCCGATGGGAGTGAGGTCCTTGCAACACGTCGAGGATGAGCCTCATGTATGAATAAAGGTGTCATGTATGAATACAGGTGGAGTGGGTGTGAGGGATAGTCCTTCTGGTCCCTTCACCAAAGCGTATGTAATGGGAGGAGTGCTATCAGCAAGTTGGAAACTTGTGCAAGTATTAACATTGTGTTGGAGTTTGGGGGGGACGAAAAATTAAGGGGTGGAAGGATGAGGGAGCCTGACATTCGTACATGTGCTCTGGTCTGGTCTTGGACATCGCAGTGGCCTTCGAGGAGAAAACAAAAGCGTCGGAGTTTATTTGGTACGAGTGGTTTGTGTGTGCTCATTTTCAATTTCCAATATTGTCGCCTCGGGCGTGGGCGTGACAGTATTTGGCGGATTGATGGGTGGTCTTTGCAAAGTGAATTCAAAGGCTGGTTATCGCCATGGGGAAGCTGCGCTCAACCACCGCCTACTTTGTCTTCGTCTTTCTTTCAATTGTCTGTGTTGGTGCATTTGGTTTCTCTGGTGGTGATCTTTTTCTGGTAGTGGGCAGTGGTATTTGGTGTCTCTGATAGTGGTGGTCTTTCTCTGGTACTGGGCAGTGGTATTTGGTACCTTTGATAGTGGTGTTTATAAATATATTAATTTGATTCCATATTACATATCATTGTATATATAATTTGTATTTCTTTGTCTTTTATTTTTTATGGTGAGTGATTATATGTGAATAAAATTATGGTTTTTAAAATAAAATAAAAATGTAAAAATAAAATAATTTTTTTATGAATAAAATTAGAATTTGTCTTAATAGATGAAATAAAAAAAATAAAAAATAAATAAATAATATTTCGTATATATTCCTCTAATGTAAAAATCAATCTTCTTTTTATATTATGGATAAAAAAATTCAAATTAAATCTGCAAGGTATGCTTAAAAAAACATAATAATTTAATCAATTCATCTTTTTAAATTACTTTCGTTGTGATTTACTTCAAAAAAAAATAATCATTTTAATTCAAATGTTAATATTAAAATATCTTAATTGGGTTCAATTAAAAACTTGTGAACATGATGATAATTGAATATAAAACATTTAAACAAAGACTGAAACTCTAGATTAATGAGGTCAAGTGAATGACTTTATTTTAAGAATAAACTATTCAATCCATAATAAACCCAAAGCACAATGAACCCATTTTTTTGCACTTCTACCATCATTTTCTCGCGCGCACTCCTCCATCCCCAATTGACAATGAACCCATGTTATTGCACTGCTCTCTCCCATCATTTTACAACTTTCATTCCTCCCTCTCATCGTTTACCTTCTCCAATAACACAAAATCAACTTAATTAAGGCCTCAATATCCATAGGCCTAAAAATTTGACTTTTTGACTTTTTCAAAAGTGCATCCTCCCTCCCAATAGAAATTTGACCTTTCTTTGTTCTAGCAATAGAAAGCATTTATATGAGGAAGAAGTGAAGTCAACATATTTTGTCTTTTGTTTACTTGTTCTGGAAAAGGGAACCTCTATCAAAGAGAAGTGGATTATTTTGTGGCAAGGAAAATCAAATCACTTGGAGTTGGCTGAAACTTTCCAAGAAAAACTACTAATTAGATCGAAGGGAATAAAACCTTCTGAAGTGGAATAAAATTCTTTTGGACATTCTCGAGGCTAATATTGTAGGATAGATTTTGTTAACATCCATTATTTTCCTAACCAAAGGTGTTTGAGTATGAACAGAGCACTTTCAAGCTAGTCCGAGAGCCATTTTCAAAAATTTGGGTCGAGAATCTTACTAGCCGCACTGTCGCAACGTCGCAACAACCGCAGGGCCACAAGGTTGCATCTGTCGCAAGACATTTTCTGTATAGGCCCATTTAAGGTTCTGCAAACAAAACGGGAAAGCAGGGTCCCTCCTTCAATAGACTAGAAGTTTTTAGGTGATGTTTAGGGTCAATCTGAAACAATTCAGCCTCACATGAGTCAGCATACTCCCCTGAAGACAATAGGACAGACGTTGAGCATTTTACATGGTAGGGGATGTTGCATTCAAGGGTTTTTGGACTCAACACAAGTTCATATTAGATGAGGGATAACATAAGCCCTAATCGGTATCTTACTTTAAATCTATTACTAGTGAAACTTTGATCAATTGGAAGCGGAAAAGATAAGTTGCAGTTAAAGAGAGAAAATTCAACTGATTGGACTATTAAACAGTTAGGGTGTTGGACTATTGTTTATAGGTAAACTATTGATTGAAACAATTTATGTACACTGGGAAATCAGCCCTAGTTGATTGTGGTTTATTGATGAATCATATTATTGTTGAAATTTTTTATAACTGTCCATGTAATTTTTTGGAATCATATTATTTTTGTTGAAAGTTAAACTTAGGAAGAAAACATAATTAAATGGTTCAATGCCTTGCAAATATACTTTGATATATATGGGTACAATACTAAGAAGAAAATTAATCTTGCATGATTGAATATTTTCTAGTCATGTATTGATATGGTGAGAGAGCTAGGTGAAACGCTAGTGACATAATGGGCAACCTTCAAGGATCTCATCAAAAACGTTAACCCAAATGCATACGAAAATGACCACCTCATAAAATGATTACTTCGATAAAGATAATGTATAGATTCATTGGACCCTTCTTCTTCCTAGTATAAAGAGAAGCAATGCATAACAATGACAGTTCAAGAGTGGGTTTGAGCAATATACCATCATGTTTATTATTTACATATCTAATATAAAACAATGGTGTGAGTTCAAATTTACATGTAAGTCTTTATAAGGAAGCATTTTCTTTCTCATTATCAATGCAATCTTGATTCTTTTTATGTGCTTGTGTTATCCTTATATGGTATTTGAGCCCAATGCTCTCAAAGCCATATCAAGAGTTTCAATGTCTTTAAAATACAAGGTTTCCAATCTTGCAACTTCAACAATTTCGAAGTTGTATCAAGAGTCTTAAGCCTTTAAAAGACAAGGTCTTTAATCTTTTAAGGCTTTAATATTCTAGGTGCCATGGATTCTTTGTGAGTGTAAAGGCCTAGGGCTATTGTCAACAAAAATGGAATGAGTAATCACTAACGTAACACATCAAATAGCTAAAATAGTTTCAAGTCATTGCATGTCAGGATTAATTAAGAGGATTTTGGAGCAAATCCAATATGTTTGTGCTTGTATTGATGCCCCAAATTGCAATCTAGAATAATCTCAAAATTTCAAAGCCCTTGGTGGAAAAAGAATATGGATGTCACATTCCACTCATAGGTTTGATAATTCAGAGTGTGTGTGAAGCTTGGCAGACAAAGTGTTAATTTCTAACCCTAACTACTGACAATTTATCACTTAGTAAATTCATTTGTAAATTGATTTACTACAAATATAGTGAATAAAAAGCATTGATTGAATTTCAGAAGATAAATAATGGAAGCAAAATTAACATTAATCTAATACACATTAAAAATATGCATCATCATACAATATTCTCCGCTTCATATTCAAACATTTTGAAAAAGTCCTTTGATAAGCTCTAAATGTCAAGCCTAGAGACTTAGTTTGGTGGTGAATTCTTTCTTCGCAAAGGACTGTTAAGAGTTTTACCTAGTTGCTCATATTGGTATTCTCCTACAACTAGGCACAATGAGCATATATAAGAAATCCTTCATGGTGTAGCACTTCTAACGGAGGAAACTTGGTTCTACTTTGCACACCACATGAGAGTTTAGATGATCATGGTGAAGGTTTAACACTATGTGCTTGAAAATAGTGCTACAATTATGTAGGAGAGAGTGAATAAAGGCACATGCATGCACCAACTTCTTCCAATTATGTTTTCAAACAACAATTCTACTTTTTTAGTTTCCTATTTCTTGAATTACATACCTGCTAAGGAGATAGATAATATTGGTACATTAATGTCCAACAAATGACCAGAAGTAGGCCAACGTGACTGCTTAGTACATAAGGATACATCAAGGGAGTGCAAGGCCACTATTATAAAATAAAAAAAATGAAAATTAACATATATCATCTGAGCACAACTATCACCAGATAATAAATAAATGCAAGACACAAACTAGCAGCACCAAAAACATGCAAATAAAACCCAATATCTAGTTTCTAAATTTACGAACAATATATTTGAATCCCACCACACTAAGAAAAGTAGAAGAAAGACATCTAATCTTCAATTGTTTAATACGCAAGAATTTTTGTTGGCATGGATGGTAGTTGTGAAATATAACGTACTCCACATATATTGGAAACCTTTGACAATTAAAAGATACATAGAGGATCGTTAAAAGTGTGCATAACATATCATTATAATATTGTTGGAACTGAGTAAACAATTGAAAAGTGAGCACAAAATAACATTATAATATAGATGCAACCGAGTAAACAATTTCAACAGATAACTAAAATGAATACTACATTAAAAGGACCATGGAGTATTATCAATCAAACTTGTGATTAGTCAGATCAGTGAATGTTCTTGATATGGTGACGATGATAGTTGTATTTAAAAGAGAGAGAAAAAAACTGAGAAAGAAGCCTACATGTTCGTCCCCTTAAAAAATGCAATTTTCATATGTATTTGGCTAAACTATGTACATGAGTATACAATTTAGCTTGAGAAACTAGAGATTCTAGAGAGATAAAAAATCAAAATCCTACACAAGATTTCATCAATGGATTTTAATGAAACTATATCTCAAAAATTTACAGCAGCAGATCTAATACAAGTTCACAAAGTTCACTATTTTATTTATCTAATCTTAACAAAACGCTTATCCCATTAGATAATGTAATCTTCAAAGTGTAGTAACTAATTAACATGTCATAGGCAAACTAACAAATTTTGATGAAATTGTGATCTTATTGAAACATCTCAAAATTTTACAGCAGCAGATCAAATATGAGTTCACAAGTTCTATATTTTATTTCAATAATCTTAATGAAACATTTAGGCCATTAGATAATTTACTTTTCAAAGTGTACTAAGTAACTAATATCATAAGAAAACTAGGAAATTGTGATGAAATTGTTATTACCATATTTTGTTGGCCTCCTTCAAGCTTTTTCATTTGATTAGCATAATGACTCACTGCGTGGATTATGCTTGAAACTACAACTTGGGTGTTTGTTCCCTGACTCCTACAGCCATATGTATGCATATGGAAAAGGATGATATACTATGCTGCTCATAATTAACTGACATTTCGAAAAAAATCATTTAAGTAGTTTATTATAATATCATTTTGCATGGCTTCGGAATAACTTGCTCCAACAAAATGAAACTTCTCCAATTAAAGAGGGTTGCATAGTTCAAATAAGGAAAACGACAAAAACAGAAAAAGAAAATAACTTATCCATGTTAAACTAATAGGATAATTACAAACTGAGCGTATTTCTTCATTCCTGTTTGTCATTGTCCCTTCTGCTCTTGTTTTATCTAGCCCATTTATTGTTTATTAGTCATGTATTGTTCCATTCATTTGCTTTCATCAAGGGAGAAAATAATAAGATGATAACTCACAGGTATTAATTGTGGTCTTTTGGCCAACCTTATCAATATTGATTCAAGCTTGTATGAAATTTCTAGCCATTGAAAAGTTGCAAGATCGTTTGGTAAAAACTCACCTAAACATGAGACTATCCAAAGCAACAACTCTATTCAGTATAAATACCCAGTAAATACTAAGAATTTTAATACCTTACTCTTTTTCTCTTTTCCTATCTTGTGAAAAGCTTTTCATACAATACTAGACTAGAAGTTTATAACAAGCTAAGAGAATCCTTATAATTCAAATTTCAAGAGCCAACTTTTATACTTTTTAAATTATGTTAAAGATTCCATCAGAGCGTAGATCTCTAATTACATACCTTTTCTGTTTTATTTATCACTACTGTAAATTTTTTTCTCAAATTCTTGTCTAAAACCATACTAAAACAAGCTAAGAACCTCGGTGAAATTTCTTGTTGCACAAAGGGCTTTTGAGGTTTAGGCTGCCAACTTTGGCCATTGGCTATGTTTATTTAGAGGCATGGCTATTGTGAGTCATTTATAATTACAAAATAACCTTTTATTATACATAGATCTATAGATAAAACAAGATATTTTCAGTGTAAATTATTAATGAAAACAATGCTGCAGCCATGGTATGAAACTTTCAAATTTTAAGATAGCAGTGGAATCACATATTAGAGGTACAAGATACTTTGAACCACATTAATTCAAATCCCATTTGTTCCTAGAAAAAAATCAACTTGCTACCACATTCATAACTCTGTCAAGCAACTCATATTTTCAGGGTTAGCTACTACTATTGCCCTCTAAATTGCCTAAATAAACTAGTATAAATTAACTAGCAAAGTTACAATGTTAGCTTACTCTAAGAACTAAACAGTCCATTTATAGTTCCAACAAAACCTTATTTCCTGACAACTAAATATGGAATCGTGTATGCAATACTCCATAGAACAAAGTGACTTTACTTCATAAAATTCCTAATGAACAGATCCTTTAGGCTACAAACAGATCTTAGTATTTCATATTGCAAGAGTTAGATTTCATTTTAACCTATAATCAAGTTCCACCAATTCCAATAACAAATACTACTTTCTAGCATGAAATTATTCTTTAGTTTCTATTTCTAATACCAAATTCCTTGTTCAAAATAGTTATATATCAATTTTAGTGCAACGGGTCAAGAATAAAGAACATTAGTTTAAAATTTAAGAGAGGAACCTACTTGCACAGGTAGATGTGATGAAATGCAGTAATCTCATGCCCTCCTTTCAACAGTCTCATTCTATTCTCAATCTCTTGCTTATGTTTCCCAGAAGGCAGAACTTGATAAGGACCCTGGGTAGAACCCACCAAATCGTTGTCTCCGTGATGTGATTCATAAACTCGAATTCAAAAATTAATTAACCCCTTGAAAGTAGAAGCTTTCCCTGATACAACATTGGGAGAGCATTAACAATAATCTCTATAGTTAACGAAAACATTTGGAAAAAAAAATTACAACATAACCTTAGTATTTCCGCAGTCAAACTCCATCAAAATTTCCAGACCCTTCTAGTTTCAGCAACAATCTTTCAGTCAAGAAAATGCCCCAGCCATAATGGTATGTGACTAGTAGTTGATGGGACAATTTATAGAATATGTATACAACATATGCATTCTTATTCAAGGAAAATATGTAAATAAGAATGTTAACTAACACAATAAGAAACTAGAATATTTTATTAAAATACTGAGAAAATATTTCAACCATGTTCTCATATACAATGATGGAATTGACAAGCCAAAAATTTGATAGAATATAAGATCTTTTTCTAAGACAGTTGGGACATAATTGGCTGCAACATACAAATAGTTTCTAAACGAAACATTCAGGCTACACATAGGCCTTTGTGTAAATGAATCAACTGTCAGACAATACATGGATCTTCACATAGGCTAATGTTACAAGCCATGAAAGAAGGAAAATTTGTGTTTGAGACTAGTAAAATGAAGTAAAACTACTAGGATTCCAAGCTAAATTGAAAATAACCTTACAACACTATTTGGAACTTGACTTCGTAGAGGAAAGATATCATGGTTAGATGGCTTGCAGAGAATACAACAAAGGTTGAATCCATCTATGTACCTTTTGGAAAAGAATCTAGACTCAGTTCAACTTTAGCAGTTTGATCGTGCTTTAAAATAAATAGCACCTGTCAATAAAGGTCTGAGGTTTATTGGATGACTTTAGACCAACTCAACCTCCTTCCAAAGTCATTTTAACCTTGTTTGAAAAATAATTTCAATAGGAATGTGATAGAGCAAGATGATTCCCAATGGCTAATCACTAATGAGATATATTGTTTCTGTATTTTGAATACTCGTCCATGTGAAGTTCATGTGTTCATTTCGTACGTGTTTTTCAATATATTCGACTGCAATTAGTCAAAATTTAATTCTTTAAGTCTAGTGTATTGGGTTATTCATTTGACAATTTCTTTTGTGCTTTTATATCATGTATGCTTTGCAACATTAATGACTAATTTACTACTATATACACATGGAGTGAGACCTATTACACATATTGTATAAGGTTCCACTTTGTGATTTTTATCACATTGATGGAGATTTTCAGCCGGTATCTTGGAGGATTGGACCAACTTGGGGGGAATTAATCTTCATGAACCACCTTCTATTCATTGCATCAGGTTATTTCATGGAGGTCTTTTGTTAGAGGAGCTTCACCTCTCCTTGATTGGATTATTGTGATTGCTAGTTTAGTGGACTTCACACGTGTTTTCCTTGTTGATCACCACTCAGTTGCATATTAAATGAATATGCAACGTGCCATTAGGGGAATTTTGAGGTCTAAAATGGGCCTCCTAAGGAAATAATAAAATAATAGTGGAAATGATAAAATAATATTTCATTACATCATCAAATTTTGGTGATATGTGAAAGGCAGAAACTGTAAGATACTATGATCAAGTAAATATTCAAATCTAACCTTTAGTTTATCATAAGAAAGAAAGGCGGAGGTATGCAGAAACCCTAGATCATGCAACTATGGAGGTCGACTAGGTCAGACCAGGACTTGCATGCAGATACGGGGGTGGCTCTGACAACATTGGACATGTTTCTCATGGAGGTGGGCACACGATGATGGTGTGGCCTCCATAGCAACATCACCCTGTACGGGGCGGGCAGAAAACATGCAGAGGGACGGGTGGTCCTCGGCATCAAACCCATCAAAAAAGAGGAGAAGGGATAAAGGTTAACGACGACTGTTCAGTGCAAGGTTTTGTCTTAACCCCACGATGTATAAGGTTCTATTTCCATTCTTATCATTTTTACTACAGCTTACTATTTTACCTGCAAAAAACGACGTTCAAATTGCCTCCCTTAGAGGGTGTACGCATTTCTGGTTTGCGTATCGAGGTGATCAGGCTTGTATATGTTGTCGTTAGCTAAAGGAGGACACCGTGGTCAACTACACAGAAAGTGTGGAGGTGGATCCCGAGTAACTCCTTGTCACATGTTTACCCTGGTTGGCCGATTACTTGGGTAGATGAGGGAGGAGGGTGTTACAATCACTGTGGACAAAACACACAAAAAATATTTTTTATCGAGTGCAAGTCCAAAAATTTAATTTTAGCCTAGACCTAATTTCCAAAATATCTAGCGTATAAGGGAAATTTCTTGATCTCTACAAACTAATGATGAGAATTGATAGTAAAAAATTGGCATAATAAAGAAATTGTGAAAGGATTGAAAAAATTTAAGCCAAAAGCTAGAGGTAAATTTGAAGGTTCCAAATATATGTTCATGGAAATGCAAAACAATGACGCCATTAGTTCCAAGGGGTGTATCATATTTTATACATATTTTTCTACTCTAGCCTTCATGTTTTAAGATTATTCATGGGCTCTTAAATATTTATTCATTCCCAACATCTAGGCCTCTGCCCCTTCAACCTTCCTAATTTTTTCATCAAAGGTATGAGGCTTTTCTTTCTTTAACTCATATGACATTGAACTCATTTCACTTCTCCTTTGTTGGTGGCGTCCTATGTTTCTAGCATTATAAAACTTCTCATTGTTGTTTGCCCTTCTTTCTAGAGTGTTGAATGGAGTTTCTCCTCTCACTATGTCTTCACTTTCCTACGTAGGTCTTTTCTTTGACTTTCTACCCTCTGCTCTTTTAACTTCCAACCAAAACTTCTGAATTTCAGAGGGATTTTGCTTGGATTTGTGCTTCCTAGATAGTTGGCCCTAAGATCTTGTTTCTTTTTCCTACAGTTCTGATGAGCACTACAAAATTACTGCATTTACTTCTTTTTGTCTTTCTTGAGTTGTGATAATGTTTCCATTGTTATCTTTGCAACTTCTCAATTCATCTCTCATACTCCTAGTATCCATCCAATCAGGGGAATTTTTCCCTCACCTCTTCCTCACTATGTTGGAAACTATCTATGTTTTATTGTACCATTTCGCTACTCATTCCTCTATTTCCTTCTAAACATGTGTCTTCTTATATGTTGTTACACACATAATTGTTAGCTAAGTCAAGCATAAATAAATATATCCATTCATCACCTTAGCATGTCTACACTCAAGCATGCTAATATGGATCTCTCTTATCTCAATTTCATTCCCAAATGTCTAGTATTGAACCTTTTCTTTAATATCATTCTAAAATAGAGCCTCACTTTGTATTCCCAAATGTCTAGTGTTGAACCTTTGCTTTAATATCACTCTGTAACAAATCTCTAAACTTTAATACTTAAGGTCCAGTGTTGAATCTAGGCTATGATACCACTCTATAACCATGCTCCCACCCCTTAATATTATCTCATGTGGTAGAAGTTGTTACTTGTTTGCCTTAACCCAACCCCCAAGGTCTATTATGAGGATGGGGTTACAAAATGCATCTTCTATCAAGTTTGCATAATTAGGTTTTGACATCACCATCATACTCAGCTCATCGAGAACTTTCTAGTGGTATAAATTTTACCACAATCTAATTTTGGAAATAAAATTCATTTCATCTATAAGTTTTAAACATTCAAAACCTGCCACCTCACCAATGCCTTACCATGTGCCATCAACATATACTCTATTCTGGCCCCCATGTAATAGCAATATTCGGGCATTAACTTATGAATATATAAGAAAATATTAACAATCATTAACATCATAATGTTATCATAACTTGCGATCCAAATATGCACAACTTTATACTTATATGAATATATATATATATATATATTGGTTCTAAATTTAAGGAGGAACTTCAACTTTCCACCCAACTATAGGCCAACTATAGTGCAACCTTTCTTGTAGTTGACAACCCTTGAGTCGGATCCACAATCTAAAGGAATTCTTGCTCAAGGGACTTCACACCAATGGTTTAAATGGGCACTCACAGATGGATTTCACTATCCAATTGGCTTATCAACTATCCTCTAAAAGTAAGTATGACAATAACTCACTTATTCTCTTGAGTCCATTCAGGAGTTCAGCTATGGTCCATATGGGGTATTGCTTAGTCCAGGAGACTGAATCCACTATCTAGTGGTTTAACAGTTATCTTTTCATAGCAGGCACCACAAAGGCCTACAGTTCACTGTATAGGTGGTTAACACCTCTAGCAAGCACCACAATGACTTAGATTTCGCTTTCTACGTGGTTTATCAACTATAGATCAAGAACCATTGTGATTCAATCATCCACTAAGCCTCCCATTGACCAGATAGGCATAGAAAAATAGTCTAGTAGCCTCAAACACAAAACACGTGGAATAACACCTAAAACTCACAGAGCACAAGGCTCAGCAATTAGCTCAACGATTGTCTTGGATTACTTTTATTGTGATCCACAATGCCAGGTTATTTACACAAGTCTTGGACAATACCCAAAACAAAAACCAACCAACTAAAAGTACTAGAAGAGGAACTTGATCCAAAAGAACATCACTCACTTCTATGTTGTGTGTAAATATACTTCCCTCAGCATCCCTTCGTTTTCATTAAAGGTGCAGTCTCTCGTGGATTCTCAGGCCACTTTCTAGTATCGATGTCAAAATCCTTCCCATAAATCCTTCTTTTCCTTTCGTTTACTTCCATATATGTTTTCCATTATTCGCTTTTCCACACGCATTAGTCTTTTGCAAGATATTCGGTCATTCAAATATTCTCTACTCATATGATTCTTGTATCCCCCTATATGTGCTCCTTTTCGTGCATCTTTAAATTCCATTATTATTTATCTCAACAATTTTATCGATTGAAAGATAAAACGATAAACTAATATATTGATATTCATAACTACAACATAGCCCTAGCAGCAAACCAAAACAGAAGGTTGCACACATGGGAAAAAATAATGATATCCAACACAATGTCAAAGGATTAATTGTTTCATATACCTTGAACTATAAAATAAATTAGCAAAAAAACATATTAGTATGAGGACTTAAAATCATATGCAACATGACAAGCCAATCTAGTTGAATCTCCTAATTGACATGCGAAAGTCATTTGTCGCGTTTCTTCAAAGGACCTTTTAGTACCCTGGGTCTTTCCAAGAAGAAGTTATAGGGTATTATAAACACAAACCAAGTTTTTCTACCTTCCTTGATTGCAATCAATTTCACTTGACCTAATCTAATCCAAAAATAAACATAGGTGCTCTAATTCTACCAAACATGCATATCATATAAAGTGTCTATTGTGCCAAACTTACTCAGTGGCAAGTGAATAGAGTATCAAAGCTATGATATGGTCCAAGAAATCATTATATTTGAAGCTTGGATGCATTGGATGAAATATTAAACTTGTGATTATGAAGAATTTGGTACAAATGTTACTAAATCTTTATTAATTCATAAACATATAGTTGTTAAGACAATTCATAAACATATAGTTGTTAAGACAAGATTGATTGCATTTTAAAACATGAGTTTTTGGAATTAATAAAAGAGCATTTTAAAAGGAATGAACCAATTATAGAAACCCATAGAAAAGCATGTTTGTACTTTAAATTTTTTTAACCAACACCATAGTGGATAGGTTAGGTGGATTCTATTTTTGGTTGAATGACCTGGCTTGTGCTTTTTTGTTGTCTAGTTGTAAAAGCTGGCTCCATTGGTCCGTTGGATGGAGCACCTTGAGCCCTCTGTTGTTAACAACAGTACATGTGAGAGATAATTTGCGCTGCTTATCAAACGAGAGAAGAGGCGCGGGTTATCTTAACGGTCAAGGATGTTGATTGTTTTAAGAGCCCATTCCATTTTTGAATTCATTTTGGCATTCACATTCCTTCACCTCTCCTCCTCTCAGATGCGGTCTGTAGGTTTGTTTGGTCTGGTGTGTCTGTCATGTCATCTGTTTGGTGTGTCTGTCTTTATTTGTTTGAATTGGTATGCTTGTTTGTCTCTAAGAGGCAGAGGCAGAGACGTACTTGTGTTCTCTGAGACAAGTGCCCAGGGACTGGATCACAGCTTAGCTTAGGCATCTGACTCTGGATCACAGGTAAATAGAGCATAGCTAAGGAAATTTCATTCACATAGCTTGTAAATTGAATTTCAGTGTTTTTTTTCGTGTCTTGTTTTCTTGGTTTTTAAAATCCTATGCTCTCCATAGGTCCATCGTTCCACAGAAATCAAGGGAGAGGATCATCGGCGCGTCATGGATTTACCTCTGGACATGAATTTACCTCTGGGTTAGTAACATCCGGGGCCTTCTGACTCCTTGACGGTTTAATGATTAGGCTTCTCATGCATATGAATTAATCTGTGTTGATTTCCATTTCTTTCTCGACAGGTCGATAAAAACAGCCAGCCAGGAGGAGCAGAGGGTGAAATATAAACAACTCTGGATTATAAGGTACGTTCAAGTCAGCAGGGCAATGCGAATTGGGTATGGATTTTACACCATACTAATTCCCTGAACGCTTTTCAAAAGATGCAGAAGAAATGTCCACAAATTTCTGGGAAAACTGTTCCGGGTGGTGTTGAGTCTTGACTTCTGTACTAATTCCATAAATGGCTTTAAAAAAGATGCAGAAATCTCCACAATGTTGGAGAGATGGAGATTGAAAAATACCGTGCCTCCTGGGATTGACTTAACGGACCGCAATTTTATGTCGACGGCTATGCAACAAGCAATCAATAAAACCGCTAATAGCGAATCCAATCAATTTTACAGAATACCACTGATGGTTTTAATTCACTGAGGCATAACTTCCATTCGCAATCCGTCAGCCTGTCAATCTGGATCTGGACGATGACCATCTCATCGAATATGGGAGCGTTTTTCTGGACAAGGAATTCCTCAGAGCCTGCCGGTGGCCACTGGGAGCGTTTTTTTGGGGAAGAAATTCCTCAGAACCTGGCGGGGCGGTAAAGTGGGGAGTGGGCTCCCTCGAATCAATCTGACTTTTCTGAATCTGTTGCATTTGAAAGCCCAGGGACGCATCCTCCATCATATGATATGATTCTGCTAAATTTATTCCCGAGTTCTTTCTATTCTATCACTCTGATTATAGGTTAATGGATTTAATTTCCTTGACATAGCTCTCAATTCCTGTAAATTGAATTGCAGTGTCTTATTTTCTTCGGTTAAAATTGAATTGCAGTTTCTGAATTCCATCTCTAAGCTTCTGAATTGCAACATATTTTTTTTTTGTGTCTTATTTTCTTTTATTTTTTAAATTAAATCCCAGATCCTCTGCATCCATGGTGACGCGGCAGAGGGATCACAAAATCTAGAGAAAAAGGGCCTGCCAATATAACTGCTGGATCTGGGCAAGGAAAAAGGGACCCGGATAGATGAATCCATCTCCATCTCTAACATTCTGCTGTACTGCTGCATTACCATGGCGCTGCTGATTAAACGACCTCATGCGGTTATGTTACCTTTCCCCGCTCAGGGTCATATTCCGAGTGTATCTTTCTCCGACGCTTATTTATTTGCCCCTCTTCTCGTTGAGAAAGGTTACATTCCCTCAAAGGTATAATTTCTACAACTTCATTTATGGCTCTATGTTCTTACATACCAACTCTGTACATCAGACACAGCTTGCTTACTTACTCTATACAGTATGGTATGGTATTGTACTGTGATGCAGATGAAAGTTGTTTAGAAAATGGATATATGGAATGCCCCAGTTGAGTTGCGGCTCCCCTGTATTCCTGGAATGCCCCAGTTGCAGTTGCGGTTTTAGTGAATGTATGGGCTCCAACGTTGGATCTCTCATTATGGAGCATACTCCATCTTTGAGAATGTTTCAATTATTAAATTAGGTTCGTCACTTTGTTTAAAACATTAAATTTATTTCAAAAAACTTTTGTTGGTTACTCTATATATAAGGCGTAGCTGACCATTAAATTTTAATAATTGTTATTTTTGCAGAGGGAATATGGAGGGCGTGAAGAGTTATTTTTGCAGAGGGCATATGAAGGGCGGGAAGAATATGCAAGCATGTCATCATAGATGAATAGAAAATATGAATTCATTAGCTATTATGACTTAAAATAAATTGGGATTCATTTATTTTCCATATAATTATTCTAAAACATTGTAATAATAAAAAATATATTCTTTTGTTTGACTAGGCTAAAAACCCTTTCTCATTGCTTTTGAGGATGGACCATGGCTATCCTCAAGGGTTTGTGTCTATCTCTTCATTTTCTTTTATGTATTCATTTTAGAACTAGATTTTTTTAGTTTAATAGGTTGTAAAATTAGAAGTATCAAATCATACATTATAACATGTTAATTGAAATTTTAAAATCTTAAATGAACTTGAAGTTGTGTATATGCATTTGATTTAAACCAATATACTATTTTTCCAACCATGGGTTTTTATGATAATTTCACATTTTTTGTATGCTTGTTTATTGGTTCAATTTTTGTATGATCAAGATGTATGCGTTTGTTGTATGCATTGATTGCAGTGTGGTAATTGCAATAAATTTGTATGCATATTGACTGTTTGATTTTTTGTGTGATGAAATTGTATGTTTTTATTGTATGCATTGATTGATGTGTTTTTTTACTACTTTCTGGTCATGAATTTAAATGCAGAATTATGTGTAATGATTGTTGTTTGATATTCATTTATATTAAATGTTGAATTTTGTATAATGATTGTTGCTTGAGATTCATTTATATGATTGGGTAGTTACATTGAATGTGTGATATTTTGAAACCTTTGAAAATTTCCTTTATTAATGCTTGTTGTCTATAACATGTTTGTGTATTTAAAACATTTTTGTGTGATAACCAAACTTCGATATGTAATGTTTCTATGTTTACAATCTTTTGTGTGATGTTCAATATTTGATGTCTATTTGCAATTGTGTATGGAAATAGTTGTTTGAGTTTCATCTATGTGTTTGTATATTTGCAATGGATGTGTTTGACATGATGATATATAATTTGAAATGTATGAATTTTCTTTAGGCTCAATGCTTACTATTGTCTACATTATGTTTGATTCTTCGAAACAATGCTTCTTGTTTGGGTTTCATTTACATATCTATGCACTTTACAATGAATGTGGATGATGCTTTGAAATGTATGTGAATTTTCTTTAGCATATGGCTTGATTGAGTGTCTAGATTAATTTTGTATGATTGGGTGTTTACAACCTTGAATGTATGATGATCAAAATTTGATATGTATTTTTTATTGTGTATTTGTATTTACAAAACAATTGTATGTATTGATCAAAATTTGAAATGCAATGTATGTTTTTATAATTTTGTGTTTGCAATAATAGAATTTGATGTGATGTTTGTGTGCTTGTGTATTTGTAATGTTTTTTATTTTTGTATGCTTGTGATGTTTGTATGTTTATGTATGCATTGTGTGTTTATACTCCTTGCAAACTTGTTTGTAATGCATCTGCTTTTATGATTTTGTGTGTGCAATAATAACATTTGATGGGATGTTTGTATGCTTGTATATTTATAATGTTTTTGATGTTTGTATGTGTATATATGTATTGTGTATTTATACTCCTTGTACTTGCAAACTTGTGTGTAATGCATCTCTTTTTATAATTTTGTGTGTTCGATAATAAGATTTGATGGGATGTTTGTATGCTTGTGTATTTGTAATGTTTTTTATGTTTGTATGTTTATGGATGTATTGTGTGTTGATACTCCTTGTACTTGCAAACTTGTGTGTAATGCATCAAAACTTGAAATGTATACTTGATTGTGTTTATACTCTTGGTTGTATGTATTCGTGATTGTGATTGTACTCTTGGTTGTATGTATTCTTGATTGTGTTTTGTACTTTTAATAATTGTTGTTTGATTGGTTTGTTCATTTATTTGTTTTTATAATTTTGTGTGCAATAATAAGATTTGATGGGATGTTTGTATGCTTGTGTATTTGTAATGTTTTTGATGTTTGTATGTTTATGTATGTATTGTGTGTTTATACACCTTGTACTTGCAAACTTGTGTGTAATGCATCACAACTTGAAATGTATTCTTGATTGTGTTTGTACTCTTGGTTGTATGTATTTTTTATTGTGTTTGTACTTTTGATAATTGTCATTTGATTGGTTTGTTCATTTATTTGTTGATTGTAGTTTGTAATTGTGTATATGCTTGGAATGTGAAAATTTGATGTGGGATGTTTCTATTTGCAATAATATTTTTTTAATGGTGAAAATTTGATGTCTATTTTCAATTTAAAGGCATTGCACAATAAATTAAATGGGGGGATTAGGAGAGGGTTGAGTGAAATAAAAGTATTATAGAAGCCGTAAGTGAGTGGGTAGCTCAAATGAACTTCAATTTATTGCATCGGGAAATCAAATAGGAGGTGGGGTTGGAAGAGTGATGAGTGAAATAGTATAATCATAAATTAGAAGTGAGGGGGTGAAGCCAAATGAGCTTCCACCTTCTCGTGGTTGACCTCGTTAGTAGAGAATTTATATATCATAAAATTCTCAAAGCCAAGAGAAACTTTTTTTAAATATTTAAAAGAAATTTGTTTTTTTTTTTTCATTTATTAAATTTTAAATAATAATAAATTTATAATCTTAAATAATAAATATAATTTTCTCATATATATAACTTTATCATTTATTAAAAACAACTAATTTATTTCTATTTTTTAACATATTAATATATAAATAATTTTCATCATATATAGAAATTATTATTTTTGGTTATATTTTAATATTTTATTAATTTAATTCTCATCTATATAATAAATTAAATTAATATATTAAAAATATATGTAATTTGTTCCACTACTCTATATGTATATAATTTTTTATTTTTTAAATTTAAATTTAATTCAATTGATATTTTAATAATAACATCAACAAGTCGATATAATATTAAATAAAAAATTTATATATATGATTTATATTTTTAATTAGATATCAAAAAAATATTTATTATTATTTCAAATATTTATTTAATTATTATTAAAAATAATATTTAATATATTATTATTAAATAAAATTTTGATTTTTAATTTCTAATTTTCAGTTTTTTAAAAATTAACTTTAAATTTATTATTTTATATATATTATATATTAGTTTAAAAAATTAATTATCTAATAATAATAATTTTATATTGAAAATATTATTATTATTTAATTTTAAAATAAAATGTTAATTTTATAGAAATTTTAAAAGTATTAAAAATAATATAAATTTTTGAGATTTTAAAGATGTACGGCCATTTTGTCAACAATTGTCCCAAGAAGACAGCGTAAGCTAGAGAAAAGGATGAAAGAAGGCAGGAGGCGAAAAAGGCCAAAGGCAACCCTAAATCAAATACAAACCATCAAGGGGCAGGAAAGCAGAAGCAAGGGAATGGGAATCAACCACAAGCCCACCCCAAGGAACAAGGTAACAGATTCGAGCCTCTAAGTTTCAAACAGGCAAAAGCTCAGGAGGTGGAATCAAGGAAAGAAGATTTGCCAAAAAAAAACCACTCCAACCAATCCAATACTGATATCTCCTTCATAAAATGTCCCAAAAAACAAAGAGGCTACTCTAGAGACGGAGGATCAAGATTCAGAAGGCACAGAGGAGGAAGAGGAAATATTAGAATCACAAAATACAGTCCGAAGATCGACAAGGGGACAAAAGACCTCCCGTGAGAAATGAGAACAGGAAACATATAAGGAGAAGCTGCAAGTCAGTCAGTAGACATTGGAGAAACTTCTGGGAAAAAATCCCAAAGTGACAAGAAATCAAGGATAGGGATCCAAAGGGGTCCTAAACTCTTCCAAAAGTAAGTAATGAAGATATTCTCCTGGAACTATAGAGGGCTGGGTAGTAAAATAAAAGAAGAAGCAATGAAGAGTCTTATAAGGCAAGAAAACCCATATATCCTTCTCATCCAGGAGACAAAACTGGAGGAAGGTGCCTTTCTCCAAAGTAGTTTTCATTTTTGGAACAACAGTGGAAGGCAGGCAGTTTCAGCTAGAGGAGCCTCTAGAGGTCTCGGTATTCTTTGGAACGGTGCAAGGGTTAAAAAAATATCGAATAGGAAAAATACCAATTGGATGCTCATGAAATTCCAACATCAAGATTCCAA
This sequence comes from Pinus albicaulis, assembly GCA_034641835.2. Lineage (NCBI taxonomy): Eukaryota > Viridiplantae > Streptophyta > Pinopsida > Pinales > Pinaceae > Pinus > Pinus albicaulis. The sequence continues at coordinate 1,600,977,892 of CM076575.1, read as the reverse complement.
GGAAACTTTTAGCCTGCTCAATGTGTAGGTTCTGGAAAATGCAGGGGAAAAAAGAGCTGATGGGATTTGATTCGAGCTCTCCCAGATGAAGAGATCCTGGATAACATAATTCTAGCTGGTGATCTCAACATAACTCTTAGACTATATGAAAAGAGAGGAGGATGCACTGTCAGAGACCCTTCTCGAGAATGGGTAGAGGACATCATCCAAGACTACGATCTTCTCGACATAAAGCCCGCTAGAGGTAAGTACACTTGGACCAATAGAAGGTTAGGCCCCGGCCACATAGCTGCTAGGATAGAAAGATTTCTTATTCAAAGTTCCTATCTGCTCTTAGGTTTAGATGCTAAATCTGAAATCCTCACCTCGAGTGTCTCTGACCACAAGCCCATCAAACTAGAACTCAAACCTCACAGAAATTTTGGCCCCATTCCCTTTCGTTTCAGCTCGCTCTGGACCAAGCAAAATGATTTCCTAGCAAGAGTGGAAGAAATCTGGAAAAAACCAATATTGGGATCTCCTTTCTATGTTTGGGAAGAGAAACTTCGAAGAGTTAAAAAGGATTTAAAAGGATGGGCTGGAAAATAGCCCAGCCCTGTCGAGGAAAGAAAGGAAACTCAGGTAGCATTGGAGTTGCATCAACAGCAAATGGAAGTCTCCCATATCTCAAACGAAATCTTAAAACATGAAGAAGACCTACAGCTAAAGCTTCACAAAGCCTATCTACAGGAGGAAGAGTATTGGAGGCTAAAGTCTCGTAGTCTTTGGCTCCAAGCAGGTGACAGAAAAATTGCTTTCTTTCACAAGCAGGCGCGAGCAAGAAGAAGCCAAAATGTGGTTATGGAGATTCAGGAGGACTTTCAAACTCATACAAATTTCCCAAGCATTAAGGAAGCTGCCTACAGTCACTTCAAGAATCTCTATAGCGAAGAAGCAGATTTGGTGCAACACCCAGATTTGTTAGAGATTATCCCCCAAAAGGTATCAAGTAATATGAATCAGTGCCTCACTGCCCCAGTCAGTAGCAAAGAAGTAAAGGAAGCCCTGCAAGCAATGGAACCAGATAAAGCCCCGAGGCCTGATGGGTTCACTGCGAGATTTGTCCAAGACTGCTGGCACATTGTCAAAAAAGACCTAATCAGAATGATCTTGAAATCCCAGGATTGTCATAAAATAGGGGGCAGTAGTAATTCAGCTTTCCTGGCCCTAATTCCAAAAGAAAAGGGTGCCATCTCCTTTAGCAGATTCCGCCCAATCTCCCTTTGTAACATTGGGTACAAGATTATCACCAAAGTCATAGCAAATAGAATGAAGAATTTGCTCCCCAAGCTCATTCCTGAAAACCAAGGAGGATTTTTTCATGGAAGACAAATAGTGGACAATATCATTCTTGTGCAAGAAACAATTCATTCCAGCGCTCAAAGGTAGGAGAAAGGGATGGTTGTAAAACTGGATCTTGCAAATGCCTTTGATCGGGTAAGACATAAATTTCTTATTGAAGTCTTGGCTAGGTTTGGGTTCAGTCATTCTTTTATCAGTTGGATCCGGCCTTGTATTGCTGAACCCTGGATTGCCCCATTGGTAAATGGTTGAGCCACCGATTTTTTTAAAGCTTCAAGGGGGCTTAGGCAGGGCTGCCCCCTTTCCCCTATGTTGTTTGTTTTGCAAGCCTCTGTTTTAAGTTTCCAATTGGAGAAAAAGCATCGGGAGATGGACATTATGGGCCTCGAGATTGTCATAGGCGTCAAGGACATCAATCATGCCCTCTTTGCAAATGACTCCCTGCTGCTTTGAGGTGCTTCTCTGTGTACTGCTAAAAATTTTAAGCAAGAAATTGAAAATTTTTTTGAAGCATCTGGAATCATGCTAAATATAGGAAAATGCAAACTCTATGGCTAGAATATTATGGGCTTAGAGTCATCAACCATCATCCGTTGTTTTGGGTTTGTAGGTACCATACATTGGGACTCCTTCAAGTACTTGGGTTTGCTGGTGTTTCAAAAAAAGTTCTTCAGCAGGGATTGGCTTCCTTTGCTGGATAAATTCAAAGCCAAACTCCAGGGCTGGGGTAACTCTTGGCTCAATCTAGCTGGGAAGCTAGTCCTGATAAAATCGGTCTTAAATAGCCTACCCATCTTCCAATCCTCCTTAATGCTAGCTCCTAAAGGAGTTCTCAGAAAAATGGAAGCGCTTATAAGAAATTTCTTCTGGAAAGGAGGAAAGCACAATTCTCGCAAGCTGCCACTGGTCAGTTGGGATAAGCTTTATTTTCCACTTCATGAAGGTGGTCTCAAGATGAAGGATCTTTTTGCCCACAACATTGCGCTGGGAGCTAAAATTCATTGGAGACAAGTCTCTCCAAAACCTGGTTGGGCCCAAAGAGCTTTATGGAAAAAATACTTTGGCCATCAAAGACTTAGAAGTCTGGACTCCAATATAGAAATAAGAAATGGTTCCCAAATTTATGCGTTGTGCAAACAAGCTTTGCCATTAATCCAACAGAACTGATATTGGATTCCTGGGAATGGAAAATCAATTCATCTTTGGACTAACAGAATAATGATAGATCGTCCTCTAGCATATATGAAGGACAATGAACCTCTTATGCATTGGATGATCCAAAGAGACATCTCCATGATGTGGGATATCTCTAAGTGGGAGGGCACAAAATGGGCTAGATGGGAAAATCCCGATTTGCCAATGGATTTGGAACAATTGTGGATTCTGTTAGAGGAAAATTTGAAGGGGAGGGCTCCTCTAAACATGTTGTAGCGGGACGAGAGAGGCTAGGGATCGCTGACTGGTCGGTACACTATTGCACAAGGATACAGATCTCTCACCATGGTTCCACATGTCCCCTGTAACCCAGCCAAATGGAAAGGTGTATGGATGCACAAAAAAATTCCGAAAATTGATATGTTTGCTTGGTTGACTGTTCATAGCAACATCCTTACTGAGGATAATCTCAAAAAATGAGGTTTCCATGTTCCTTCCTGGTGTGTCCTGTGCCGTGTGGAGCAGGAGACAGTCAACCATATCTTGCTTGATTGCATCTTTTCCAAAGATGTTTAGAGGGAGGCGTTACGTTTCTGGGATCAGAAAATTGCATTTCCAAGTCAAATTTCGTGTTTTTTTTGTTAACTGAAGATCTACGTATCCTGGGAAATTAATCAACAAAAGATGGGTTGAGGTAGGTTGGATGGCTCTGCCGAAAATGGTTTGTTGGAAGCTTTGGCTGGAAAGAAATCACAGAATCTTCTAAGGCTGCTCTCATCAACCCCCGATGGTCTACCTTAAAGCCAAGTTCCTGCTAATGGATTTCTTACAGGTAAGGATGAGCTCAGTTGAATTTTCCAATTCCGGAGATCAAGAGTGTGATTGGGGGAGAGAACTGGGTCTGCAAATTCCATTGGCAATCAAAAATGAAAAGAAAGCAGAGGAATGGAAAATAAGAATGACAAGGGAAGATTTTACTGAATGGAGCAAAGGGACTTGTCACTGTCTTCACTTTGACAGGGCAGCCAAAGGCAATCCAGGGAAAGCGAGAGCTGGAGGAGTTATAAAAAATCCGGACGGATTTATTGAGCATAGATATGCATGGGGCTAGGACACAACACCAACACTCAAGCGGAAGCCTTAGCTTTGCTTCAGGGCTTAAGACAGCTAGAAAAACTTGGAATAGAGCAAGCCAGAGTCTTTGGTGATTCTCAAAGCATCATCCGGATCCTGATTAAAAATTCTACTCCTAAAGACCTCAGACTCAACAGAATTATTGTTAGAATTAAAACAGTAATGGATAAATTTCAAGAAATCAGGTGTTTTCATGTACTTCGAGTTAATAATAAGGAAGCTGACAATGAAGCCAACAAAACGGTCCAACTCTCGTCGAGAACCCTGCTAAGCGACGAAGAAGAAAGCTGGGACACGATCCCATAGATTGGATTGGAATCTATATGTTCTTTTGTATTTTGTTGAAGTAGTTCGTTTGTATTCACCGAATAGTTTCTCCCTCGGATATTGCAAGATTATGCTCTGCTAAAATCTGAAATCATTCCTTTGTTGTTCAGCTGATGGAAGTGAGGGAATGGACAGAAGAACACTCCCCATGTAAGTTGCCCAGCAACCTCTTTTGAATTTTTATATAAAAAATCCTAATCGGTCCTGTTAAAATAATAATAATAATAATGGTGTAATTTATGTGAAATCTATTGTTAAAATTTGAACTTATAATTATTTCTAAAGAAATAGTTTGAATGGTAGAAGTGGACATAAAGTGTTTGCGAACCAATATAACACTCTCACCCAAATTCAAAACCATGTAAAAGCAAGATTTGTGAATAGTTGTGTAAAAGCAAGGGTTGTAAATAGTTGTGTTAATCTCATGAGTATGATGGAAATCCCACTCCACTCAATCCCATAAATAAATAAATTTTATAGTTGAAAAACAAAACATACTATTATTTACATTAAATTAAAATTTTAAACTGCAAATATTTCATAAATAAAATTATTATAATATTTATGATTTAATCATTTTTTATTAAAATTTAATAATTATAATAATACTTTATAAACACTATTTTTTTAAATATACAAATTATAATATTTATTTATAATACTTAAAATTAGATAAATATATTTAAAGTATTTAAGTATACTTACACAAATCCTCATTAATAAAAATCAAATACTTCAACATTAAAATTATACATCTAAATAAAAATCACATATTTAAATATTAAATAAAGTATGCAATTAAATTGAAAATTTTAAATGTAATATAAAATTACAAATTCCATTTTAAAAATAAAAATAACATAAAAATATTTATTGCTCGTGAGGTGTAAGGTAGATTATGACATGGTGTTTTATTATGGCACTCTATAGTGTAAAGGTCATCGGTGGTCTATACTGAGTGCGATTATCGAATGGTTTTGATAGCTTAAATGTCCCTAAGTCCTCACTACTCACTGCGCAAACTAAAAATGTCAATCATCTCAAAACTCACATTATTTAAAAAACAAAAAAAAAATCATACAAATCTTTATATTAAAAAATGTTTTATAAATTCCCCGATGGGGGTGAGGTCCTTGCAACACGTCTAGGATGAGCCTCATGTATGAATAAAGGTGTTATGTATTGAATACATGTGGAGTGGGTGTGAGGTATTGTCCTTCTGGTCCCTTCACCAAAGCGTATGTAATGGGAGGAGTGCTATCAACAAGCTGCTGGAAACTTGTGTGAGTATTAACATTTTGTTGGAGTTTGGGGGTGATGAATGAATAAGGGGTGAGAAGATGAGGGAGCCCGACATTCATATATGTTCTCTGGTCTGGTGTTGGACCACGCGGTGGCCTTCGTGGAGAAAACAAAAGTGTCGGAGGTTATTTGGTAGGAGTGGTTTGTGTGTGCTCGTTTTCAATTTCCAATTTTGTGGCCTCAGGCATGGGCGTGAAAGTGTTTGGCGGATTGATGGGTGGTCTTTGCGGAGCGAATTCATAGGTTGGTTATCGCCATAGGGAAGTTGCGCTCAACCACCGGCTACTTTGTGGTTGTCTTTCTTTCAATTGTCTATGTTGGTGTATTTTGTTTCTCTGGTGGTGATCTTTTTCTGGTAGTGGGCAGTGGTATTTGGTGTCTCTGATAGTGATGGTATTTATCTGGTACTAGGAGGTGGTATTTGGTTTCTCTGATAGTGGTGGTATTTCTCTGGTAGTGGACGGTGATACTATGTTTCTATGGTGTGGTGGGCAATGGCATTTGATGTCTCTGACGATGGTGTTTGGTGGTGTTTGGTTTCTCTGGTGGAGGGTCTGGCCTGTGGATTCTGAATGTGGCGGTTCTCCATCTCTATGAATTATGGAACCCCCTACGCGTCGTGGGTGCTCCCCATCCCTAGCACCCCTAAGCCCTGTGGGTGTGGCGGACTCGACAATTGTCATTGTGGTGCTCCGTTGGGGTGGCAAGACTCCTTTTTTCTTATATGAATAAAAAATCGACTTACAAAAAAAAAATATTATAAATATATAAATTTTATATTTTATATCTTTATATTTCATATATTGAAAATTCATAATTTTAACGTAATTGAATTTATTATTTGATTCCATATTACACAGCGTTGTATATATAATTTGTATTTCTTTGTATTTTATTTTTTTATGGTGAGTGATTATATGTGAATAAACTTATGGTTTTTAAAATAAAATAAAAATGTAAAAATAAAATATTTTTTATGAATAAAATTAGAATTTGTCTTAATAGATGAAATTAAGAAAATAAATTAAAAAATAAAAAAATAAAAAAATAATATTTCGTATATATTCATCTAATGTAAAAATCAATCTTCTTTTTATATTATGGATAAAAAAATTCAAATTAAATCTGCAAGGTATGCTTAAAAAAACATAATAATTTAATGAATTCATCTTTTTAATTAATTCACATTTAAATTACTTTCGTTGTGATTTACTTCAAAAAAATTAATCATTTTAATTCAAATGTTAATATTAAAATATGTTAATTGGGTTCAATTAAAAACTTGTGAACATGATGATAATTCAATATAAAACATTTAAACAAAGAATGAAACTCTATATTAATGAGGTCAAGTGAGTGACTTTAATTTAAGAATAAACTAGTCAATCCATAATAAACCCAAAGCACAATGAACCCATTTTTTTGCACTTCTACCATCATTTTGTCGCGCACACTCCTCCATCCCCAATTCACAATGAACCCATGTTATTGCACTGCTCCCTCCCATCATTTTACAACTTTCATTCCTCCCTCTCATCGTTTTCCTTCTCCAATAACATAAAATCAACTTAATTAAGGCCTCAATATCCATAGCCCTAAAAATTTGACTTTTTGACTTTTTCAAAAGTGCATCCTCCCTCCCACATTCACAATGAATCCAAGAAATTTCACTACTCCCTCCCATCATTTTACAACTTGCATTCCTCCCTCTCATCGTTTTACTACTCCAATAACACAATATCCATAAGCCTGAAAATTTGACTTTTGACTTTAATTTTTCAAAAGTACTTCCTTCATGTGACCTTTATTTGTTCTATAGAATAAAAAAAATCAATCGTGCGCAATGATCGTATATACAAAGTAAATAAAAATACAAGATAAACATCAATGAATATACAACAGTAAACAAGTGCACGTGTTATAACAAAATAATAAGATCACAAAAAAATAAAGACAAAAGCAATATAATGTATACAAGATCTCTCTTTAAATTGTTGTTATTATTTCTAGAAGGTGAGACAAGAATAAAAAGGTTTGCTTATAATAAATATTTTTACATGTGCATGTGGAGATGCATGTGACTAGAAAATGGAGGTTTAATAACACTAAAAGTCTCTTATAAAGGGAATAGGGTTGACATGGCTCCTTATAGAGGTAGATTATTTGGGAAAAGTCCACAAGAGAAAGTGGAGGAGTCTTGTAAAAACATCAATAGTTCGTGCAATTTGACCCAATCTAATTATCTCACTCAATAACAAAGCATCATAAATCACTTACCTAAATGCAAAAAAAGAATGCAATAACAAAATGTCCAAAAGCACTTACCTAAAGGCAAAAAAGAATGCAATGGTGGAGATGGATATTAGGGAAGAACAATACTACTCTTGTGAACTAAGTGAAGAAAAATCATTGCAAGGCCTACATTAATTCATTTGCGAAAGAGGAAATAACCTTAATGCAAAAAAATAATGCAATAACAAAACGTCCGCAAGCACTTACATAAATGCAAAAAGGAATGCAATTGTGGAGATGGATATTAGGGAAGAACAAGACTACTCTTGTGAACTAAGTGAAGAAAAATCATTGCAAGGCCTACATTAATTCATTTGTGAAAGAGGAAATAACCTTAGCATTTATATAATTAATAAGAAAACTTAAAAGAATAAAGTCTTATATGAAAATAAAACAGTTACTATTCCAATCACATTTGGTGTTGAAATCATTAGAATAAACGAAATTGTTAATTGTATTTTCGGCTTGTCTCCTTATAATTTATTCAATTATCCCTTGTAGAAGTCGTTGGATTTCCAACAATTACCCACTCGACCTACATTTAAATAGACCCACACAGAATGATTAAAAAAATATATTGAAAACAAATGGAAAAACATGTTTCTTCAAAGAAATATGCTCTTTCATGTATTTTTAAATTTTTGTTGTGTGGGTTTACCCAAAATTATATAGATTCGACACTAGTTGGATTTCAAAAAATTGCCTACACTTTACATTTGGATTAACCTATAAGGAGACAAGACAAAATACAATAAAAAGAAATAGCCTTATGTGAAATAAACCCTAAAACTACTAAACTACTAAATATTAAATATTAAGATAAAATTTATGAGAAGAAACACTCCTATTTGTTGGGATTACTTAGAAAATAAAAGGTAAAATGAAATCAAAGATTGAAGGAACGTAGAAAAATGTTAACAAATAGGAAATACTTATTAAATACAACAATAGTAAATTGTGATCCCTATATATTTGATGATAAAGAACATGTAAAGATCGAGTCAAAGTGCACTAAGCTCTTCCACTGTGCAATAATGTAAATCATGGATGAAATATTGAAAAGGCTAAGAATCAATAAGTAATGTTTCACTTCAAAAAAAAGACCCTCGACTCGAGACACTAGGACATAGAGATAACAACACTTAATTCTTCCAAAAGTTGCATGTTGAGCTCTCCCTAAAATGCATAAAAGGGAAACACTCCTCTAAACTATGGCTCAGTGGATTGAGACTAGTGTAAGTGTTGGGTGAGTTAACACTCTTTGAAAATTAACCCATTACACTATCCATTTCTCAAAGGGCTCTCAAAATGTGCATCAAAAAAACAAAATTTCTACGTATTATGTCCTACTTATAATACCCTACATGCATTTATGATATCAAAAGAATATAACTCCTATTGCCAAGACCAGGGGAAAAATGAAAAACGGATTCCCTAGAGATGAGAGGTTATCAATTGGATATATTGTTTCGTTGCATAGCTACTTGAGGCAAATCCTTCACATCAAGCATAACCGTAAGAACCATAGTGTCAAGGAGCTTGAAAAAGTTTCCCAAAAGCTACAACCAAATTTTCAAGATGAGGAAATTCAATCTCATAAGGCCAATCTCAAAAATATTGAAGTCAATACAATTCACCATGCCTTGAGAGAAAAATTATGTGATATATTATCTTAGATAAAATAAGAGGGAATCCCAACAAAGGCCTTCATTAGATATCTACTCTATAAGATATAAAAAAATAAATGCATGTTCTTAACAATGCTGAAGAAAGAATCACTAAGAAAGCTGACATTGAAAAACAATTTTTAACCAATACAAAAAATGTATTTTGGTCATGAGGTGATCAATGAGTAAGGGCTAACTACGAGTTGACTTTGGATTAATTAATAGTGACCTTGAAATTCATCACTCTTTGGGAACCAAATTATGGGCTAGATTGCACACAATAAAATTAAAAAGATGTGTAGTCTCTAAAGAAAAAACAAACAAAATGCATGTTATAAAAACTATTGTAGGATTAATATCTGAGCAGGGTGACCAATTACATTGAAAAACAATTTCTAAACCATTACAAAAATGCATGTCACAAAAGGTGAGTAATGAGTGCAATGTGTCGATCCAAACATGCCTTGATCTTATCTCAGAACATCCCTCCCTTAAACATGAAAGGTCATGTGACTAAAACTTAACTCTATGTGATGTCCCTAAGAGATTAATTGTACCGAGAGATAAAGTAGTTTATCGATCCTCGTATGTTGTAGTCTTGGATAAAGGGGAAAACCCCAAAATTCTCGATCTTTGGATAACATGGGGAAATTTTTGCGATAAGTGGTGAAAAAAAGCTCAAAGTTGGGGTTTGTTGTGGACCCCTCTAAATTAATTAAAGAGAAAAATCCCCTCAAGGAAATCTATAAATACAAAAGTGTTAGAATCAATTGAGGCATCATTGGATTATATTATGTCTCTAATTTCTTCTATCCTAAGGCTCTGAGGGTTTTAATACCCCATTTCTCTTTTAAGTAGTTTCGGTGAAGGTGATCCCACCCTACCTAGTCACCTTCCTTTGTTCTAGCAACAGAAAGCATTTATATGAGGAAGAAGTGAAGTAAACATATTTTGACTTTTGTTTACTTGTTCTAGAAAAAGGATCCTCTATCAAAGAGAAGTGGATTATTTTGTGGCAAGGAAAATCAAATCACTTGAAGTTGGTCGAAACTTTCTGAGGAAAACTCCTAATTAGATAGAAGAGAATAAAACCTTCTGAAGTGGACTAAAAATATTTTGGACATTCTTGAGGCTAAAATTGTAGGACGTATTTTGTTAACATCCATTATTTTCCTAACCAAAGGTGTTTGAGTATGAACAGAGCCCTTTCAAGCTAGTTCAAGAGCCATTCTCAGAAATTTGGGTCGAGAATCGCTGTAGCTGCAATGTCGCAATGCCACAGCAACCGCAGGGCCACAGGGTTGCATCTGTTGCAATCTATTGTCTGTATAGGCCCCTTTGAGGTTCTGTAACCTAAACAGGCAAGCAAGGTCCCTCCTTCAACAGACTAGAAGTTTGTAGGTGATGTTTAGGGTCAATCTAAAGAAATTCAGCCTCACCTGAGTCAACATACTCCCCTAAATAAAATAGGACAGATGTTGAGCATTTTACATGGTAGGGGATGTTGCATTCGAGGGTTTGTGGACTCGACACAAGTTCATATTAGATGAGGGATAACATAAGCCCTAATCAGTATCTTACTTTAAATCTATTACTAGAGAAACTTTGATCAAGTGGATGCATAAAAGATAAGTTGTGGTTAAAGAGAGAAAACTCAATTGATTGGACTATTGAAAAGTTAGAGCATTGGACTATTGTTTGTAGGTAAAATATTGACTGGATCAGTTTATGTACACTGGGAAATCAGCCCTAATTGATTGTGGTTTATTGATGAATCATATTATTGTTGAATTTTTTTATAACTGTCCATGTAAGTTTTTGGAACCATATTATTTTTGTTGAAAGTTAAACTTAGGAAGAAAACATAATTAAATGGTTCAATGCCTTGCAAACTTACTTTGATATATATGGGTACAATACTAAGAAGAAAATTAATCTTGCGTGATTGAAGATTTCCTAGTCATGTATTGATATGGTGAGAGAGCTAGGTGAAACACTAGTGACATAATGGGCAACCTTCAAGGATCTCATCAAAAACGTTAACCCAAATGCATACGAAAATGACCACCTCATAAAATGATTACTTCGATAAAGATAATGTATAGATTCATTGGACCCTTCTTCTTCCTAGTCTAAAGAGAAGAAATGCATACCAATGATAGTTCAAGAGTGGGTTTGAGCAATATACCATCATGTTTATTATTTTCATATCTAATATAAAACAATGGTGTGAGTTCAAATTTACAGGTAAGTCTTTATAAGGAAGCATTTGCTTTCTCATTATCAATGCAATCTTGATTCTTTTTATGTGCTTGTGTTATCCTTATATGGTATTTGAGCCCAATGCCCTCAAAGCCATATCAAGAGTCTCAATGTCTTTAAAATAAAAGGTTTACAATCTTGCAAATTCAACAATTTCGAAGTTGTATCAATATCCTCAAGCCTTTAGAAGACAAGGTCTTCAATCTTTTAAGGCTTTAATATTCTAGGTGCCATGGAGTCTTCGTGAGTGTAAAGGCTTAGGGCTACTGTCAACAAAAATGAAATGAGTAATCACTAACGTGACACGTCAAACAGCTAAAATAGTTTCAATTCATTGCACGTCAGGTTTTTTTAAGAGGATTTTGGAGAAAATCCAATCTGTCTATGCTTGTATTGATGCCCCAAATTGCAAATCTAGAAGAATCTCAAAATTTCAAAGCCCTTGGTGGAAAAAGAATATGGATGTCACATTCCACTTGTAGGTTTGATAATTCAAGGTGTGTGTGAAGCTTGGCAGACAAAGTGTTAATCTCTAACCCTAACTATTGACAATTTATCACTTAGAAAATTCATTTGTAAATTAATTTACTACAAATCTAGTGAATAAAAAGCATTGATTGAATTTCAAAAGATAAATAGTGGACGCAAAATTAACATTAATCTAATACACATTAAAAATATACATCATCATACAATATTCTCTGCTTCATATTCAAACATTATTAAAAAGTCCTTTGATAAGCTCTAAATGTCAAGGGAGAGACTTAGTTTGGTGGTGAATTATTTCTTCGTGAAGGAGTGTTAAGAGTTTTACCTAGTTGCTCATATTGGTATTCTCCCACAACTAGGCACAATGAGCATATATAACAAATCATTCATGGTGTAGTACTTCTAAAGGGGCAAACTTGGTTCTGCTTTGCACACAACATGAGAGTTTAGATGATCATGGTGAAGGTTTAACACTATGTTCTTGACAATAGTGCTACAATTATGTAGGAGAGACTGAATAAAGGCACATGCATGCACCAACCTCTTCCAATAATGTTTTCAAACAACAATTCTACTTTTTTTAGTTTCCTATTTCTTGAATTACATACCTGCTAAGGAGATAGATAATATTAGTACATTAATGTCCAACAAATGACCAGAAGTAGGCCAACGGAGCTACTTAGTACACAAGGATACATCAAGGGATTGCAAGGCCACTATTATAAAATAAAAAAATGAAAACTAACATATATCAACTGAGCGCAACTATCACAAGATAATAAATAAATGCAAGACACAAACTAGAAGCACCAAAAACATGCAAATAAAACCCAATATCTAGTTTCTAAATTTATAAACAATATATTTTAATCCCGCCACACTAAGAAAAGCAGCAGAAAGACATTTAATCTTCAATTGTTTAATATGCAAGAATTGTTGTTGCCATGGATGGTAGTTGTGAAATATAACATACTCCACATATATTTGAAACCTTTGACAATTAAAAGATACATAGAGGATCGTTAAAATTTAGCACAAAATAGCATTATAATATAGATACAACTGAGTAAACAATTTCAACAGATAACTAAAATGAATACTACATTAAAAGGACCATGCAGTATTATCAATCAAAATTGTGATTAGTAAGATCTGTGAATGTTCTTGAGATGGTGACGGTGATAGTTGTATTTAAAAGAATGAGAAAAAAACTAAGAAAGAAGCCTACATGTTTTTCCACTTAAAAAGTGAAATTTGCATATGTATTTGGCTAAAATATGTACATGAGTATACAATTTATCTTGAGAAACTAGAGATTCTAGAGAGAGAAAACATCAAAATCCTACACAAGCTTTCATCAATGGATTTTAATGAAACTATATCTCAAAAATTTACAGCAGCAGATCTAATACAAGTTCACAAAGTTCTCTATTTTATTTATCTAATCTTAACAAAACGCTTATCCCATTAGATAATGTACTCTTAAAAGTGTAGTAACTAATTAACATGTCATACGAAAACTAATAAATTGTGATGAAATTGTGATGTTATTGAAACATCTCAAAATTTTACAGCAGCAGGTCAAATATGAGTTCACAAGTTCTATATTTTATTTCACTAATCTGAATGAAACATTTAGGCCATTAGATAATGTACTTTTCAAAGTGTACTAAGTAACTAATATCATAAGAAAACTGGGAAATTGTGATGAAATTGTTATTACCATATTTTGCTGGCCTCCTTCAAGATTCTTCATTTTATTAGCATAATGATTCACTACATAGATTATGCTTGAAACTACAACTTGGGTGTTTGTTCCTTGACTCTTGCGGCCATATGCATGCATATGGAAAAGGATGATATATTACCCTACTCATAATTAATTGACATTTCGAAAAAATCTTTTAAGTAGTTTATTATAATATCATTTTACATGGATTCGGAATAACTTGCTCCAACAAAATGGAACTTCTCCGATTAAAGAGGCTTACATAATTCAAATAAGGAAAATGACAAAAACAGAAAAAGAAAATAACTTGTCCATGTTAAACTAATAAGATAATTACAAACTGAGCATATTTCTTCATTCCTATTTGTCATTGCCCCTTCTGCTCTTGTTTTCTCTAGACCATTTATTGTTTATTAGTCATGTATTGTTTCCATTAATTTGCTTTCATCAAGGGAGAAAATAATAAGATGGTAACTCACATGTATTAATTGTGCTCTCTTGGCGAACCTTATCATTATTGATTCAAGCTTCTACCAAATTTCTAGCCATTGAAAAGCTGCAAGATTGTGTGGTAAAAACTCACCTAAACATGAGACTATCCAAAGCAACAACTCTAGTCAGTATAAATACCCAGTAAATACTAAGAATTTTAAGACCTTACTCTTATTCTCTTTTCCTATCTTGTCAAAAGCTTTTCATACAATACTAGACTAGAAGTTTATAACAAGCTAAGAGAATCCTTATTATTCAAATTTCAAGAGCCAACTTTTATACTTTTTAAATTATGTTAAAGAGTCGATCAGAGTGTAGATCTCTAATTACATACCTTTTATGTTTTATTTATCACTACTGTAAAAAAATTTCTCAAATTCTTGTCTTAAACCATACCAGAACAAGCTAAGAACCTCGGTGAAATTTCTTGTTGCACAAAGGGCTTTTGAGGTTTAGGCTGCCAACTTTGGCCATTGGCTATGTTTATTTAGAGGCCTGGCCATTGTGAGTCGTTTATAATTACAAAATAACCGTGTATTATACAGAGATCTATAGATAAAACAAGATATTTTCAGTATAAATTATTAATGAAAACAATGCTTCGGCCATGGGATGAAACTTTCAAATTTTAAGATAGCAGTGGAACCACATATTAGAGGTACAAGATACTTTGAACCAAATTAATTCAAATCCCATTTGTTCCTAGACAAAAATAAACTTGCTACCACATTCATAACTCTGTCAAGCAACTCATATTTTCAGGGTTAGCTACTACTATTGCCCTCTAAATATCCTGAATTAAACTAGTCTAAATTAACTAGCAAAGTTACAATGTTAGCTTACTCTAAGAACTAAACAGTCCATTTACAGTTCCAACAAAATATTATTTCCTGACTACTAAATATGGACTCGTGTATGCAATACTCCACAGAAAAAAGTGAATTTACATCGTAAAATTCCCAATGACCAGATATTTTAGGCTACAAAGAGATTTTAGTATTTCATATTGCAAGGGTTAGATTGAATTTTAACCCCTAATCTAGTAAGTTCCACCAAATTCCAATAACAAATACTACTTTCTAGCATGAAATTATTCTTTATTTTCTATTTCTAAAATCAATCCTTGTTCAAAATTGTTATATATCAAGTTTAGTGCAACAAGTCAAGAATAAAGAACATTAGATTTATAATTTAAGGGAGGAACCTACTTGCACAGGTAGATGTGATGGAATGCAGTAATCTCATTCCCTCCTTTAAACAATGCCATTCTATTCTCAATCTCTTGCTTATGTTTCTCAGAAGGAAGAACTTGATAAGGACAATGGGTAGAACCCACCAAATTTTTGTCTCTGTGATGTGATTCATAAACTCGAATTCAAAAATTAATTAACCCCTTGAAAAGTAGAAGCTTTCCCTGATACATAACCTTAGTATTTCCGCAATCAAACTCCATCAAACTTGCCAGACCCTTCTAATTTCAGTAGCCATCTTTAAGTCAAGAAAATGCCCCAGCCATAATGGTATGTGACTGGTAGTTTATGGGATAATTTATAGAATATGTATACAACGTATGCATTCTTATTCAAGGAAAATATGTAAATATGAATGGTAACTAACACAACAAGAAACTAGAATATTTTATTAGAAGAGTGAGAAAAGATTTCAACCATGTTCTCATATATAATGATGGAACTGACAAGCCAAAAAATTGATAGAATAAAAGATCTTTTGCAAAGACAGTTGGGACATAATTGACTGCAACATACAAACAGTTTCTGGACGAAACATTCAGGCTACACATAGGCCTTTGTTTAAATGAATCAACTGTCGAAGAATACATGGATCTTCACATAGGCTAACGTTACAAGCTATGAAAGGAGGAAAATTTGTGCTCGAGACAGGTAAAATTAAGTAAAACTACTAGGATTTGAAGCTAAATTGAAAATAACCTTACAACATTGTTTGGAACTTGACTTCGTAGAGGAAAGATATCATGGTCAGATGGCTTGCAGAGAATACAACAAAGGTTGAAGTCATGAGTATGTGTGGAGGTAAAGGGTTTCAAAATTTATAATTTTCATCTCATCCAGGTTCTCTCTCACAATCCATCTATGTACCTTTTCGAACAGAATATAGGCTTAGTTCAACATTAACATTTTGATCTTGCTTTAAAATAAATCGCACCTATCAATAAAGGTCTGAGGTTTATTGGAAGACTTTAGACCAACTCAACCTCCTTCCAAAGTCATTTTAACCTTGTTTGAAAAAGCATTGCAATAGTAATGTGATAGAGCAAGATGATTCCCAATGGCTAATTGTCAATGAGATGTATTGTTTCTGTATTTTGAATACTCGTCCATGTGAAGTTCAGGTGTTCATTTCGTACGTGTTTTCAATGTATTTGATTGTAATTAGTCAAAATTTAATTCTTTAAGTCTGGTGTATTGGGTTATTCATTTGACAATTTCTTTTGTGCTTTTACATCATGTATGCTTTTCAACATTAATGACTAATTTACTACTATATACACATGTTGTGAGACCTATTACACATATTTTATAAGTTTCCACTTTGTGCCTTTTATCACATTGATGGAGATTTTCAGCTGGTATCTTGGAGGATTGGACCAATCTGGGGGGAATTCATCTTCATGAACCACCTTCTATTCATTGCATCAGGTTATTTCATGGAGGTCTAATCTTTTAAGTAGTTTATTATAATGTCATTTTGCATGGCTTCGGAATAACTTGCTCCAACAAAATGGAACTTCTCCGATTAAAGAGGCTTGCATAGTTCAAATAAGGAAAATGACAAAAACAAAAAAATAAAATAACTTATCCATGTTAAATTAATAAGATAATTACAAACTGAGCGTATTTCTTCATATATGTTTGTCATTGACCCTTCTACTCTTATTTTCTCTAGCCCATTTATTGTTTATTAGTCATGTATTGTTTCCATTCATTTGATTTCATTGAGGGAGAAAATAATAAAATGGTAACTCACAGGTCTTAATTGTGCTCTCTTGGCCAACCTTATCATTATTGATTCAAGCTTCTACCAAATTTCTAGCCATTGAAAAGCTGCAAGATCGTTTGCTAAAAACTCACCTAAACATGAGACTATCCAAAGCAACAACTCTATTCAGTATAAATACCCAGTGAATACTAAGAATTTTAAGACCTTACTCTTTTTCTCTTTTCCTATATTGTCAAAAGGTTTTCATACAATACTAGACTAGAAGTTTATAACAAGCTAAGAGAATCCTTATTATTCAAATTTCAAGAGCCAAATTTTATACTTTTTAAATTATGTTAAAGAGTCGATCAGAGCATATATCTCTAATTACATACCTTTTCTGTTTTATTTATCACTACTATAAAAAAATTTCTCAAATTCTTGTCTAAAACCATACTAGAACAAGCTAAGAACCTCAGTGAAATTTCTTGTTGCACAAAGGGCTTTTGAGGTTTAGGCTGCCAACTTTGGCCATTGGCTATGTTTATTTAGAGGCCTGGCTATTGTGAGCCATTTATAATTACAAAATAACCTTGTATTATACAGATATCTATAGGTAAAACAAGATATTTTCAGTATAAATTATTAATGAAAACAATGCTGCAGCCATGGGATGAAACTTTCAAATTTTAAGATAGTAGTGGAATCACATATTAGAGGTACAAGATACTTTGAACCACATTAATTGAAATCCCATTTGTTTCTAGACAAAAATCAACTTGCTACCACATTCATAGCTCTGTCAAGCAACTCATATTTTCAGGGTTAGCTACTACTATTTCCCTCTAAATTTCCTGAATTAAACTAGTCTAAATTAACTAGAAAAGTTACAATGTTAGCTTACTCTAAGTACTAAACAGTCCATTTACAGTTCCAACAAAAGCTTATTTCCTGACTACTAAATATGGACTCGTGTATGCAATACTGCACAGAACAAAGTGACTTTACATCGTAAAATTCCTAATGACCAGATCCTTTAGGCTACAAAGAGATTTTAGTATTTCATATTACAAGAGTTAGATTGCATTTTAACCTCAAATAGTAAGTTCCACCAAATTCCAATAACAAATACTACTTTCTAGCATGAAATTATTCTTTAGTTTCTATTTCTAATATCAAATTCCTTGTTCAAAATTGTTATATATCAAGTTTAGTGCAAAAAGTCAAGAATAAAGAACATTAGATTTAAAATTTAAGAAAGGAACCTACTTGCACAGGTAGATGTGATGAAATGCAGTAATCTCATGCCCTCCTTTCAACAATGTCATTCTATTCTCAATCTCTTGCTTATGTTTCTCTGAAGGCAGAACTTGATAAGGACCCTAGGTAGAACCCACCAAATTGTTGTCTCCGTGATGTGATTCATAAACTCAAATTCAAAAATTAATTAACCCCTTGAAAAGTAGAAGCTTTCCCTGATACAGCATTGGGAGAGCATTAACGATAATCTCTATAGTCAACGAAAACATTTGGAAAAAAAAATTTACAACATAACCTTAGTATTTCCGAAATCAAACTCCATCAAACTTGCCACAACCTTCTAATTTCAGTAGCCATCTTTCAGTCAAGAAAATGCCCCAGCCATAATGGTATGTGACTAGCAGTTGATGGGACAATTTATAGAATATGTATACAACATATGCATTCTTATTCAAGGAAAATATGTAAATAAGAATGTTAACTAACACAACAAGAAACTAGAATATTTTATTAGAAGAGTGAGAAACGATTTCAACCATGTTCTCATATATAATGATGGAACTGACAAGCCAAAAAATTGATAGAATAAAAGATCTTTTGCAAAGACAGTTGGGACATAATTGGCTGCAACATACAAACAGTTTCTGGACGAAACATTCAGGCTACACATAGGCCTTTGTTTAAATGAATCAACTGTCAAAGAATACATGGATCTTCACATAGGCTAACGTTACAAGCCATGAAAGGAGGAAAATTTGTGCTCGAGACAGGTAAAATTAAGTAAAACTACTAGGATTTGAAGCTAAATTGAAAATAACCTTACAACACTGTTTGGAACTTGACTTCGTAGAGGAAGTATATCATGGTCAGATGGCTTGCAGAGAATAAAACAAAGGTTGAAGTCATGAGTATGTGTGGAGGTAAAGGGTTTCAAAATTTATAATTTCCATCTCACCTTTTGTCTCTCACAGTCCATCTATGTACCTTTTGGAACAAAATCTAGACTCAGTTCAACTTTAGCAGTTTGATCGTGATTTAAAACAAATATCACTTGTCAATAAAGGTCTGAGGTTTATTGGACGACTTTAGACCAACTCAACCTCCTTCCAAAGTCATTTAAACCTTGTTTGAAAAATGATTGCAATAGGAATGTGATAGAGCAAGATGATTCCCAATGGATAATCGCCAATGAGATGTATTGTTTATGTGTTTTGAATACTCGTCCATGTGAAGTTTAGGTGTTCATTTCGTACATGTTTTTCAATGTATTTGATTGTAAGTATTCAAAATTTAATTCTCTAAGTCTGGTGTATTGGGTTATTCATTTGAAAATTTCTTTTTTGCTTTTATATCATGTATGCTTTGCAACATTAATGACTAATTTACTACTATATACACATGGAGTGGGACTTGTTACACATATTGTATAAGGTTCTGCTTTGTGATTTTTATCACATTGACGGAGATTTTCAGCTGGTATCATGGAGAATTGGACCAAACTGGGGGGAATTCATATTCATGAACCACCTTCTATTCATTGCATCAGGTTATTTCATGGAGGTATTTTTTTAGAGGAGCTTCACCTCTCCTTGATTGGATTATTGTGATTGCTATTTTGGTGGCCTTCACACGTGTTTTCCTTGTTGATCACCACTTAGTTGCATATTAAATGAATATGCAACGTGCCATTAGGGGAATTTTGAGGTCTAAAATGGGCCTCCCAAGGAAATTATAAAATAATAGTGCAAATAATAAAATAATATTTGATTACATCATCGAATTTTGGTGATATGTGAAAGGCAGAAATAGTAAGATACTATGATCAGCTAAATATTCAAATTGAACCTTTAGATTATCATAAGAAAGAAAGGCAGAGGTATGCAGAAACCCTAGATCCTGCAACTATGGAGGTCGACTAGGTCGGACCAGGCCTTGCATGCAGATACGGGGGTGGCTCTAACAACACTGGACACGTTTCTCATGGAGGTGGGCACACGATGATGGTGTGGCCTCCATAGCAACATCACCCTATATGGGGCGGGCATAAAAGATGCGGAGGGACGGGTGGTCGTCGGCATCGAACCCATCGAGAAAGAGGAGAAGGGATAAAGGTTAACGACGACTGTTTAGTGCAAGGTTTTGTCTTAACCCCACCTTGTATAGGGTTTTATTCCCATTCTTATCATTTTTACTATAGCTTACTTTTTTACCTACAAAAAATGATGTTCAAATTGCCTCCCTTAGAAGGTGTATGCATTTCTGGTTTGGGTATCCAGGTGAACAGGCTTGTATATGTTGTCGTTAGCTGAAGGAGGACTCCATGGTCAACGGCTCAGAAAGTCTGGAGGTGGATCCCAAGTAACTCCCTGTCACATGTTTACCTTGGTTGGCTGATTACTTGGGTAGATGAGGGAGGAGGGTGTTACAATCATTGTGGAAAAAACACAAAAAAAAAAAAATTTATCGAGTGCAAGTCCAAAAATTTAATTTTAGCCTAGACCTAATTTCCAAACTATCTAGCGTATAAGGGAAATTTCTAGATCTCTATAAACTAGTGATGAAAATTGATAGTAAAACATTGGCATAATAAAGAAATTGTGAAAGGATTGAAAAAATTTAAGCCAAAAGCTAGAGGTAAATTTGAAGGTTCCAAATATATGTTCATGGAAATGCAAAACAATGACGCCATTAGGTCAAGGGATGTATCATATTTTATACATATTTTTCTACTCTAGCCTTCATGTTTTAAGTGTATTCATGGGCTCTTAAATATTTATTCATTCCCAACATCTAGGCCTCTGCCCCATCAACCTTCCTAATTTTTCCATCAAAGGTATGAGGCTTTTCTTTCTTTAACTCCTATGACATTGAACTCATTTCACTTCTCCTTTGTTGGTGGCGTCATATGTTTCTAGCATTAGAAAACTTCTCATTATTGTTTTCCCTTCCTACCAAATTGAACCCAACGTCCTTGTTGTCTCTGTGATGTGATTCATAAACTCGAATTCAAAAATTAATTAACCCCTTCAAAAGTAGAAGCTTTCCCTGATACAGCATTGAGAGAGAATTAACGATAATCTCTATAGATAACAAAAACATTTGGAAAAAAAAAAATAACAACATAACCTTAGTATTTTCGCAATCAAACTCCATCAAACTTGTCACACCCTTCTAATTTCAGCAACCATCTTTCAGTCAAGAAAATGCCCTAGCCATAATGGTATGTGACTGGCAGTTGATGGGATAATTTATAGAATATGTATACAACATATGCATTCTTATTCAAGGAAAATATGTAAATAAGAATGTGTTGACGGGAAAATTTGTCCGGCCAACAGTAGGGGATCTCCCCGGTAGAAAGTCCCAATCAGACTCTGAACCGTTTTTGATAGGGACCCCGTCTGGGGGTGTGGGTCCGGCTACCGCTAAATACTCCTTCTGGACGCAAATGAGCCCTGCAGAGTTAAAGGTGTACAGTTATCGAATGATAGAAGACAAATATCGATGATTGTCAATGAGCATAAAGACTACAAATAACAAGATATAAAAGAAAACACGCAACTGAAGGAGATGTTGTTACCAACATGTCATTAAGGTCGTGTTTGTAAGATTGTTCAAACCATAGGAGAAATAGTTCTGCTTGGCAAGAACAACTTATACTTACTAGGCGTTTTCGTGAATGAGATAGATGTCAATAATAAATTTATTAACATCTCCTATGTAAATAACATACCATCATACACACATATAGTAAGCTGAAATCCATAAAGAGTATAATCACGAAACGTAGAACAATTAATCATAAGATATCAGACATATACGAAGAAATACTCATAGTATTGACACATTGATTTCCATCGGATCCAGTAGTGGATTTCAGACAAATGCTTGTATTCATTCATAATAGGCCATTTAATGCTTTACAACTCTTTTCTCTCCTCTGGAGTCCAAAAAAAAAAGTCCCTTTACAAGTCCCTGAATGGGGTATATATAAGACAAGATTGACCCTTGGGGGTCCTGACTCTTCACCTTCCTGTCTGTTGGGCTGCCTTGCGACCTGAATGGAAGATGCGACCTGGAACCTGAATGGATAGTGCGACCTGCAACCTGGTGCTAGAAGGTGCGACCTGCGACCCCTTCTGTAAGTTGTGCCTTGCAATATGATCATGGGAGCGTGTGTGTGATTTCTAGGTCAGGAACATCAACTTGTTTCTTCTTTGAGGAAATTCTGCCATGCACGATAATTTGCAATGATTGGGGAGATCAGAGGAGTATCTTCCCTTAACCCGTGTAGGCATTCTAAGGCATTCAGAATCAGAGTCTCCCTCTTGATTGTGACCTGGTTAGATAAGGAACAGTTTGGTGTAAATCGAAACTGGCATTACAACAAAATTAACCAAGTTCTCCTGTGATGCGGGAAGATCAAGTGTAGTGGCGGCTTGTCTGATAGGCTGTAGAAATGCCTGAATCTCCTTATCTACCTGTCCCCATGTCTTTTCCTCGCTCAATGCACCTAAAGAAGTAATATGGTGTAATTCATGCATCGAGTCAATGTCACTGATCAGATGTTCATATGCGGACATCACCTTCTCCATATCTTTAAATAATTTCTCCTTGGATTGCACCTTCATGCGAATTTGGACCTTATCATTCTGAGTGTGAATCCAATATTTCTTGGGCAAGGTTTCCGGAGCCTATGGATATCTGCTTGTCCATTCTATCATTCTATCTAAAGCGGCGGAGGCATCTTTCAGTTTCTCATTTCTCTTCTTCGTTTCCGCTTTGGCTCTTAGGAAGCGTGCGAATGTTTGCTTTATGGTGAACATCTCCCTGTAAACCTGCTTCATGGTGGCTTCCAGTGTCACCAACTCTCTCTGGACGGTAAGAGATACTTCATTAATAAGGGTGTTTTTGTCTTGGAGTTGTTGGATTTCTTCCCTTAGTACTCTCTTTTCTTGCTCTGACCTAGCTTCTCTTTGGTCAGAGTCCTGTAATCTATTTTGTAGGGAAAGGGTTTCCCTACTCATCCGGCTCACATTTTATTCTGTGGTTGTGGCAAAAGCAGTGCCGGCTGATACTATCATCACTGGGTTGGTCCTAGTGTCTAGGAATATATCCTTTTCCGTTGTGAATGGGGCGATAGGGTTCCGTGCTAGGCATCTCCTGTTTTCCTGCCAGATCTTGAAGGTGAACTGATCATAAGTGAGTCTCTTTAGGTTGAACACATCCTCCTCCTATCCTTTAGAGGAGCCTGGCTCTAAGAGTTCAAAACGCATGTTAATTGCAGGTACTTCGATGCGCGGCACCTCGGTCTGTACTCCTGTTACTGTGGGAGGTGTCTCGGCGTCTTTTGATCTTTGATCCTCTTCCTCTTTTCTCTTTTGTTCTTCTTCTTCTTTCAGAAGCCTTTCCACCTCTGCCTTATCTTGTTCTGCCTTTTTCCTATGCTCTGCTTCCGCTTTTATTTCCTCTTCTTCCTTCCTTCTTCGTTCATCTTCTGCTCTTGATTCCTCTTCTTCCTTCCTTTTCCGTTCAGCTTCTGCTTTTGTTTCTTGCTCTTCCTTCCTTCTACGTTCGGCCTCCACCTAATCCAATTCTTTCTTGAGCTGCCGCTCAGCTTCTGCTTTCGCTTCCTTCTCTTCCTTCCTTTTTCGGGCATCCTCTACCTGTTTCTTTTTCTGTTCTATCTTCAGGTTTTTCTTACGCTTATCTTCATCTTCTTTCGCTTTCTTTTCAGCTTCTAGCTGAGCTTCTGCTTCTTTTTCTTTATGTTGGGTGGCAGAGTTGTGGCCTATGCTGGTTCGGGGCTTCTTCACCTGGGAAGAAGAGGCGCCTCCCAAATCGCAGATTCTTTCCTCTAGAGTATGATCATCTTGATCCTCCTGATCGGACCATGCTCCCGGGGCAAGTTCCCTATCCATGTTATACCAGTTTCTTTTCGCATCCTCAGATGGGCATTCAGTATGCTGGTAGCTCCATTTGAGCTTGGCCCGTTTGCAATGGTCAGGGACTATCCTCTCAGGATCGTATGTCCGGTGATCCAAAGGCCCCAGGTGGAAACCTTTGATTTGTTCATCTTCCGCCTCTACCTCCCTGAAATCCTTGACTGTGTAAGCACCAATGGTGAGCGACAATGTAGGCCACGACTTTTTCTTACCTTTAGTAAGGACCCTTGAGAAGCCGGAAGTCATCTGATAACATACTTCCTAAAGAAGCATCTTGTCTATGACGAATTGGGACAGAGCATGGGGAGTCTTGAATGAGCCGAACACTCGAATAAAGGTTTATTCTGCAAATGGAAACCAATGTGCTACCCTGACTAACGTTTCCATGGCTTGCCACGACATGCACGGGGTATCCTGACCGAAAAATTTCCTGTAGATTGTAAGGATGAAACTTTGTGAGATTGACTCTATATCCTGCTTGTATTTAGAGTCCCAGAATACCTGCAATTATTTGTGAATTGGGCGTGCCCACTCCTGATCCCAGTTGTGAGCCCATCCCTCAAAGTAGCACCTGGAACAAACTGTATCCAATAGGTAAGAGGCCATGTAAAATTTGGACGAGTATCCCTCCTCTGGTGCCAGTGCTGCAGATATGTTCATTTTGAGAGCCATCATTAGTAAGCTGGCCCAATTGAAATGGGTGCCATATAGAGTGACAAAGCTCACCAGGGATACCCAAGTACCACTAAATGCGGTGGCATCGGGACGACCATATATCCTACAGAGCATAGCTGCCACCAGCTTGTATACCTTTTTTAGGCCAACCACTGGATACTCTTGATCCTTCTTGATCTTGAACTTCTCGGGTTCTTCCCACCATCCTCTTAGGGTGTATGCTATTGGGACCGCATGGGTGGTGACCCATTCCTCTGTGAAAGTATGTTCCCGTTATGGAAGCACGTAATAAAACTCTTCATCTAGGCCTTTTAGATTTGCAAAAGCCTTTCCCTCGTAGTCTCGAATTACCCACTTCCTGGGGTCGATCTTCTATATGATCCATTCAATAACTTCCTTAGATGGGAATATAGCTGGGTGGGCACCTGCATAGTGAAGCTTCGACCTCTTAACTTGTACATATACTTGCCGGTCGGGGAGGTCCTCTGGAAATTCTAGTTGTGCAAATTCTTGGTATACTTGATAACAAATCATACTTTCTCCTTTGCTAAACATGCATGCGGTGTCCCCATAGATCGAGGGAGGAGACATGGGTATTTCACCTTCTGTGATCTCTATCTCTGGGCTCTTGTTTTTCTTGCGAACTGTCGGAGGTCCCATGTCGCTTGAGGCTGAAGAGATGGAGACGCACTCTAACTCTCCTTCGAGGTTCCCTGGCATGTTCATAAAATAGTCCCAGGATAAGATAGATGCCATAATAATAAATGCCTAGGTACTGCTTTTAACTCTGACCAACTGAGATCTAGAAAAGGGTCGATCTGTGACTTAGCGACCTATTTCTTGGGTCACTGGGCTGCAGAGGCTTAAAATTTAGAAGCGAGCGACCCTACGACTTGGCGACCCTGTGACAAGGTCGCAAGGTCGCTGGGTCGCATTGATTTATCAATTCACGAGGGTGCGACCTTGCGACTTAGCGACTTGCAACCGGGTCGCTGGGTTGCTCAGTTGCAAGGTCACAAATGTCCAGTTTTGAGCAGGATGCGACTTAGCGACTTAGCAACAAGGGTCCCTGGGTGGCGGGGGTCACAAGGTCACAGGGTTGGAGGTCGCGCTAGGGCTGGCCGGAAGATTGGGGAAGAGACAGACACAGGGGAGGCTGGTTGGCTCCATTTATAAATCTGTGTTAGGAATGGCTATGGTTTGGATAATTGGAAAAGGCTCAGTTTCAATAAGGGTCTGAAATGAGAGATGGTGGGTGGCTTAAAAAGGGCTGAGATCAGTGGAAAGGGGCAATAAATAGAAAAAACGGAAACATCAGGAGGATTAGGTTACTTACCCGAGAAAATCGTGCTCCAGTTGGCCTGTCAGAAGCGTTTTTTTTGCTCTCCATCGTGTGGGTGAAATGCGACCTAGCGACCCTTCTATTTATAAAAGGGTCACGCGTGCGGGTATTAAATGAGGTCGTTGGGTTGCAAATATCCCTTGCTTATGAGATGTGCGACCTCGTGACCTTGCGACCTTGCGACCTAGGGGGTCACGGGGTCGCAAGGTCGCTAGGTCGCGATTTTGAAATTTGAGTGCGATTTACGACTTGGCGACCTAGTGACCTGATAGGTCACAGGGTCACTAGGTCGCAAATTGGGAAAAAGACCTACTCTGCGACTCAGCAACTTAAGGTTTTTTTCTGAAACAGACTTGAACTTCAGATTCTGACTTAGCTTTTCAATGCTCAGAGAGGCTCAAAAAATTTTAGATGGTGAATTTTTGGAGGGTGTTGTAGCGGCTACAACAAAATGTTAACTAAGAAAACAAGAAACAAGAATATTTTATTAGAAGAGTGGGAAAAGATTTCAACCATGTTCTCATATACAATGATGGAACTGACAAGCCAAAAAATTGATAGAATAAAAGATCTTTTGAATAGAGTATCAAAGCTATGATATGGTCCAAGAAATCATTATATTTGAAGCTTGGATGCATTGGATGAAATATTAAACTTGTGATTATGAAGAATTTGGTACAAATGTTACTAAATCTTTATTAATCCATAAACATATAGTTGTTAAGACAATAGTTGTTAAGACAATTCATAAACATATAGTTGTTAAGACACGATTGATTGCATTTTAAAATATGAGTTTTTGGAATTAATAAAACAGCGTTTTAAAACAATGTGATAAAGGAATGAACCAATTATAGAAACCCATAGAAAAGCATGTTTGTACTTTAATTTTTTTTAACCAACACCATGGTGGATAGGTTGGGTGGATTCTATTTTTGGTTGAATGACCTCGCTTGTGCTTTTTTGTTGTCTAGTTGTAAAAGCTGGCGCCATTGGTCCGTTGGATGGAGCACCTTGAGCCCTCTGTTGTTAACAACAGTACATGTGAGAGATAATTTGCGCTGCTTATCAAACGAGAGAAGAGGCGCGGGTTATCTTAACGGTCAAGGATGTTGATTGTTTTAAGAGCCCATTCCATTTTTGAATTCATTTTGGCATTCACATTCCTTCACCTCTCCTCCTCCTCTCAGATTTTGTGGTCGAGTCTGGTGCGGTCTGTAGGTTTGTTTGGAGCTCCATGTTGTGTGTGTGTATATGGTCTGGTCTAAGTTGTTGTGTGTCATGTCATTTGTTTGGTGTGTCTGTCTTTATTTGTTTGAATTGGTATGCATGTTTGTCTCTGAGAGGCAGAGGCAGAGGCGTACTTGTGTTCTCTGAGAGGTGGAGGTAGGTAGCCCATCAAAGACAAGTGCCCAGGGACTGGATCACAGCTTAGCTTAAGCATCCGACTCTGGATCACAGGTAAATAAAGCATAGCAAAGAAAATTTCATTCAAATATCTTGTAAATTAAATTTCAGTGTTTTTTTCGTGTCTTGTTTTCTTGGTTTTTTAAATCCTATGCTCTCCATAGGTCCATCGTTCCACAGTAATCAAGAGTGAGGATCATCGGCCTGTCATGAATTTACCTCTGGGTTAGTAACATTTGACCCAGGAGTCTATCCGGGGCCTTCTGACTCCTTGACGGTTTAATGATTAGGCTTCTCACGCATATGAATGAATCTGTGTTGATTTCGATTTCTTTCTCGACAGGTCGTTAAAAACAGCCAGCCAGGAGGAGCAGAGGGTGCAATATAAACAACTCTGGATTATAAGGTACGTTCAAGTCAGAAGGGCAATGCGAATTGGGTATGGATGTTACACCATACTAATTCCCTGAACGCTTTTCAAGAGATG
Organism: Pinus albicaulis; assembly: GCA_034641835.2. NCBI lineage: Eukaryota > Viridiplantae > Streptophyta > Pinopsida > Pinales > Pinaceae > Pinus > Pinus albicaulis. Next base: position 1,600,949,628 of record CM076575.1, on the reverse strand, counting down.
CAGAAGAAATGTCCACAAATTTCTGGGAAAACTGTGCCGGGTGGTGTTGAGTCTTGACTTCTGTACTAATTCCATAAATGGCTTTAAAAAAGATGCAGAAATCTCCACAATGTTCGAGAGATGGAGATTGAAAAATACCACAAATTTTCAATTCACTGACTTAACGGACCGCAATTTTAGGTCGACGGCTATGCAACAAGCAATCAATAAAACCACTGATAGCGAATCCAATCAATTTTACAGAATACCACTGATGCTTTTAATTCACTGAGGCATAACTTCCATTTGCAATCCCTCAGCCTGTCAATCTGGATCTGGGCGATGACCATCTCATCGAATATGGGAGTGTTTTTCTGGACAAGTAATTCCTCAGAGCCTGCGGTAAAGTGGGTCGATATGTATCAGAGGTATCTGGACGATGGCCACTGGGAGCGTTTTTCTGGGGAAGAAATTCCTCAGAACCTGGCGGGGCGGTAAAGTGGGGAGTGGGGTTTCGGTTTCGGGGCGGTAAAGTGGGGAGTGGGCTCCCTCGAATCAATCTGACTTTTCTGAATCTGTTGCATTTGAAATCCCAGGGACGCATCCTCCATCATATGATATGATGCTGGTAAATTTATTCTCGAGTTCTTTCTATTCTATCACTCTGATTATAGGTTAATGGATTTAATTTCATTGACATAGCTCTCAATTCCTGTAAATTGAATTGCAGTGTCTTATTTTCTTCGTTTAAAATTGAATTGCAGTGTCTTATTTTCTTCGGTTAAAATTGAATTGCAGTGTCTTGAATTCCATCTCTAAGATTCTGAATTGCAACATATTTTTTTTGTGTCTTATTTTCTTTTATTTTTTAAATTAAATCCCAGATCCTCTGCATCCATGGTGACGCGGCAGAGGGATCACAAAATCCAGAGAAAAAGGGCCTGCCAATATAACTGCTGGATCTGCGCAAGGAAAAAGGGACCCGGATAGATGAATCCATCTCCATCTCTAAGATTCTGCTGTACTGCTGCATTACCATGGCGCTGCTGAATAAACGACCTCATGCGGTTATGTTACCTTTCCCCGCTCAGGGTCATATTCCGAGTTGAGAAAGGTTACATTCCTCTCAAAGGTATAATTTCTATAACTTCATTTATGGCTCTATGTTCTTACATACCAATTCTGTACATCAGACACAGCTTGCTTACTTACTCTATACAGTATGGTATGGTATTGTACTGTGATGCAGATGAAAGTTGTTTAGAAAATGGATATATGGAATGCCCCAGTTGAGTTGCGGCTCCCCTGTATTCCTGGAATGCCCAAGTTGCAGTTGCGGTTTTAGTGAATGTATGGGCTCCAACGTTGGCTCTCTCATTATGGAGCATACTCCATCTTTGAGAATGCTTCAATTATTAAATTAGGTAAGTCACTTTGTTTAAAACATTAAATTTATTTCAAAAAGCTTTTGTTTATTACTCTATATATATATGGCATAGCTGACCATTAAATTTTAATAATTGTTATTTTTGCAGAGGGATTCGCGGAGGGGATATGAAGGGCGGGAAGAATATGCAAGCATGTCATGACAGATGAATAGAAGATATTAATTCATTAGCTATTATGACTTAAAATAAACTGGGATTAATTTATTTTCCATGTAATTAGTCTAAAACATCATAATAATAAAAATTATATTCTTTTGTTTGAAGGGGCTAAAAGCCTTTTCTCATTGCTTTTGAGGATGGACCATGGCTATTCTCAAGGGGTTGTGTCCATCTCTTCACCTTACTTCTTGTGTGATAACCAAACTTTTATATGTAATGTTTCTATGTTTACAATCTTTTGTGTGATGTTCAATATTTGATGTTTATTTGCAATTGTGTATGAAAATAATTGTTTGAGTTTCATCTGTGTTTGTATATTTGCAATGGTTGTGTTTGAGATGATGATATATAATTTGAAATGTATGAATTTTCTTTAGGCTCCATGCTTATTATCGTCTATATTATATTTGATTCTTTGAAACAATGCTTCTTGTTTGGGTTTCATTTACATATCTATGCACTTTACAATGAATGTGGATGATGCTTTGAAATGTATGTGAATTTTCTTTAGCATATGGCTTGATTGAGTGTCTAGATTAATTTTGTATGATTGGGTGTTTATAGCCTTGAATGTATGATGATCAAAATTTGACATGTATTTTTTATTGTGTATTTGTATTTACAAATTTTTTTTATGTGTTGATCAAAATTTGAAATGCAATGTATGTTTTTATAATTTTGTGTGTGCAATAATAGAATTTGATGGGTTGTTTGTGTGCTTGTGTATTTCTAATGTTTTTTATGTTTGTATGCTTGTGATGTTTGTATGTTTATGTATGCATTGTGTGTTTATACTCCTTGCAAACTTGTGTGTAATGCATTTGCTTTTATGATTTTGTGTGTGCAATGATAACATTTGATGGGATGTTTGTATGCTTGTGTATTTATAATGTTTTTGATGTTTGTATGTGTATATATGTATTGTGTATTTATACTCCTTGTACTTGAAAACTTGTGTGTAATGCATCTCTTTTTATAATTTTGTGTGTTCAATAATAGGATTTGATGGGATGTTTGTATGCTTGTGTATTTGTAATGTTTTTTATGTTTGTATGTTTATGTATGTATTGTATGTTGATACTCCTTGTACTTGCAAACTTGTGTGTAATGCATCAAAACTTGAAATGTATTCTTGATTGTGTTTGTACTCTTGGTTGTATGTATTCTTGATTGTGTTTGTACTTTTTGTTGTATGTATTTTTTATTGTGTTTGTACTTTTAATAATTGTTGTTTGATTGGTTTGTTCATTTATTTGTTTTTATAATTTTGTGTGCAATAATAAGATTTGATGGGATGTTTGTATGCTTGTGTATTTGTAATGTTTTTGATGTTTGTATGTTTATGTATGTATTGTGTGTTTATACTCCTTGTACTTGCAAACTTGTGTGTAATGCATCACAACTTGAAATGTATTCTTGATTCTGTTTGTACTCTTGGTTGTATGTGTTTTTTATTGTGTTTGTACTTTTGATAATTGTCATTTGATTGGTTTGTTCATTTATTTGTTGATTTTAGTTTGTAATTGTGTATATGCTTGGAATGTGAAAATTTGATGTGGGATGTTTTTATTTGCAATAATATTTTTTTAATGGTGAAAATTTGATGTCTATTTTCAATTTAAAGGCATTGCACAATAAATTAAACGGGGGGATTAGGAGAGTGTTGAGTGAAATAAAAGTATTATAGAAGCCATAAGTGAGGAGGTAGCTCAAATGAACTTCAATTTATTGTATCGGGAAATCAAATAGGAGGTGGGGTTGGGAGAGTGATGAGTGAAATAGTATAATCATAAATTAGAAGTGAGGGGATGAGGCCAAATAAGCTTCACCTTCTCGTGTTGGCCTCGTTAATAGAAAATTTATATATCATAAAATTCTTGAAGCCAAAAGAAGCTCTTTTTAAATATTTAAAAGAAATTTGTTTTTTTTTTTTCATTTATTAAATTTAAAATCTTAAATAATAAATATAATTTTCTTATATATATAACTTTAAAATTTATTAAAAACAACTAATTTATTTCTATTTTTTAACATATTAATATGTAAATAATTTTCATCATATATAGAAATTATTATTTCTTTTGTTATATTTTAATATTTTATTAGTTTAATTCTCATTTATATAGTAAATTAAAAATATATGTAATTTGTCCCACTACTCTATCTACCTATATATATATATATATATATATAATTCAATCTAATAATTATTAAATTTAAATTTAAAAAATATAAATTATAATTATATATATATATATATAATTTATATTTTTTAAATTTAAATTTAATAATTATTAAATTTAATTCAATCGATATTTTAATAATAACATCAACAAATCGATATAATATTAAATAAAAAATTTATATATATGATTTATATTTTTAATTAGATATAAAAAAATAATTATTATTATTTCAGATATTTATTTAATTATTATTAAAAATAATATTTAATAAAAAATTAACTTTGAATTTATTATTTTATATATATATTATATATTAGTTAAAAAAAATTAATTAATAATAATAATTTTATATTGAATATATTATTATTATTTAATTTTAAAATAAAATTGTAATTTTATAGAAATTTTAAAAGTATTAAAAATAATATAAATTTTGGAAATTTTAAAACTGTATAGTAATATTAATAATGATGTAATGTATGTGAAACCTATTGTTAAAATTAGACTTATAATTATTTCTAAAGAAATAGTTTGAATGGTAGAAATGGACATAAAGTGTTTGTGAACCAATATAAGACTCTCACCCAAATTCAAAACCATGTAAAAGCAAGATTTGTAAATAGTTGTGTAAAAGCAAGAGTTGTTGTATGATTGCAATTCCACTGAACTCAATCCCATAAATACATAAATTTTATAGTTGAAAAACAAAAAATACTATTATTTCCATTAAATTAAAATTTTAAACTACAAATATTTCTTACATAAAATTATTATAATATTTATGATTTAATCATTTTTATTAAAATTTAATAATTATAATAATACTTTATTAACACTATTTTTTTAAATATACAAATTATAATATTTATTTATAATACTTAAAATTAGATAAATATATTTAAAGTATTTAAGTATACTTACACAAATCTTCATTAATAAAAATCAAATACTTCAACATTAAAATTATACATCTAAATAAAAATCACATATTTAGATATTAATTAAAGTATTCAATTAAATTGAAAATTTTCTATATAATATAAAATTACAAATTCCATTTTAAAAATAAAAGTAACATAAAAAAATTTATTGCCCGTGAGGTGTAAGGCAGATAATGACATGGTGTTTTGTTATGGCACTCTATAGTGTAAAGGTCATCGGTGGTCTATACTGAGTGCGATTCTCGAATGGTTTTGATAGCTTAAATGTCCCTAAGTCCCAACTACTCAAGGCCCAAACTAAACATGTCAATCATCTCAAAACTCACATTATTTAAAAAAACAAAAAAAAAAATCATACAAATCTTTATATTAACAAATGTTTTATGAATTCCTCGATGGGGGTGAGGTCCTTGCAACACGTCGAGGATGAGCCTCATGTATGAATAAAGGTGTCATGTATGAATACAGGTGGAGTGGGTGTGAGGGATAGTCCTTTTGGTCCCTTCACCAAAGCGTATGTAATGGGAGGAGTGCTATCAGCAAGTTGGAAACTTGTGCAAGTATTAACATTGTGTTGGAGTTTAGGGGTGACGAATAATTAAGGGGTGGGAAGATGAGGGAGCCCGAGATTCGTATATGTGCTCTGGTCTGGTGTTGCATAGCGCGGTGGCCTCCGAGGAGAAAACAAAAGCGTCAGAGTTTATTTGGTATGAGTGGTTTGTGTGTGCTCATTTTCAATTTCCAATTTTGTCGCCTCGGGCATGGGCGTGACAGTATTTGGCGGATTGATGGGTGGTCTTTGCGAAGCGAATTCAAAGGCTGGTTATTGCCATGGGGAAGCTGCGCTCAGCCACCGGCTACTTTGTCTTCGTCTTTCTTTCAATTGTCTGTGTTGGTGTATTTAGTTTCTCTGGTGGTGATCTTTTTCTGGTAGTGGGCAGTGGTATTTGGTATCTCTGGTAGTGGTGGTCTTTCTCTGGTACTGGGCAGTGGTATTTGGTTTCTCTAATAGTGGTGGTCTTTCTATGGTAGTGGGTGGTGGTACTATGTTTCTATGGTGTGGTGGGCAATGGCATTTGGTGTCTCTGACGATGGTGTTTGGTTTCTCTAGTGGAGGGTCTGGCCTGCGGATTCTGAATTTGGAGGTTCTCCATCTCTGTGAATTATGGAACCCCCTACATGATGTGGGTTCTCCCCATCCCCATGCACCCTTAGCCTTGCGGATGTGGCAGACTCAACAATTGTCACTGTGGCGCCCCGTTGGGGTGGCAAGACTCCTTTTTTCCTATATGAATAAAAAATCGTCTTACAAAAAAAAAATATTATAAATATATAAATTTTATATTTTATATTTTTATATTTCCTATATTGAAAATTCATAATTTTAACTTAATTGAATTTATATAATAGAATGATTTATAAATATATTAATTTGATTCCATATTACATATCATTGTATATATAATTTGTATTTCTTTGTATTTTATTTTTTTATGGTGAGTGATTATATGTGAATAAAATTATGGTTTTTAAAATAAAATAAAAATGTAAAAATAAAATAATTTTTTTATGAATAAAATTAGAATTTGTCTTAATAGATGAAATTAAAAAAATAAAAAATAAAAAAATAATATTTCGTATATATTCCTCTAATGTAAAAATCAATCTTCTTTTTATATTATGGATAAAAAAATTCAAATTAAATTAAATTACTTTCGATGTGATTTACTTCAAAAAAATTAATCATTTTAATTTAAATGTTAATATTAAAATATGTTAATTGGGTTCAATTAAAAACTTGTGAACATGATGATAATTGAATATAAAACATTTAAACAAAGAATGAAACTCCAGATTAATGAGGTCAAGTGAATGACTTTATTTTAAGAATAAACTAGTCAATCCATAATAAACCCAAAGCACAATGAACCCATTTTTTTGCACTTCTACCATCATTTTCTCGCGCGTACTCCTCCATCCCCAATTCACAATGAACCCATGTTATTGCACTGCTCTCTCCCATCATTTTACAACTTTCATTCCTCCCTCTCATCGTTTACCTTCTCCAATAACACAAAATCAACTTAATTAAGGCCTCAATATCCATAGGCCTAAAAATTTTACTTTTTGACTTTTCAAAAGTGCATCCTCCCTCCCACATTCACAATGAATCGAAGTAATTTCACTACTCCCTCCCTTCATTTTACAACTTGCATTCCTCCCTCTCATTGTTTTACTACTCCAATAACACAATATCCATAAGCCTGAAAAATTGACTTTTGACTTTACTTTTTCAAAAGTACTTCCTTCATGTGACCTTTATTTGTTCTATAGAATAAAAGAAATTAATCGTGCACCATGATCATATATACAAAGTAAATAAAAATACAAGATAAACATCGATGAATATACAACACTAAACAAGTGCATATGTTATAACAAAATAATAAGATCACAAAGAAATAAAGACAAAAGCAATATAATGTATACAAGATCTCTCTTTAAATTGTTATTATTTCTAGAAGGTGAGACAAGAATAAAAAGGTTTTCTCATAATAAATATTTTTACATGTGTGTGTGGAGATGCATGTGACTGGAAAATGGAGGTTTAATAACACTAAAAGTCTCTTAGAAAGGGAATAGGGTTGACATGGCTCCCTATAGAGGTAGATTGTTTAGGAAAAGTCCACAAGAGAATGTGGAGGAGTCTTGTAAGAACATCAATAGGTCGTGCAATTTGACCCAATATAATTATCTCACTCAATAACAAAGCATCATAAATCACTTACCTAAATGCAAAAAAAGAATGCAATAACAAAATGTCTAAAAGCACTTACCTAAATGCAAAAAAGAATGCAATGGTGGAGATGGATATTAGGGAAGAACAATACTACTCTTGTGAACTAAGTTAAGACAAATCATTGCAAGGCCTACATTAATTCATTTTCGAAAGAGGAAATAACCTTAATGCAAAAAAATAATGCAATAACAAAACGTCCGCAAGCACTTACATAAATGCAAAAAGGAATGCAATTGTGGAGATGGATATTAGGGAATAACAAGACTACTCTTGTGAACTAAGTGAAGAAAAATCATTGCAAGGCCTACATTAATTCATTTGTGAAAGAGGAAATAACCTTAGCATTTATATAATTATTAAGAAAACTTAAAATAAAGTGTTATATGCAAATAAAATAGTTACTATTCCAATCACATTTGGTGTTGAAATCATTAGAATAAACTAAATTGTTAATTGTATTTTCGGCTTGTCTCCTTATAATTTATCCAATTATCCAACGTAGAAGTCATTGGATTTCCAACAATTACCCACTCTACCTACATTTAAATAGACCCACACAGAATGATTAAAAAAAAATATTGAAAACAAATGGAAAATCATGTTTCTTCAAAGAAATATGCTCTTTCATGTATTTTTAAATTTTTGTTGTGTGGGTTTACTCAAAATTATATAGAGTCGGCACTAGTTGGATGTCAAACAACTGCCTACACTTGACATTTGGATAAACCTATCAGGAGACAAGACAAAATACAATAAAAAGAAATAGCCTTATGTGAAATAAACCCTAAAAACTACTAAACTACTAAATATTAAATATTAAGATAAACTTTATGAGAAGAAACACTCCTATTTGTTGGGATTAGTTAGAAAATAAAAGGTAAAATGAAATCAAAGATTGAAGGAACATAGAAAAAGGCTAACAAATAGGAAATACTTATTAAATACAACAATATTAAATTGTCATCCCTATATATTTGATGATAAAGAACATGTAAAGATCAAGTCAAAGTGCACTAAGCTCTTCCACTGTGCAATAATGTAAATCATGGATGAAATATTGAAAAGGCTAAGAATCAATAAGTAATGTTTCACTTCAAAAAAAATACCCTCTACTCGAGACACTAGGACATAGATAAGTTGCAGTTAAAGAGAGAAAATTCAATTGATTGGACTATTGAACAGTTATGGCGTTGGACTATTGTTTATAGGTAAACTATTGATTGAATCATTTTATGTACACTGGGCAATCAACCCTAGTTGATTGTGGTTTATTGATGAATAATATTATTGTTGAAATTTTTTATAACTGTCCATGTAATTTTTTGGAATCATATTATTTTTGTTGAAAGTTAAACTTAGGAAGAAAACATAATTAAATGGTTCAATGCCTTGCAAATATACTTTGATATATATGGGTACAATACTAAGAAGAAAATTAATCTTGCATGATTGAAGATTTTCTAGTCATGTATTGATATGGTGAGAGAGCTAGGTGAAACACTAGTGACATAATGGGCAACCTTCAAGGATCTCATAAAAAACGTTAACCCAAATGCATACGAAAATGAGCACCTCATAAAATGATTACTTCGATAAAGATAATGTATAGATTCATTAGACCCTTCTTCCTAGTCTAAAGAGACACAATGCATACCAATGACAGTTCAAGAGTGGGTTTGAGCAATATACCATCATGTTTATTATTTTCATATCTAATATAAAACAATGGTGTGAGTTCAAATTTACATGTAAGTCTTTATAAGGAAGCATTTGCTTTCTCATTATCAATGCAATCTTGATTCTTTTTATGTGCTTGTGTTATCCTTATATGGTATTTAAGCCCAGTTCTCTCAAAGCCAAATCAAGAGTTTCAATGCCTTTAAAATACAGGGTTTCCAATCTTGTAACTTCAACAATTTCGAAGTTATATCAAGAGTCTCAAGCCTTTAGAAGACAAGGTCTTCAATCTTTTAATACTTTAATATTCTAGGTGCCATGGAGTCTTTGTGAGCATAAAGGCATAGGGCTACTATCAACAAAAATGGAATGAGTAATCACTAACGTGACACATCAAACAACTAAAATAGTTTCAATTCATTGCACATCAGGATTAATTAAGAGGATTTTGGAGCAAATCAAATCTGTTTGTGCTTGTATTGATGCCCCAAATTGCAAATCTAGAAGAATCTCAAAATTTCAAAGCCCTTGGTGGAAAAAGAATATGGATGTCACATTCCACTCGTAGGTTTGATAATTCAGGGTGTGTGTGAAGCTTGGCAGACAAAGTGTTAATTTCTAACCCTAACTACTGACAATTTATCACTTAGTAAATTCATTTGTAAATTTATTTACTACAAATCTAGTGAATAAAAAGCATTGATTGAATTTCAGAAGATAAATAGTGGAAGAAAAATTAACATCAATCTAATACACATTAAAAATATGCATCATCATATAATATTCTCCGCTTCATATTCAAACATTTTGAAAAACTCCTTTGATAAGCTCTAAATGTCAAGGGAGAGACTTAGTTTGATGGTGAATTCTTTCTTTGCAAAGGAGTGTTAAGAGTTTTACCTAGTTGCTCATATTGGTATTCTCCTACAACTAGGCACAATGAACATATGTAACAAATCCTTCATGTTGTAGCACTTCTAACGAAGCAAACTTGGTTCTACTTTGCACACAACATGAGAGTTTAGATGATCATGCCGAAGGTTTAACACTATGTGCTTGACAATAGTGCTACAATTATGTAGGAGAGAGTGAATAAAGGCACATGCATGTGCCAAACTCTTCCAATTATGTTTTCAAACAACAATTCTACTTTTTTTAGTTTCCTATTTCTTGAATTACATACCTGCTAAGGAGATAGATAATATTAGTACATTAATGTCCAAAAAATTTCCAGAAGTAGGCCAACGGAACTTCTTAGTACGCAAGGATACATCAAGGGAGTGCAAGGCCACTATTATAAAATAAAAAATTGAAAACTAACAAATATCATCTGAGTGCAACTATCACAAGATAATAAATAAATGAAAGACACAAACTAGCAGCACCAAAAACATGTAAATAAAACCCAATATCTAGTTTCTAAATTTATGAACAATATATTTGAATGCCACCACACTAAGAAAAGTAGCAGAAAGACATTTAATCTTCAATTGTTTAATATGCAAGAATTATTGTTGGCATGGATGGTAGTTGTGAAATATAACATACTCCACCTATATTGGAAACCTTTGACAATTAAAAGATACATAGAGGATTGTTAAAGGTGAGCACAAAATATCATTATAATATTGCCGGAATTGAGTAAACAATTGAAAAGTGAGCACAAAATAACATTATAATATAGATGCAACTGAGTAAACAATTTCAACAGATAACTAAAATGAATACTACATTAAAAGGACCCTGCAGTATTATCAATCAAACTTGTGATTAGTAAGATCAGTGAATGTTCTTGATATGGTGACGGTGATAGTTGTATTTAAAATAGAGAGAAAAAAACTGAGAAAGAAGCCTACATGTTTGTCCACTTAAAAAATGCAATTTTCATATGTATTTGGCTAAACTATGTACATGAGTATACAATTTAGCTTGAGAAACTAGAGATTCTAGAGAGAGAAAACATCAAAATCCTACACAAGTTTTCATTAATGGATTTTAATGAAACTATATCTCAAAAATTTACAGCAGCAGATCTAATACAAGTTCACAAAGTTCTCTATTTTATTTATCTAATCTTAACAAAACGCTTATCCCATTAGATAATGTACTCTTCAAGGTGTAGTAACTAATTAACATGTCATAGGAAAAATAACAAATTGTGATGAAATTGTGATGTTATTGAAACATCTCAAAATTTTAAAGTAGCAGATCAAATATGAGTTCACAAGTTCTATATTTTATTTCACTAATCTGAATGAAACATTTAGGCCATTAGATAACTTACTTTTCAAAGTGTACTAACTAATATCATAAGAAAACTGGGAAATTGTGATGAAATTTTTATTACCATATTTTGTTGGCCTCCTTCAAGCTTTTTCATTTTATTAGCATAATGACTCGTTGCATGGATTATGCTTGAAACTACAACTTGGGTGTTTGTTCCCTGACTCCTATAGCCATATGTATGCATATGGAAAAGGATGATATACTATGCTACTCATAATTAACTGACATTTCGAAAAAATATTTTAAGTAGTTTATTATAATATCATGTTGCATGGCTTCAAAATAACTTGCTCCAACAAAATGAAACTTCTCCAATTAAAGAGGCTTTCATAGTTCAAATAAGGAAAACGCCAAAAACAGAAAAAGAAAATAACTTATCCATTTCTAACTAATAGGATAATTACAAACTGAGTGTATTTCTTCATTCCTGTTTGTCATTGCCCCTTCTGCTCTTGTTTTCTCTAGCCCATTTATTGTTTATTAGTCATGTATTGTTCCATTCATTTGCTTTCATCAAGGGAGAAAATAATAAGATGATAACTCACAGGTATTATTTGTGCTCTTTTGGCCAACCTTATCATTATTGATTCAAGCTTCTACCAAATTTCTAGCCATTGAAAAGCTGCAAGATCGTTTGCTAAAAACTCACCTAAACATGAGACTATCCAAAGCAACAACTCTAGTCAGTATAAATACCTAGTAAATACTAAGAATTTTAAGACCTTACTCTTTTTCTCTTTTCCTCTCTTGTCAAAAGCTTTTCATACAATACTAGACTAGAAGTTTATAACAAGCTAAGAGAATCCTTATAATTCAAATTTCAAGAGCCAACTTTTATACTTTTTAAATTATGTTAAAGATTCCATCAGAGTGTAGATCTCTAATTACATACCTTTTCTGTTTTATTTATCACTATTGTAAATTTTTTTCTCAAATTCTTGTCTAAAACCATACTAGAACAAGCTAAGAACCTCGGTGAAATTTCTTGTTGCACAAAGGGCTTTTGAGGTTTGGGCTGCCAACATTGGCCATTGGCTATGTTTATTTACAGGCGTGGCTATTGTGAGCCGTTTATACTTACAAAATAACCTTGTATTATACAGAGATCTATAGATAAAACAAGATATTTAAAGTGTAAATTATTATTGAAAACAATGCTACAACCATGGGATGAAACTTTCAAATTTTGAGATAGCAGTGGAATCACATATTAGAGGTACAAGATACTTTGAACCACATTAATTCAAATCCCATTTGTTCCTAGACAAAAATCAACTTGCTACCACATTCATAACTCTGTCAAGCAACTCATATTTTCAGGGTTAGCTACTACTATTTCCCTCTAAATTGCCTAAATTAAACTAGTCTAAATTAACTAGCAAAGTTACAATGTTAGCTTACTCTGAGAACTAAACAGTCCATTTATAGTTCCAACAAAAGCTTATTTCCTGACTACTAAATATGGACTCGTGTATGCAATACTCCACAGAACAAAGTGAATTTACTTCGTAAAATTCCTAATGACCAGATCCTTTATGCTACAAAGAGATTTTAGTATTTCATATTGCAATAGTTAGATTGCATTTTAACCTATAATCAAGTTCCACCAAATTCCAATAACAAATACTACTTTATAGCATGGAATTATTCTTTAGTTTCTATTTCTAATACCAAATTTCTTGTTCAAAATTGTTATATATCAATTTTAGTGCAACAGGTCAAGAATAAAGAACATTAGATTTAAAATTTAAGAGAGGAGCCTACTTGCACAGGTAGATGTGATGAAATGCAGTAATCTCATGCCCTCCTTTCAATAGTGTCATTATAGTCTCAATCTCTTGCTTATGTTTCTCAGAAGGCAGAACTTGATAAGGACCCTGGGTAGAACCCACCAAATTGTTGTCTCCGTGATGTGATTCATAAACTCGAATTCAAAAATTAATTAACCCCTTGAAAGTAGAATATTTCCCTGATACAACATTTGGATAGCATTAACAATAATCTCTATAGTTAACGAAAACATTTGGAAAAAAAAATTACAACATAACATTAGTATTTCCGCAATCAAACTCCATCAAACTTTCCAGAACCTTCTAGTTTCAGCAACAATCTTTCAGTTAAGAAAATGCCCCAACCATAATGGTATGTGACTAGTAGTTGATGGGACAATTTATAGAATATGTATACAACATATGCATTCTTATGCAAGGAAAATATGTAAATAAGAATGTTAACTAACACAATAAGAAACTAGAATATTTTATAAGAAGACTGAGAAAACATTTCAACCATGTTCTCATATACAATGATGGAACTGACAAGCCAAAATTTTGATAGAATAAAAAATCTTTTGCAAAGACAGTTGGGACATAATTGGCTGCAACATACAAACAATTTCTGAACAAAACATTCAGGCTACACATAGGCCTTTGTGTAAATGAATCAACTGTCAGAGAATACATGGATCTTCACATAAACTAATGTTACAAGCCATGAAAGGAGGAAAAATTGTGCTCGATACAGGTAAAATGAAGTAAAACTACTAGGATTCCAAGCTAAATTGAAAATAACCTTACAACATTGTTTGGAACTTGACTTCGTAGAGGAAAGATATCATGGTCAGATGGCTTGCAGAGAATACAACAAAGGTTGAAGTCATGAGTATGTGTGGAGGTAAAGGGTTTCAAAATTTAGAATTTTCATATCATATTTTCTCTCTCACAGTCCATCTATGTACCTTTTGGAACAGAATCTAGACTCAGTTCAACTTTAGCAGTTTGATCGTGCTTTAAAATAAATCGCACCTATCAATAAAGGTCTGAGGTTTATTGGACGACTTTAGACCAACTCAACCTCCTTCCAAAGTCATTTTAACCTTGTTTGAAAAAGGATTTCAATAGGAATGTGATAGAGCAAGATGATTCCCAATGGCTAATTGCCAATGAGATGTATTGTTTCTGTATTTTGAATACTCGTCCATGTGAAGTTCAGGTGTTCATTTCGTACGTGTTTTTCAATGTATTTGACTGCAATTAGTCAAAATTTAATTCTTTAAGTCTGGTGTATTGGGTTATTCATTTGGAAATTTCTTTTGTGCTTTTATATCATGTATGCTTTGCAACATTAATGACTAATTTACTACTATATACACATGGAGTGAGACCTGTTACACATATTGTATAAGGTTCCACTTTGTGATTTTTATCACATTGATGGATATTTTCAGCTGGTATCTTGGAGGATTGGACCAATCTGTGGGGAATTAATCTTCATGAACCACCTTCTATTCATTGCATCAAGTTATTTCATGAAGGTTTTTTGTTAGAGGAGCTTCACCTCTCCTTGATTGGATTATTGTGATTGCTAGTTTGGTGGACTTCACACGTGTTTTCCTTGTTGATCGCCACTCAGTTGCATATTAAATGAATATGCAACGTGCCATTAGGGGAACTTTGAGACCTAAAATGGGCCTCCCAAGGAAATTATAAAATAATAGTGGAAATAATAAAATAATATTTCATTACATCATCAAATTTTGGTGATATGTGAAAGGAAGAAACTGTAAGATACTATGATCAACTAAATATTCAAATCGAACCTTTAGTTTATCATAAGAAAGAAAGGTGGAGGTATGCAGAAACCCTAGATCCTACAACTATGGAGGTCGACTAGGTCGGACCAGTCCTTGCATGCAGATACGGGGGTGGCTCTGACAACACTGGACACGTTTCTCATGGAGGTGGGCACACGATGATGGTGTGGCCTCCATAGCAACATCACCCTGTACAGGGCGGGCAGAAAACATCCGGAGGGACGGGTGGTCCTCGGCATCGAACCCATCGGAAAAGAGGAGAAGGGATAAAGGTTAACGACGACTGTTCAGTGCAAGGTTTTGTCTTAACCCCACCCTGTATAGGGTTTTATTTCCATTCTTATCATTTTTACTACAGCTTACTATTTTACCTGCAAAAAAACGATGTTCAAATTTCCTCTCTTAGAGGCTGTATGCATTTCTAGTTTGGGTATCGAGGTGGTCAGGCTTGTATATGTTGTCGTTAGCTGAAGGAGGACACCATGGTCAACGACAAAGAAAGTGTGGAGGTGGATCCCGAGTAACTCCCTGTCACATGTTTACCCTGGTTGGCCGATTACTTGGATAGATGAGGGAGGAGGGTGTTACAATCACTGTGGACAAAACAAACAAAAAATATTTTTTATCGAGTGCAAGTCCAAAAATTTAATTTTAGCCTTGACCTAATTTCCAAACTATCTAGCACATAAGGGAATTTCTTGATCTCTATAAACTAATGATGAGAAAATATAGTAAAACATTGGCATAATAAAGAAATTGTGAAAGGATTGAAAAAATTTAAGCCAAAAGCTAGAGGTAAATTTGAAGGTTCCAAATATATGTTCATGGAAATGCAAAATAATGACGCCATTGGGTCAAGGGGTGTATCATATTTTATACATATTTTTCTACTCTAGCCAAGTTCATGCTTTAAGATTATTCATGGGCTCTTAAATATTTATTCGTTCCCAACATCCAGGCCTCTGCCCCTTCAACCTTCCTAATTTTTCCATCAAAGGTATGAGGCTTTTCTTTCTTTAACTCCTATGACATTGAACTCATTTCACTTCTCCTTTGTTGTGGCGTCCTATGTTTCTAGCATTATAAAACTTCTCATTGTTGTTTTCCCTTCTTTCTAGAGTGTTGAATGGAGTTTCTCCTCTCACTATGTCTTCACCTTCCTATGTAGGTCTTTTCTTTGACTTTATACCCTCTACTCTTTTAACTTCCAACCAAAACTTCTGAATTTCAGATGGATTTGATTGGATTTGTGCTTCCTAGATAGTTGGCCCTAAGATCTTGTTTCTTTTTCCTGCAGTTCTGATGAGCACTACAAAATTACTGCATTTACTTCTTTTTGTCTTTCTTGAGTTGTGATAATGTTTCCATTGTTTTCTTTGCAACTTCTCAATTCATCTCTCATACTCCTAGTATCCATCCAATCAGGGGAATTTTTCCTTCACCTCTTCCTCATTATGTTGGGAACTATCTATGTTTTATTGTACCATTTCGCTACTCATTCCTCTATTTCCTTCTAAACATGTGTCTTCTTATATGTTGTTACACAAATAATTGTTAGCTAAGTCAAGCATAAATAAATAAATCCATTCATCACCTTAGCATGTCTACACTCAAGCATGCTAATATGAATCTCTCTTGTCTCAATTTCATTCCCAAATGTCTAGTATTGAACCTTTGCTTTAATATCATTCTAAAATAAAGCCTCACTTTGTATTCCCAAATGTCTAGTGTTGAACCTTTGCTTTAATATCACTCTGTAACAAATCTCTAAACTTTAATACTTAAGGTCCAGTGTTGAATCTGGGCTATGATACCACTCTATAACCATGCTCCCACCCCTTAATATTATCTCATGTGGTAGAAGCTGTTACTTGTTTGCCTTAACCCAACCCCCAAGGTCTATTATGAGGATGGGGTTACAAAATGAATCTTCTATCAAGTTTGCATAATTAGGTTTTGACATCACCATCATACTCAACTCATCGAGAACTTTCTAGTGGTATAAATTTTACCACAATCTAATTTTGGAAATAAAATTCATTTCATCTATAAGTTTTAAACATTCGAAACCTGCCATCTCACCAATGACTTACCATGTGGCATCAACATATACTCTATTCTAGCCCCCATGTAATAGCAATATTCGGGCATTCACTTATGAATATATAAGAAAATATTAACAATCATTAACATCATAATGTTATCATAACTTGGGATCCAAATATGCACAACTTTATACTTATATGAATATAACTTTATACTTATATGAATATATATATTGGTTGGAAATTTAAGAAGGAACTTCAACTTTCCACCCAACTATAGGCCAACTATAGTGCAACCTTTCTTGTAGTTGACAACCCTTGAGCCGGATCCACAATCTAAAGGAATTATTGCTCAAGGGACTTCACACCAATGGTTTAAATGGGCACTCACAGATGGATTTCACTATCCAGTTGGCTTATCAACTATCCTCTGAAAGTAAGTACCACAATAACTCACTTATTCTCTTGAGTCCATTCAGGAGTTCAGCCAGGGTCCATATGGGATATTGCTTAGTCGAGGAGACTGAATCCACTATCTAGTGGTTTAACAATTATCTTTTCATAGCAGGCACCACAAGGGTCTACAGTTCACTGTATAGGTGGTTAACACCTCTAGCAAGCACCTTGGTAATGACTTAGATTTCGCTTTCTAGGTGGTTTATCAGCTATAGATCAAGAACCATTGTGATTCAATCATCCACTAGGCCTCCCATTGACCAGATAGGCATAGAAAAATAGTCTAGTAGCCTCAAACACAAAACACATGGAATAACACCTAAAACTCATGAAGCACAAGGCTCAACAATTAGCTCAACGATTGTCTTGGATTCCTTTTATTGTGATCCATAATGCCACGTTATTTGCACAAGTCTTGGACAATCCCCAAAACAAAAACCAACCAACTAAAAGTACTAGAAGAGGAACTTGATCCAAAAGAACATCACTCACTTCTATGGTGTGTGTAAATATACTTCCCTCAGCATCCCTTCATTTTCATTAAAGGTGTAGTCTCTCATGGATTCTCAGTCCACTTTCTAGTATTGATGTCAAAAATCCTTCCCATAAATCCTTCTTTTCCTTTCGTCTACTTCCATATATGTTTTCCATTATTCCCTTTTCCACACATATTAGTCTTTTGCAAGATATTCGGTCATTCAAATATTCTCTACCCATATGATTCTTGTATCCCCCTATATGTGCTCCTTCTCCTGCATCTTTAAATTCCATTATTATTTATCTCAACAATTTTATTGATTGAAAGATAAAACGATAAACTAATATATTGATCTTCATAACTACAAATATTTGTGTAGCACCAAATGTATAAGTTAAACATAAAAAATAATGATATCCAACACAATGTCAAAGGATTAAATGTTTCATATACCTTGAACTATAAAATAAATTAGCAAAAAAACATATTAGTATGAGGACTTAAAATCATATGCAACATGACAAGCCAATCTAGTTGAATCTCATAATTGACATGCGAAAGTCGTTTGTCGCATTTCTTCAAAGGACCTTTTAGTACCCTGGGTCATTTCCAAGAAGAAGTTATAGGGTATTATAAATACAAACCAAGTTTTTCTACCTTCCTTGATTGCAATCAATTTCTCTTGACCTAATCTAATCCAAAAATAAACATAGGCGCTCTAATTCCTCTCCGGGGAAAAGGAATTCCCCACATATAAGGGCAACCATATAGTAAATGATGGTAGCTCTAGGATATGTTTGTATGAAGTGTCCACTAGTTTATTGAATTCTACCAAACATGCATATCATATAAAGTGTCTATTGTGCCAAATTTACTCAGTCGCAAGTGAATAGAGTATGAAAGCTATGATATTATCCAAGAAATCATTATATTTGAAGCTTGGATGAATTGGATGAAATATTAAACTTGTGATTATGAAGAATTTGGTACAAATGTTACTAAATCTTTATTAATTCATAAACATATAGTTGTTAAGACAATTCATAAACATATAGTTGTTAAGACAAGATTGATTGCATTTTAAAATATGAGTTTTTGGAATTAATAAAACAGCATTTTAAAACAATGTGATAAAAGAATGAACCAATTATAGAAACCCATAGAAAAGCATGTTTGTACTTTAAGTTTTTTTAACCAACACCATAGTGGATAGGTTAGGTGGATTCTATTTTTGGTTGAATGACCTGGCTTGTGCTTTTTTGTTGTCTAGTTGTAAAAGCTGGCTCCAACGGTCCGTTGGATGGAGCATATTGAGCCCTCTGTTGTTAACAACAGTACATGTGAGACATAATTTGCGCTGCTTAGCAAACGACAGAAGAGGCGCGGGTTATCTTAACGGTCAAAGATGTTGATTGTTTTAAGAGCCCATTTCATCTTTTAATTCATTTTGGCATTCACATTCCTCCACCTCTCCTCCTCCTCTCAGATTTTGTGGTCGAGTCTGGTGTGGTCTGTAGGTTTGTTTGGAGCTCCATGTTGTGTGTGTGAATATGGTCTGGTCTAAGTTGTTGTCTTTCATGTCATTTGTTTGGTGTGTCTGTCATGTCATTTGAATTGGTATGCTTGTTTGTCTCTGAGAGGCAGAGGCAGAGGCATACTTGTGTTCTCTGAGAGGTGGAGGTAGGTAGCCCATCAAAGACAAGTGCCCAGGGACTGGATCACAGCTTAGCTTAGGCATCCGACTCTGGATCATAGGTAATTAAAGCATAGCTAAGGAAATTTCATTCACACAGCTTGTAAATTGAATTTCAGTGTTTTTTTCGTGTCTTGTTTTCTTGGTTTTTTAAATCCTATGCTCTCCATAGGTCCATCGTTCCACAGAAATCAAGAGAGAGGATCATCGGCCTGTCATGGATTTACCTCTGGACATGAATTTACCCAGGAGTATGGAACGATGTCTATCCGGGGCCTTCTGACTCCTTGACGGTTTAACGATTAGGCTTCTCATGCATATGAATGAATCTGTGTTGATTTCCATTTCTGACCCACGCCTATATCATTGATTTCCATTTCTTTCTCGACATGTCGTTAAAAACAACCAGCCAGGAGGAGCAGAGGGTGAAATATAAACAACTCTGGATTATAAGGTACGTATGGATTAGAAGGGCAATGCGAATTGGGTATGGATGTTACACCATACTAATTCCCTGAACGCTTCTGGGAAAACTGTGACGGGTGGTGTTGAGTCTTGACTTTAAAAAAGATAACAGAAATCTCCACAATGTTGGAGAGATGGAGATTGAAAAATACCGTGCCTCCTGAGATTGACTTAACGGACCGCAATTTTATGTCGACGGCTATGCAGCAAGCAATCAATAAACCACCGATAGCGAATCTCACCAAGTTTACGTATCACCACCGATGGTTTTAATTCACTAACTCCATAACTTCCATTCCGCAATGCAAGCTCTCTTCACTGATCTCCGGCGATGACCATCTCATTGAATATGGGAGCTGTCAGACAAGAATTTTCGAGGCCTCGCCAGAAAGTGGGTCGATACACGAGGTATCCGGACCTGCGTCACTAGGAGCGTTTTTCTCGGGAAGAAATTCCTCAAAACCCGCCGGGTGGTAAAGTGGGAGGTTTCCTTGGCTACTCTGGAGGGCTCCCTCGAATCAATCTGACTTTTCTGAATCTGTTGCATTTGAAAGCCCAGGGACGCATCCTCCATCATATGATATGCTTCTGGTAAATTTATTCTCGAGTTCTTTCTATTCTATCACTCTGATTATAGGTTAATGGATTTAATTTCATTGACATAGCTCTCAATTCCTGCAAATTGAATTGCAGTGTCTTACTTTCTTCGTTTAAAATTGAATTGCAGTGTCTTATTTTCTTCGGTTAAAATTGAATTGCAGTGTCTTGAATTCCATCTCTAAGATTCTGAATTGCAACATTTTTTTTGTGTGTCTTATCTTTTTTTATTTTTTAAATTAAATCCCAGATCCTCTGCATCCATGGTGACGCGGCAGAGGGATCACAAAATCCAGAGAAACAGGGCAAGGAAAAAGGGACCCGGATAGACGAATCCATCTCCATTTCTAAGATTCTGCTGCATTACCATGGCGCTGCTGAATAAACGACCTCATGCGGTTATGTCACCTTTCCCCGCTCAGCGTCATATTCTGAGTGTATCTTTCTGGACTCAAAGTGCAGTGCCTGTGGCTTCACCTTTGCCACTCTTATCAATCGTTCCTTGGATAAATGGAAGGTGAACTCCGGATAAACTATCACAATGTTCCTTCTTGACCCTAGGACCTTTATCAGCTTTTTGAAAAGCTCTAAGACATTGAACCTTGCTATAACCATTATTAAGGAAAACCTTAAGGAGATGAGATTTCTCATCTTCAAGGTGGTGTTCATCAGCAATTCTAAAGGCTCTAGTGGCTAGGGTACTAAGAACCCCTGACTTATGAGCAGGGAAATGGTGAGAACTCGCATGTAAATACTGCTCAGTGTGCGTCTTCTTTCTAAAAACTTGATGAGTGAAAGAACCTTCATCATTTCTAGAAATAAGAACATCAAGAAAGGGTAGGCTACCATCCACTTCGAATTCCATGGTAAACTTAATGAAATCAGATTGATCATTAAGATGACGGAAGAAAATGTCTAATTTCTGCATTTGTGTTGGGTTGGGGACATCTCATTTTGTCATTTTTGCCTTCATGGGTTTGGGTAATCTCTTTTGACCTCTCATCTACTCTTTTCCACGTCATCATGACCTCAGATCCTTTGATGTAAAATACTAGCAAATCCAGTGTCGTGCTACTGATATGTTCGAGAGAAGTTTTCCTCTGCAGTTTTCAACCTTCCTCTTATCTCCTGTTGGTCATGATCTGCTTACATCATGTTCCTCTGTCTCGTGTCGATGATGAGGGAAAAATTATGGCCCTCCTTCGACCAGATCACTTCTTGTCGACTTCAACTCATTATCCATGAATTTTATCTAGAGACTCCCTTCTGGTACCTTGGAGCCTGCATGCCTCAATGGCAGGTTTTTCACATTCGATGCAAGGATCACATCATTGGCCTTCGATCAAATGATTCTATGGATGTTCGACGTCAGATCATTTTTCACATTCTGTAGATTGTACCTTGAGGGCCATCGTCATTATTGGTGGTTTCTCTTGCGTCTGTTAACAACTTTCATCGTTGGCTGGTAATCAGGCAATTTTCCTGCATGTTTGACTTCAACTCATACACTTGCATGCTCGAAATTGTAATTTTTCGAGTCGAGATGGAGCGCAAGACCCTGGATTTTGTCTAACAAACTTTAGGCTGCGAATTTTTGTGGATTATTATGACTTATTGCATGACTCTGTTGATTGGATGGCTGCGACCATACCTGAGTCTATTTAATGATCCTTCTTGCTGGATGGTTGTGTCCATACCTCGGATCTCATTTTTTATATATACCTATTATGGATGGTTGCGCCCATGCCACATGATTCATCTATCACAGATATTAGTTGTATTTGTAATCGCAGGTCTTTCGACAGTGGTGTTTGGTTCAAACGTGTTCACATAAATCATTTCACCCCTCCCTCTCTCTTGGACTTCATAATTTAGGGGGCATTAATTTGTTATGAAGGTAAATCCTCTCTGCGGACAGAGATGATCCCTCTAGCTCTAGGGTGGGTCTAGTAAAAAAAGGACACACTAAAGTGTTTCTTCCTAGTTAATGAATGAACAAAATACATGGTAGATTGACCTACCTTGAATCCAACGCTATCGATGTTGCAAAAGGCGTAGTGGTCTCTCACTCCTGCCTTGACAAGTCATGATCCGTTCGCTGTCACACCTAGATACCTACACATAAGACAAAGAAAAATAACAACATATAGCAACGTAGTTTCACTCACAAATATTAGACAGTCAAAGAGGGCTAAAATATCATATCAAATAAACATCATAACACAATAATGGAACCAAACATAAGTCATGTATATTAATGAGTAGAAGGAAGAGCACAACCGATGCTTTGACGTCGTGATCTCCTCCAGCGGGGTTCAGAAAAAACGCATCTCAACTGTTGGTCAGAGAATTCAGACTTAAGCTCTCTTAGAAGTCATCGACTCCATCTCTCTCAACACAATCTATCTCCTCTAGTAGCTTAGCTATAGTATAATTCTCTAGTTCAGCTATTCAACTATTTTTCTATAATGCATTTAGCTAGCTTCTACTAAAGGAGATAGTTTCTTATATAGAGGGAGAAGAGGAGGTTGGGATCCCTACAAAGGTGGGAGGGAGTCCTATCCTTTAGGAGAGTTCCAAGGGAGGTGGAAACTACTAACTAAAGGAAGGAGTCCATGGTTGTTTCAGTTCAACAACTCCCAATGACTCATCCCCGAGTTAGTTGGAATGGAACCTCCGCCTCTATTTATAAAAAAAAATCCATAAACAGCTTGATGCAGGTGTCTAACTGGCATAGAGCGCTAAGTGGCATGGGCTCAATGTTAAATTTCCAGGTCGGCGAGAGGATGTAACGGGCTACTCGCGCCAAGGAAAAAATAGGGATTTTCACACCTCTGCTTAGGGAAATGTCAACAAGAATAATGTTGCTTTCATCAAAAGGGATGCAAGGATGGTATTTGCAAAGCATGACACTGCGTATTGGTCACAGAAATGACCCTCCAATGTGCGAGTTGGGGATTGTAGGGATAGTGAAATTTTTTTGTGTAACACCAACATAAATCTAAAACATCTAGGGGTTTCATTGATTCTTACGCACCATCAGGTCCATCATATCATGGACAAAGAATTCCATCAACTTCTACCCATGGTAGTGGATATGGAGACACACCTGCATCAAAAATCTCTTTAAGGCGTAGAACCATATCTGATTTCCTTGACGAAGGGTCTAGGAGTGATGTGGATTCAAAAAATTTCCGGTTTTTCTATGCCTTACAGAGCGAGAGGGATTGACCATGGTCTATGCCTTACATAAGTATCGACACTATCTATTAGGGGGACACTTCAAAATTTTTATAGATCATTCGGCTTTGATGTACCTGGTGAATAAGCCTATGTTGGGGGGGGGAATCTGTTGATGTCTTCTGCTATTCTAGGAATACGACTTTGAAATCATTGTCAATCCAGGGAAGTTGAATGTTGTGCCAGATCACTTGTCCTGAATTGAGAGTGGCAAGGAACCGACCAACCTGGAAGAAGGATTGCCTGACACACAGCTATTTTCTATTAAGGTAGTTGGTGCGCATTTCGCTGACATCATACAGTTCCTGACTACTGGCATGGCGCCTACGGAGTATTCGGTGCAACAAAAAAAATAGTTTGTAACCCGTGCTGCGGATTTTACCTTCATCGCAGGTCATCTATATAAGCTGGGAGCAGATGAGGTGTTGCGCAGGTATTCCCTGGAGCACGAACGACATGCTATCTTGGCAGAAGCCCACGACGGGGTAGCAGGAGGTCACTACTCAGGGAAAGAAATGATGCAAAAGATATTACGAGTTGGACTATGGTGGCCTACCCTGCATACTGACTCTCACGACTATTGTAAAGCCTGCGATACATGCCAACAAACAGGAAGGCCATCACGTAGAGATGAAATGCCTCTTCAACTGCAAATGGCCCTGTAGGCATTTGAAAAATGGGCTATCGATTTTGTGGGACCTATCAACCCACCCGGAAAGAAGACAAGTGTGCATTATATTATAACTACCACTGACTATGTAACCACGTGGGCCGAAGCACAAGCAGTGAACGTTTTCATTGCAAATACCACTGCGCACTTCATCTTTGAGCAGATTCTAACCAGATTTGGGTTTCCCAAAATATTGATCAGCGATAGAGGAACACACTTTTTTAATGAAACAATTCAGGCCTTGACAGAAGAATTCTAGATCCATTACGCTAAAAGCACTCCATATCATCCTCACGCGAACGAGCGGTTGAAGCATTCAATAAAGTCTTGGAAAACACACTAACTAAGGTCTGTAATGCCGATCGCAGTGACTGGGACATGTGCATCATGTTTGTTCTTTGGGCCTACCGAACCACTTGTAAGAAGTTGACAGGGAAAACACCATTTAGGATGTTCTATGGAAAGGAGGCCATTATGCCCATGGAATATATTGTTCCTATCTTGTGCATTGCAGCCTTCACAAATATGGCAGAGCCTAATATCATAGAGGAGCGTTTAGCGCAGCTTGCGGCTTTGGAGGAAGACCGTTTCATTTCTAACTTCCGTCAGCAGGTTTAGAAGGCACGAGATAAGGCATGGCATGATCGACATATTCGTCAAAAGACCTTTGTGGAGGATTACTGAGTCCTGCTATATGATAGCCAGTTTGTGAAACACCCAGGGAAGTTCTGACAGCACTGGCTTGGGCCCTATACAGTTAAGGAAATCACGGATGGCGGAGCTGTTCAGTTAGCTACCCTGCACGGCAATATGCTACCCGACTATATCAATGGCAGTTGGCTCAAACCGTATCGAATCAAATGACTATATGGCTGGAGTAGTTGTATGAAGTGGGGCATACCCACCAAGGAAGGTAAGAACAATAGGTACCATGCTACGTGCAAGAGGCAGCGGCAGGATTGGAAACCCAGGGGGTGCGCCAGAGGCGCAAGAATAAACTCAGAACGAAACAAGTGCGCTAGCCACACGAGCATATGCTAAGCATCCAGAAGGTGCGTTGGGAGCGCAGGAGGTATGCTAAAAGCAAAGGGGTGCGCTGGGAGCGTAGGTGTGCGAGAGCGCACCAAGGGAGCGAAAACCAACCATTGGAATAGTAAAATCGGGTAATAAGAAAAAGTTACCGTTGGAAGGAGCGGGCGACCGGAATTTAATGAAGCGATTTTGGAAGAATTTCTACCGTTTACATTATGGTAAGTTCCAGATAAGGTTTACCCGACCGTTGGTCAATCGCGAAGGTTATAAAAGTAGAAGGATCGAGCAGAGAAGGGTTCTGTGTTTTCTGAGAAATTTTTACTTTTTGAATTTGTCCTTGCCAAGTTTGGGCTTTGAGAGTTTATGTGCCTATTGTGTTGTGTTCATGTCTAAGGATCTAGCACCCTCTAACAGTAGCAATCCCGAGTTTTTTTTTCACGCCAGAATGACGGCCACTAATCCTGCCGAATCCTCAGCGCCAGTAACCTCAACAGAGCAAGAAACCGAGGAAGTGGTGGAGATTGAGTTTGAAGCCGAAGAAGTTATCTCTACGCTGAGCCCAGTCACCAAGAAGGGAAAGGAAAAAGCACAAGGCTCAAGGAAACCCGTGAAATGGGCTGGGGTGAAGCCTCATACATCCCCGAGAAATGTAAAATCCCTACGAGCGACGCCCCTGGCGCGTGCTGCTGCTCGGGAAGAGGCCTAGGCCACCGAACCAATCAATTGGTTGCCCCCCTTTGGTCGGCTGCGCAAGCCCTCGACATGCACGCCGAAGAACCTCAATGGCGTGATCACCTACCTGCAGATTCTGCTAACCCCAGGAGAGATCCTCGTTATTGGCGAACCTTTTGGAAGGCTCCATGAGATAAAGTTTGACGATCATGACTTGGTCGATTTGGTGGCTTTCCCTGAGTTAGCCCCTGAATTATATCTTGAAAGAATACAGGATGACGATGGGATAAAAATTGTCCCCATGAGCTGGATACACAGAGTGGCAGGGTCTGGGCTCTTAAACCTGTTATGGAAGCCGCATTTCAGCCACTACAATATCACGACCGTTTGGTGTGTCAGTTGCTCCCCTTTGTCCATGATGGGTGTTTATGGATCCAAGATCGAATCCCTATCGACGTTGCGCTCATGCATCGAATCACTAGTCTTCCCATGGAAAGGTCGGACCCTCTGCTACACGTTGGGAAAAGGTATGAGGGTGAAACTGCTGAATATGTGAGACAGAAATACCATGTGGAGCGGAAATATTGAGGCTTCATGATCAAATCCATCAGCGACCCTGCTACGAGGCGGCCCGATATACGAACTTATGGGACTCTAAGGATGCGCAACGTATCGAGGAGAACCAAGTCTTCTGGGTCCTCTTCCAGAGTAGCTTTGCAACAGCCATAAACTCTCGACCACACTTGTCTCCAGTAGTGTATGACAATTACAAGAGCATCACGGCATTATAGGTCACCATGCACAGTGTCCAAATTAGAGCACACAAGGATAAAGCCTAGATCTCGCTCCCATATATGGCTACGGACGAGGATATTGATCGTGTAGTTGCTACATGGCCTCCACAGTGGAAGATTGGTTTCAAATCTGGTGCGGTGGCCACCGCAGGGGCTAGTGCTACAAAAGTCACCCCCACCACGACCAGAGAAATTGGCGGATCGAGTAAAGGAATTGAAAAAGAAGGGAGCGTCGGCTCACAGAAGGACGCGCAGTCGAAACCGACCACTGCGAAGTACGTGCAATAGAAACATACCACTGAGAAGGACGCAGACGCAGAGACTCAGACGGATTCGCAGCCAGACCTGGGTATAGAAGGATTGGATGCAGGAGGAACTGACTCCCCTAGAAGCATGAAGCGAACAAGTGAGCCTATCAAAGGGCCATGAAAGAAGCATCACTTTCAGTGGACGAAACGTGATGAAACGGTTACACTGACCGAAGGGGACATCGAGAAAATTGCTGACCTAGTCACTTTCCCTGTGGAAGATAGATGGCTAGCCCTAGAATAATAGCAGAAAGTTATGGTCGACATGCTTCAGGCCGAGCTCCGCGCTCCGCAGCTGAAGACATACACACTGCAGACCAGTATGATTCAGGTACAAACGCCCTCGGCAACCAGCAGTGCAGCACTAGTTACAATGGAAAGTCACCTCGTTCCTTGCCCACCTCACTTGGGCATGCAAGTCTAGGCCTGTGTAGAGGCCTAGCTGGATTTAGACAGGTTGCCCCACGATGCATTGCAGGTTATCCACACCTCCTTTTTTCATGAAATTCACCATCAGGACCAACAAGTGCACCAACAGCTCAGTGTAGCTGAGAAGACAATCGAGGAAAAGAACGCTGAAGTGTCTCGGGTATAGGCTTCCTGTACCCTCGCCACCGCACAGCAAACAGAGCTGAAACACTTAATTCATAGACTTTGCGTGGATGTTAAAGTAGAAATCAAAGCCACAGCCACCCCCCAGGCTAATATTGAGGTGTTGGTTGCAACATTAAAGGCCTTCAGAACGGAGATTCAAATGGTCAAAACACAGATGGAACAACAGATCACAGATTTGCAAGCTAAGTTGTATCCAAAGACACGCCGGAGGTACGGGCCCAACGAAATGTGTTGGTTACTGTAGCTACAAATGTGATTACAGGACAGATCGCTCAAGGTGCCCAATTACTGGACCCATCCATGCAATTATGGACCAAGGTCCAGCATGACCCGATCCTGCGAGAAATCAACGAGGACCTCGGCAGAAGGAAGAAGCGTTTGAGAAGCTAGAAGCCACCATGCCTACTTTGATTCTGGCTCAGCGCTTGGCAAGATTATGAACTATCCATGCCCTCCAAAATGATATTGATGAACTTTGTCATAAGGATAAGGTTCTAGGTGACTGCCTGAAGCCTTGGTCTGATGAAGCCTCAAGCTCCCACAGGATGTTGATGTTTTCGTTCAGCAGCTGAACTAGACTCTGGAGAGCATCACCGCTCCAAAAGAAGGCCCGACTTCATAGAAGTTGGTAGACATTTCACAAAATGCTGCTACTCAGAGTGAAGGTGTGCTACCCCCACTGATCGAAGTGATCAGACTGCTGTAGGCACAGGTGGAGACCCAACCATCACAGTGACTCGAGACGAGTCACAAGATTGTGTTGAGGGACTGTTGGATCAGGGTCCTCTAAAGCTGCGAATTTTGTACATTTTTTATATTTCTGGTAATATTTAGTCTAACGCAGGGGTTTTGGGGTGGGTTAAAGCCCCAAATGTATTGTAATGGGTCAAGGGTAGACCAAGAGTCCGCAAACCATAGTTTGCGTACCATTGGATGTGTAGGTTGAATCGATATAAATAGGTGAACGTTTTGAGTCTTAAGATAGGCAAGTATTAAGATTGATGATAAGTGAAAATTGTTAGATCTATTGTCGATTTGTTTGGGTAAGGACTCCTGTTGGCTGTGTGTGTGGAGATCCTTAGTCCTGTTATGTGCGGACCCTGTTGGCTGTGTGCGTAGGTAGTATTTTTGGATTGTAAGTGGATTTTGATATTAATATATATGCGAAGTACTGTTGGACATCTAATGCTATCTGGATCTTATCTGTTATAATTGATACGAACCTGGGCTATATGATTAAGTTTTAAAAGTGTCTTTTTAATTGCTGCGAACTGTGAAAATATCTATGTTTTTGGTATATGTATCTGTGATCTGTTAATTGCTGCGATTATAGTGTTATGTACTGATAATTGGTATTACGCACGTGGATGCAAAGGTATTGACTATATCTATGCATGATAATATCTCTGTTATACTGTGGATTGTATTGTCAATAAACCTGCGAATAGATATGTTTAGTGCAAGCTCGATAGGCTGGGAACGCAGACCTACTTGACTTACCTACTCTCTCTCAGTGTGCGGAAACCTAGTTCCAGCACCCTCCCATATTGCTTCGGGTGAGACTTTGGCTTGCGCAAGTAGGTCACTATCGAAAGGGCTAGTAGTATAGGAGTTTGTTGGCAAACCTTAACCTTTGAACCTAGGTCAGGACCCCTCGAGCCAACGGGTTTTTTGTTGGAGAATGGAAGAGGAAGATAAGAAAGGAGAGGCATTGAGGTTTGTTGTAAATCAATCAAAAGGAAGGAAAAATGTCTCCTATTAGATATTTTTCAAGTTTCCTCTTCAATAGGACTAAATTTTAGTTGGAGCTAGGGATTAGGCCTAAAAATCATTGGTTGGGTACTCGAGAAATTGAGATCTCAAAAATATCTTAAGAATAAGAAGGTAGGTGTGATATAGCATAAGATTGATTCTTCAAGAGTTCACTTTTTGGGTGAGATTCCCCATTAAATGGAAAAAATTGAAGCCCTACCACCTATAGATTGAGTTTGAGAAAATGTTTCCTATGATTCAAAAAGTCTCACCATATTTTTTCCATAAGATCCATGGGAATTATGTTCAAGTTTCGATAACTCTTGTTATGATACCATCTTTGATTCAGGGCACATATACTTCTTCAACTAGTGGTGGAGAGTCCAACCAACGAGTAGGAAAGGTTGTTATTTTACAAGGTTGGCATCAATCAAGTATTATCTGCCCAACTCTAAGAGGATAAGTATGCATAATGGACTTATTATTGTAAACAATTGTAAATATTGGGTTATCTTGAAGTTCAAGGGCTTGAAGTAGTTGCCTCAACCTAAAAATATTTAAAGGAACTATGTATTTTTCAATTAGACCCTTATGGTCAAGGATCTACAAACGAGGAATGCATTATGGATATTTTTAAGGGGTTCCTCTATGTACACCTCTTCCTCAATGATACCATTGAGAAACATAGTTTTCACATCCATCTGGTGAATGCGCCAGCCTATCTACGCTGAGAGTGCAAGGATGGATCTTATGAAAGAGTACCTTGAAACATGTGCAAAAGTCTCATCATAATCTATCCCCTCAATCTGTGAGAATCCCCCAGCCACAAATCTAGCCTTTTATTTATCCACACTCCCATCAACAACTTGTTTTACCTTGTAGATCCATGTCGATCCAACCACTGATTTGCCGACCGGTCTTGGGACAATCTCCCATATACTGTTCTTGAAAATAGATTCATACTCCTCCACCATTGCATCAACCCAAGTTTGTTGCTGCACTGCTTCCTGAAAGGAAGATGGTTCAGTCACAATAAAAATTTTTATAAGAGCCATGTATCCAGTAAATCGGTCAGGATATTGTCTTTGTCTGTGCTGTTAATTAGGGGTCCTACATTCTCCGCAACATCAAGTCTCAATCTATCAGCTTCCGTGGTGCACCTTCTGCCATTTCTAATGGTTGGATCTGCATGAGTGGTTACCTCCACTCCATGATCCTTTGCATGTGGCTGATCCACATCTTGAGGCTCATCCTTGGGAACCAACAGTTCCTCCTCTACATGCAAGTCTAACTCCCTCTCAAGGGACAACCGCATGGATTTCTCCTCATCAAATTTTATATCCCATTGCACAACATTCATTCTGTTGTTTGTAAAATACACACGATAATTATGGGGTGTTTCAGTGTACCCCACAAAAATCCAGATCTCAGCTGTCAGTTCCAGCTTCTTCCTAGCGTCCTTGGTCACATGCACATAAATAGATGAGCCAAAAATCATAAAGTGTGAAACATCAAGTTTCTTACCAGTGAAAGCCTCTTCAAGTGTACTCATGCCAAGCATCCTATGAGGACAATGGTTTTGCACAAATACCGTAGTGTTGCATGCTTCCACCCACAGATGCATCGGTAGGGCTTAATCATGCAACATCGCACTTGTTGCACTCACGATCATTCTTTTATTTCTTTCCGTGACCCCATTCTGAAATGGGTTATGAGGAACTATCTGTTCTCTTCGAATTCATTCTTTTCTATAGAAGTTCTTGAATTCGTTATAGATTTATTCTCCACCATTATCGTTCCTAAGAGCCTTCACTTGCTTCCCCAAATCTTTATCCACCAGTGCCTTAAACTCAAGAAACTAAGAGAATGTTTGATCTTTCTTCTGCATGAAGAGGATCCACATCTTACAAGAAAATTAATCAACAAAAATTACATAGTACTTATGTTTTTTTTTTCAAAGAAATCGAGAATGGTCCACACATATCTCTGTGAACTCTCTCAAGGATCTACGAAGCTCGATTTTCCTTCTCGTGAAAGGTGTCCTTTACATATTTTCCCATATTACATCCCTTGCATGTGTCTAACTGTGCAAGTGTACCCCTGTGAAGACCAGTAGAAATCTGATGCACGACTTTCAAGCCTCCATGGTGAAGATGGCCCAATCTACTATGCCATAATTCGCCCTCGTCCCGGCTCACCACTTGATTTTCCTTTCCCATCATTGCTGCGTAGCCATCTACCTCTAGCTTGTAGAGATTCTTAAATCGAATCCTTATCCTCTTGGCTTTTATTTTTGTTTTATGTTGCAAGAAAGCTTTTCCTTCACTAAAAACAACATCATAGCCTCTATCCTCCAACATTGTGACTGAGACTAAATTTTTCTTCAAACATGGTACATGCATTACATATTTTAATGAAAGGGTTTACCTGACTGCCTTTGGAAGGTAATGTTACCAATCCCGGTAGCACTCTACTGCCTGTCATCACCCATTTCAATATGCATCTGGAGATCCTTCTCCTCCAAGCTACTAGAAAGTTCCTTGTCTCTCGTCATGTGAAAGGAAGCGCCACTATCCAAATACCACACAGATCCAAATGCACTTGAAACCATGCATGCGATCAATGATAATTCAAGCTCAAATTGTGAGGCAAGAGCCTCACCAGTTGCATATCCTCCAGCCTTCTTGTTCTTCTTCTTTTTTGGACAATTAGTAGAAAAATGCCCATGCCCGTGACAGTGAAAACACTTCACCTTGGACATGTCCTGCTTCTTTCCATTCTTGGACTCAGATTTGGAATGGAATTTATTCCCCTTCGCCTTCTTCGCCTTGGAAGACAAAGCACATTCCTCTTCATCTTCATTCTTAGATGAAGATGCATCTCTGGTGTTCCGTCTGAACTCCTCCTGCACCAAATCCGACCATAGTTGTTCCCAATCTGGCAATTTTTTCCCTTCCATTGACAGAGTCTTGATAACTGTGCCAACTCTTGGGAAGTCCTAGGACAGCCAAACTCACCAAGTCCTCATCAGCGACTGTTATACCAACGATCCCCATTTCATCTCGAAATTGGACAAACTTTGTTAGATATTTTGGTATGAAGTCGCCCTTCTCCATCTTGATCTTCCTAAGTTTATCTTTGAGCGCAAATTTTCTATAGTCGTTGCTGCTTTGGAATAGATCTGTCAAATCCTTCCACATTGCATATGGTTTGGCTTTCCCATGGAGGCTTGAGACAATGTGGTCTCATACTCCTCCAATAGGATCCTCCTCGCCTTTTCCACTTTCTTTTGCCATGCATCAAGATTGCAGCATCTATCACAGTGGGTTTAGGAACATCATTGTTAATGAATTCCATCAAGCCATTATCTTCAAAAACTGCCTCCATCCTTTTCTTCCAAGAAATATAGTTTGAGTTTCCCTCAAGTGCATACTCCAACCTCAAGCCATTGAAAGCCATTTCGATATTGAATCAGCTGTAGCACCAAGAAATTATTTCTGCAAATTCGAATTCTATCCAGTCACAAACTCAACTCCTCCACAATTTTGATTTCATGTGCTCTGATACCATGTAGAAAGTATTCAACATGCATGTATATATTGGATTCACCCAATCTAACAATGTACTAAAGTTTAATACTGAATCTCTTCTACAAATCTTTTGCGGAATTAAAAACACAATCGCTAATCACATGAAGTAAAGAAGAATCAATCAAGCCACAACACAGATAATTTCCCGGGGAAATCTAGTTGCTCAAAACCACACTATCTTCTATTGTATATTTAGCATGGATCATGAAAAAATTACATAAAACTCTTCTCACAAGAGCCCTCCCGTACTCAGCTAATTGTCTCACACTTTCATACATAAAACTGACCAATACTTAGCCACATTACCTCCTCCAGACAACCTTCCTTGCTTGTACAATCCCTGATGAATGCAATCCCTAAAGAATAGGAATTTTGGCCTTCCTTGACTGCATAAGTATCATGGGCACTACGATGTGTGTTTGGTTGCATGGGTGCAACCCAATAATCCTACAACTGATAGTCAACTTCCCTTTCACCTAGATCTCAACTGGGTCTCCACTAGATCTGACATGCATGCAACTAGCAATAGTAAATCCTCAGTTTCATGTGAGATCACTGATTGTGGATTAATTATTATTTAATTCACTTGATCTCTCAGGAGTGTATCTAACAACTACAACTTTATACTTATATGAATATATATATTGGTTGGAAATTTAAGGAGGAACTTCAACTTTCCACCCAACTATAGGCCAACTATAGTGCAACCTTTCTTGTAGTTGACAACCCTTGAGCCGGATCCACAATCTAAAGGAATTCTTGCTCAAGGGACTTCACACCAATGGTTTAAATGGGCACTCACAGATGGATTTCACTATCCAGTTGGCTTATCAACTATCCTCTGAAAGTAAGTACCACAATAACTCACTTATTCTCTTGAGTCCATTCAGGAGTTCAGCCAGGGTCCATATGGGATATTGCTTAGTCGAGGAGACTGAATCCACTATCTAGTGGTTTAACAATTATCTTTTCATAGCAGGCACCACAAGGGTCTACAGTTCACTGTATAGGTGGTTAACACCTCTAGCAAGCACCATAATGACTTAGATTTCGCTTTCTAGGTGGTTTATCAACTATAGATCAAGAACCATTGTGATTCAGTCATCCACTAAGCCTCCCATTGACCAGATAGGCATAGAAAAATAGTCTAGTAGCCTCAAACACGAAACACGTGGAATAACACCTAAAACTCACAGAGCACAAGTCTCAGCAATTAGCTCAACGATTGTCTTGGATTCCTTTTATTGTGATCCACAATGCCAGGTTATTTGCACAAGTCTTGGAAAACCCCCAAAACAAAAACCAACCAACTAAAAGTACTAGAAGAGGAACTTGATCCAAAAGAACATCACTCACTTCTATGTTGTGTGTAAATATCCTTCCCTCAGCATCCCTTCATTTTCATTAAAGGTGTAGTCTCTCATGGATTCTCAGTCCACTTTCTAGTATTGATGTCAAAATCCTTCCCAGAAATCCTTCTTTTCCTTTCGTTTACTTCCATATATGTTTTCCATTATTCCCCTTTCCACACGCATTAGTCTTTTGCAAGATATTCGGTCATTCAAATATTCTCTACTCATATGATTCTTGTATCCCCCTATATGTGCTCCTTCTCGTGCATCTTTAAATTCCATTATTATTTATCTCAACAATTTTATCGATTGAAAGATAAAATGATAAACTAATATATTGATATTCATAACTACAACATAGCCCTAGCACCAAAACAGAAGGTTGCACACATGGGAAAAAATAATGATATCCAACACAATGTCAAAGGATTAATTGTTTCATATACCTTGAACTATAAAATAAATTAGCAAAAAAACATATTAGTATGAGGACTTAAAATCATATGCAACATGACAAGCCAATCTAGTTGAATCTCATAATTGACATGCGAAAGTCGTTTGTCGCATTTCTTCAAAGGACCTTTTAGTACCCTGGGTCATTTCCAAGAAGAAGTTATAGGGTATTATAAATACAAACCAAGTTTTTCTACCTTCCTTGATTGCAATCAATTTCTCTTGACCTAATCTAATCCAAAAATAAACATAGGCGCTCTAATTCCTCTCCGGGGAAAAGGAATTCCCCACAATATAAGGGCAACCATATAGTAAATGATGGTAGCTCTAGGATATGTTTGTATGAAGTGTCCACTAGTTTATTGAATTCTACCAAACATGCATATCATATAAAGTGTCTATTGTGCCAAATTTACTCAGTCGCAAGTGAATAGAGTATGAAAGCTATGATATTATCCAGAAAATCATTAAATTTGAAGCTTGAATGCATTGGATGAAATATTAAACTTGTGATTATGAAGAATTTGGTACAAATGTTACTAAATCATTATTAATTCATAAACATATAGTTGTTAAGACAAGATTGATTGCATTTTAAAATATGAGTTTTTGGAATTAATAAAACAGCATTTTAAAACAATGTGATAAAGGACTGAACCAATTATAGAAACCCATAGAAAAGCATGTTTGTACTTTAAGTTTTTTTAACCAACACCATAGTGGATAGGTTAGGTGGATTCTATTTTTGGTTGAATGACCTGGCTTGTGCTTTTTTGTTGTCTAGTTGTAAAAGCTGGCTCCAATTGTGCTTTTTTGTTGTCTAGTTGTAAAAGCTGGCTCCAATGGTCCGTTGGATGGAGCATATTGAGCCCTCTGTTGTTAACAACAGTACATGTGAGACATAATTTGCGCTGCTTAGCAAACGACAGAAGAGGCGCGGGTTATCTTAACGGTCAAAGATGTTGATTGTTTTAAGAGCCCATTTCATTTTTTAATTCATTTTGGCATTCACATTCCTTCACCTCTCCTCCTCCTCTCAGATTTTGTGGTCGAGTCTGGTGCGGTCTGTAGGTTTGTTTGGAGCTCCATGTTGTGTGTGTGAATATGGTCTGGTCTAAGTTGTTGTCTGTCATGTCATTTGTTTGGTGTGTCTGTCATGTCATTTGAATTGGTATGCTTGTTTGTCTCTGAGAGGCAGAGGCAGAGGCATACTTGTGTTCTCTGAGAGGTGGAGGTAGGTAGCCCATCAAAGACAAGTGCCCAGGGACTGGATCACAGCTTAGCTTAGGCATCCGACTCTGGATCACAGGTAAATAAAGCATAGCTAAGGAAATTTCATTCACATAGCTTGTAAATTGAATTTCAGTGTTTTTTTCGTGTCTTGTTTTCTTGGTTTTTTAAATCCTATGCTCTCCATAGGTCCATCGTTCCACAGAAATCAAGAGAGAGGATCATCGGCCTGTCATGGATTTACCTCTGGACATGAATTTACCCAGGAGTATGGAACGATGTCTATCCGGGGCCTTCTGACTCCTTGACGATTTAATGATTAGGCTTCTCATGCATATGAATGAATCTGTGTTGATTTCCATTTCTGACCCACGCTTATATCATTGATTTCCATTTCTTTCTCGACAAGTCGTTAAAAACAACCAGCCAGGAGGAGCAGAGGGTGAAATATAAACAACTCTGGATTATAAGGTACGTATGGATTAGAAGGGCAATGCGAATTGGGTATGGATGTTACACCATACTAATTCCCTGAACGCTTCTGGGAAAACTGTGCCGGGTGGTGTTGAGTCTTGACTTTAAAAAAGATAACAGAAATCTCCACAATGTTGGAGAGATGGAGATTGAAAAATACCGTGCCTCCTGAGATTGACTTAACGGACCGCAATTTTATGTCGACGGCTATGCAGCAAGCAATCAATAAAACCATTGATAGCGAATCCAGTCAAGTTTACAGAATACCACTGATGGTTTTAATTCACTAAGGCATAACTTCCATTCGCAATCCCTCAGCGTGTCAATCTGGATCTGGGCGATGACCATCTCATCGAATATGGGAGCGTTTTTCTGGACAAGGAATTCCTCAGAGCCTGCGGTAAAGTGGGTCGATAAGTATCAGAGGTATCTGGACGGTGGCCACTGGGAGCGTTTTTCTGGGGAAGAAATTCCCCAGAACCTGGCGGGGCGGTAAAGTGGGGAGTGGGGTTTCGGTTTGGATTTGGAGGGCTCCCTCGAATCAGTCCGACTTTTCTGAATCTGTTGCATTTGAAAGCCCAGGGACGCATCCTCCATCATATGATATGTTTCTGGTAAATTTATTCTCGAGTTCTTTCTATTCTATCACTCTGATTATAGGTTAATGGATTTAATTTCATTGACATAGCTCTCAATTCCTGCAAATTGAATTGCAGTGTCTTATTTTCTTCGGTTAAAATTGAATTGCAGTGTCTTGAATTCCATCTCTAAGATTCTGAATTGCAACATTTTTTTTGTGTGTCTTATCTTTTTTTATTTTTTAAATTAAATCCCAGATCCTCTGCATCCATGGTGACGCGGCAGAGGGATCACAAAATCCAGAGAAACAGGGCAAGGAAAAAGGGACCCGGATAGACGAATCCATCTCCATCTCTAAGATTCTGCTGCATTACCATGGCGCTGCTGAATAAACGACCTCATGCGGTTATGTCACCTTTCCCCGCTCAGGGTCATATTCCGAGTGTATCTTTCTGGACTCAAAGTGCAGTGCCTGTGGCTTCACCTTTTGCCTTTTATCAATCGTTCCTTGGATAAATGGAAGGTGAACTCCGGATAACCTATCACAATGTTCCTTCTTGACCCTAGGACCTTTTTCAGCTTTTTGAAAAGCTCTAAGACATTGAACCTTGCTATAACCATTATTAAGGAAAACCTTAAGGAGATGAGATTTCTCATCTTCAAGGTGGTGTTCATCAGCAATTCTAAAGGCTCTAGTGGCTAGGGTACTAAGAACCCCTGACTTATGAGCAGGGAAATGGTGAGAACTCGCATGTAAATACTGCTCAGTGTGCGTCTTCTTTCTAAACTTGATGAGTGAAAGAACCTTCATCATTTCTAGAAATAAGAACATCAAGAAAGGGTAGGCTACCATCCACTTCGAATTCCATGGTAAACTTAATGAAATCAGATTGATCATTAAGATGACGGAAGAAAATTTCTAATTTCTGCATTTGTGTCGGGTTGGGGACATCTCATTTTGTCATTTTTGCCTTCATGGGTTTGGGTAATCTCTTTTGACCTCTCATCTACTCTTTTCCACGTCATCATGACCTCAGATCCTTTGATGTAAAATACTAGCAAATCCAGTGTCGTGCTACTGATATGTTCGAGAGAAGTTTGCCTCTGCAGTTGTCAACCTTCCTCTGATCTCCTGTTGTTCATGATCTGCTTACATCATGTTCCTCTGTCTCGTGTCGATGATGAGGGAAACATTATGGCCCTCCTTCGACCAGATCACTTCTTGTCGACTTCAGCTCATTATCCATGAATTTTATCTAGAGACTCCCCTCTGGTACCTTGGAGCCTGCATGCCTCAATGGCAGGTTTTTCACATTCGATGCAAGGTTCACATCATTGGCCTTCGATCAAATGATTCTATGGATGTTCGACGTCAGATCATTTTTCACATTCTGTAGATTGTACCTTTTGTACCTTGAGGGCCATCGTCATTATTGGTGGTTTCTCTTGCGTCTGTTAACAACTTTCATCGTTGGCTGGTAATCAGGCAATTTTCCTGCATGTTTGACTTCAACTCATACACTTGCATGCTCGAAATTGTAATTTTTCAAGTCGAGATGGAGCGCAAGACCCTAGATTTTGTCTGACAAACTTCAGGCTGCGAATTTTTGTGGATTATTATGACTTATTGCATGACTCTGTTGATTGGATGGCTGCGACCATACCTGAGTCTATTTAATGATCCTTCTTGCTGGATGGTTGTGTCCATACCTCGGATCTCATTTTTTATATATACCTATTATGGATGGTTGCGCCCATGCCACATGATTCATGTATGACAGATATTAGTTGTATTTGTAATCGCAGGTCTTTCGACATTGGTGTTTGGTTCAAACGTGTTCACATAAATCCTTTCACCCCTCCCTCTCTCTCGGACTTCATAATTTAGGGGGCATCAATTTGTTATGAAGGTAAATCCTCTCTGCGGACAGAGATGATCCCTCTAGCTCTAGGGTGGGTCTAGTAAAAAAAGGACACACTAAAGTGTTGCTTCCTAGTTAATGAATGAACAAAATACATGGTAGATTGACCTACCTTGAATCCAACGCTATCGATGTTGCAAAAAGCGTAGTGGTCTCTCACTCCTGCCTTGACAAGTCACGATCCGTTCGCTGTCACGCCTAGATACCTACACAAAAGACAAAGAACAATAACAACATATAGCAACGTAGTTTCACTCACAAATGTTAGACAGTCAAAGAGGGCTAAACATATCATATCAAATAAACATCATAACACAATAATGGAACCAAACATAAGTCATGTATATTAATGAGTAGAAGGAAGAGCACAACCGATGCTTTGACGTCGTGATCTCCTCCAGCGGGGTTCAGAAAAAACGCATCTCAACTGTTGGTCAGGGAATTCAGACTTAAGCTCTCTTAGAAGTCATCGACTCCAGCT
The DNA here is from genome assembly GCA_034641835.2 of Pinus albicaulis. Lineage (NCBI taxonomy): Eukaryota > Viridiplantae > Streptophyta > Pinopsida > Pinales > Pinaceae > Pinus > Pinus albicaulis. Next base: position 1,600,909,662 of record CM076575.1, on the reverse strand, counting down.
CTCTCAACACAATCTATCTCCTCTAGTAGCTTAGATATAGTATAATTCTCTAGTTCAGCTATTCAACTATTTTTCTATAATGCATTTAGCTAGCTTCTACTAAAGGAGATAGTTTCTTATATAGAGGGAGAGGAGGAGGTTGGGATCCCTACAAAGGTGGGAGGGAGTCCTATCCTTTAGGAGAGTTCCAAGGGAGGTGGAAACTACTAACTAAAGGAAGGAGTCCATGGTTGTTTCAGTTCAACAACTCCCAATGACTCATCCTCGAGCTAGTTGGAATGGAACCTCCGCCTCTATTTATAAAAAAAAATCCATAAACAGCTTGATGCAGGTGTCTAACTGGCATAGAGCGCTAAGTGGCATGGGCTCAATGTTAAATTTCCAGGTCGGCGAGAGGATGTAACGGGCTACTCGCGCGAAGGAAAAAATAGGGATTTTCACACCTCTGCTTAGGGAAATGTCAACAAGAATAATGTTGCTTTCATCAAAAGGGATGCAAGGATGGTATTTGAAAAGCATGACACTGCGTATTGGTCACAGAAATGACCCTCCAATGTGCGAGTTGGGGATTGTAGGGACAGTGAATTTTTTTTGTGTAACACCAACATAATTCTAAAACATCTAGGGGTTTCATTGATTCTTACGCACCATCAGGTCCATCATATCATGGACAAAGAATTCCATCGACTTCTACCCATGGTAGTGGATATGGAGACACACCTGCATCAAAAATCTCTTTAAGGCGTAGAACCATATCTGATTTCCTTGACGAAGGGTCTAGGAGTGATGTGGATTCAAAAAATTTCCGGTTTTTCTATGCCTTACAGAGCGAGAGGGATTGACCATGGTCTATGCCTTACATAAGTATCGACACTATCTATTAGGGGGACACTTCAAAAATTTTATAGATCATTCGGCTTTGATGTACCTGGTGAATAAGCCTATGTTGGGGGGAATCGTTGATGTCTTCTCGTTATTCTAGGAATACGACTTTGAAATCATCGTCAATCCAGTAGTTGAACATTGTGCCGCATCACTTGTCCCGGGACTGAGAGTGGCATGTGGGCGAACCGACCAACCTAGAAGAAGGATCATGGACACAGCTATTTTCTATTAAGGTAGTTGGTGCGCATTTCGCTGACATCATACAGTTCCTGACTACTGGCATGGCGCCTACGGAGTATTCGGTGCAACAAAAAAAATAGTTTGTAACCCGTGCTGCGGATTTTACCTTCATCGCAGGTCATCTATATAAGCTGGGAGCAGATGAGGTGCTGCGCAGGTATGCCCTGGAGCACGAACGACATGCTATCTTGGCAGAAGCCCACGACGGGGTAGCAGGAGGTCACTACTCAGGGAAAGAAATGATGCAAAAGATATTACGAGTTGGACTATGGTGGCCTACCCTGCATACTGACTCTCACGACTATTGTAAAGCCTGCGATACATGCCAACAAACATGAAGGCCATCACGTAGAGACGAAATGCCTCTTCAACCGCAAATGGCCCTGTAGGCATTTGAAAAATGGGCTATCGATTTTGTGGGACCTATCAACCCACCCGGAAAGAAGACAAGTGTGCATTATATTATAACTACCACTGACTATGTAACCACGTGGGCCGAAGCACAAGCAGTGAACGTTTGCACTGTAGATACCACTGCGCACTTCATCTTTGAGCAGATTCTAACCAGATTTGGGTGTCCCCAAATATTGATCAGCGATAGAGGAACACACTTTATTAATGAAACAATTCAGGCCTTGACAGAAGAATTCTAGATCCATTAGGCTAAAAGCACTCCATATCATCCTCACGCGAACGAGCGGTTGAAGCATTCAATAAAGTCTTGGAAAAAACACTAACTAAGGTCTATAATGCCGATCGCAGTGACTGGGACGTGTGCATCATGTCTGTTCTTTGGGCCTACCGAACCACTTGTAAGAAGTTGACAGGGAAAACACCATTTAGGATGTTCTATGGAAAGGAGGCCATTATGCCCATGGAATATATTGTTCCTAGCTTGTGCATTGCAGCCTTCACAAATATGGCAGAGCCTAATATCATGGAGGAGCGTTTAGCGCAGCTTGTGGCTTTGGAGGAAGACCGTTTCATTTCTAACTTCCATCAGCAGGTTTAGAAGGCACGAGATAAGGCATTGCATGATCGACATATTCGTCAAAAGACCTTTGTGGAGGATTACTGAGTCCTGCTATATGATAGCCAGTTTGTGAAACACCCAGGGAAGTTCTGACAGCACTGGCTTGGGCCCTATACAGTTAAGGAAATCACGGATGGCGGAGCTGTTCAGTTAGCTACCCTGCACGGCAATATGCTACCCGACTATATCAATGGCAGTTGGCTCAAACCGTATCGAATCAAATGACTATATGGCTGGAGTAGTTGTATGAAGTGGGGCATACCCACCAAGGAAGGTAAGCACAATAGGTACCATGCTACGTGCAAGAGGCAGCCGCAGGATTGGAAACCCAGGGGGGTGCGCCAGAGGCGCAAGAATAAACTCAGAACGCAGCAAGTGCGCTAGCCACACGAGCATATGCTAAGCGTCCAGAAGGTGCGTTGGGAGCGCAGGAGGTATGCTAAAAGCAAAGGGGTGCGCTGGGAGCGTAGGTGTGCGAGAGCGCACCAAGGGAGCGAAAACCAACCATTGGAATAGTAAAATCGGGTAAAAAGAAAAAGTTACCGTTGGAAGGAGCGGGCGACCGGAATTTAATGAAGCGATTTTGGAAGAATTTCTACCGTTTACATTATGGTAAGTTCCAGATAAGGTTTACCCGACCGTTGGTCAATCGCGAAGGTTATAAAAGTAGAAGGATCGAGCAGAGAAGGGTTCTGTGTTTTCTGAGAAATTTTTACTTTTTGAATTTGTCCTTGCCAAGTTTGGGCTTTGAGAGTTTATGTGCCTATTGTGTTGTGTTCATGTCTAAGGATCTAGCACCCTCTAACAGTAGCAATCCCGAGTTTTTTTTTCACGCCAGAATGACGGCCAATAATCCTGCCGAATCCTCAGCGCCAGTAACCTCAACAGAGCAAGAAACCGAGGAAGTGGTGGAGATTGAGTCTGAAGCCGAAGAAGTTATCTCTACGCTGAGCCCAGTCACCAAGAAGGGAAAGGAAAAAGCACAAGGCTCAAGGAAACCCGTGAAATGGGCTGGGGTGAAGCCTCATACATCCCCAAGAAATGTAAAATCCCTACGAGCGACGCCCCTGGCGCGTGCTGCTGCTCGGGAAGAGGCCTAGGCCACCGAACCAATCAATTGGTTGCCCCCCTTTGGTCGGCTGCGCAAGCCCTCGACATGCACGCCGAAGAACCTCAATGGCTTGATCACCTACCTGCAGATTCTGCTAACCCCAGGAGAGATCCTCGTTATTGGCGAACCTTTTGGAAGGCTCCATGAGATAAAGTTTGACGATCATGACTTGGTCGGTTTGGAGGCTTTCCTTGAGTTAGCCCCTGAATTATATCTTGAAAGAATACAGGATGACGATGGGATAAAAATTGTCCCCATGAGCTGGATACACAGAGTGGCAGGGTCTGGGCTCTTAAACCTGTTATGGAAGCCGCATTTCAGCCACTACAATATCACGACCGTTTGGTGTGTCAGTTGCTCCCCTTGGTCCATGATGGGTGTTTATGGATCCAGGATCGAATCCCTATCGACGTTGCGCTCATGCATCGAATCACTAGTCTTCCCATGGAAAGGTCGGACCCTCTGCTACACGTTGGGAAAAAGTATGAGGGTGAAACTGCTGAATATGTGAGACAGAAATACCATGTGGAGCGGAAATATTGAGGCTTCATGATCAAATCCATCAGCGACCCTGCTACGAGGCGGCCCGATATACGAACTTATGGGACTCTAAGGATGCGCAACGTATCGAGGAGAACCAAGTCTTCTGGGTCCTCTTCCAGAGTAGCTTTGCAACAGCCATAAACTCTCGACCACACTTGTCTCCAGTAGTGTATGACAATTACAAGAGCATCATGGCATTATAGGTCGCCACGCACAGTGTCCAAATTAGAGCACACAAGGATAAAGCCTAGATCTCGCTCCCATATATGGCTACGGACGAGGATATTGATCGTGTAGTTGCTACATGGCCTCCACAGTGGAAGATTGGTTTCAAATCTGGTGCGGTGGCCACCGCAGGGGCTAGTGCTACAAAAGTCACCCCCACCACGACCAGAGAAATTGGCGGATCGAGTAAAGGAATTGAAAAAGAAGGGAGCGTCGGCTCACAGAAGGACGCGCAGTCGAAACCGACCACTGCGAAGTACGTGCAATAGAAACATACCACTGAGAAGGACGCAGACGCAGAGACTCAGACGGATTCGCAGCCAGACCTGGGTATAGAAGGATTGGATGCAGGAGGAATTGACTCCCCTAGAAGCATGAAGCGAACAAGTGAGCCTATCAAAGGGCCATGAAAGAAGCAGCACTTTCAGTGGACGAAACGTGATGAAACGGTTACACTGACCGAAGGGGACATCGAGAAAATTGCTGACCTAGTCACTTTCCCTGTGGAAGATAGATGGCTAGCCCTAGAATAATAGCAGAAAGTTATGGTCGACATGCTTCAGGCCGAGCTCCGCGCTCCGCAGCTGAAGACATACACACTGCAGACCAGTATGATTCAGGTACAAACGCCCTCGGCAACCAGCAGTGCAGCACTAGTTACAATGGAAAGTCACCTCGTTCCTTGCCCACCTAACTTGGGCATGCAAGTCTAGGCCTGTGCAGAGGCCTAGCTGGATTTAGACAGGTTGCCCCACGATGCATTGCAGGTTATCCACACCTCCTTTTTTCATGAAATTCACCATCAGGACCAACAAGTGCACCAACAGCTCAGTGTAGCTGAGAAGACAATCGAGGAAAAGAACGCTGAAGTGTCTCGGGTATAGGCTTCCTGTACCCTCGCCACCGCGTAGCAAACGGAGCTGGAACACTTAATTCATAGACTTTGCGTGGATGTTAAAGCAGAAATCCCAGCCACAACCACCCCCCAGGCTAATATTGAGGTGTTGGTTGCAACATTAAAGGCCTTCAGAACGGAGATTCAAATGGTCAAAACACAGATGGAACAACAGATCACAGATTTGCAAGCTAAGTTGTAGCCAGAGACACGTCGGAGGTACGGGCCCAGCGAAATGTGTTGGTTACTGTAGCTACAAATGTGATTACAGGACAGATCGCTCAAGGTGCCCAATTACTGGACCCATCCATGCAATTATGGACCAAGGTCCAGCGTGACCCGATCCTGCGAGAAATCAACGAGGACCTCGGCAGAAGGAAGAAGCGTTTGAGAAGCTAGAAGCCACCATGCCTACTTTGATTCTGGCTCAGCGCTTGGCACGATTATGAACTATCCATGCCCTCCAAAATGATATTGATGAACTTTGTCATAAGGATAAGGTTCTAGGTGACTGCCTGAAGCCTTGGTCTGATGAAGCCTCAAGCTCCCGCAGGATGTTGATGTTGTCGTTAAGCAGCTGAACTAGACTCTGGAGAGCATCACCGCTCCAAAAGAAGGCCCGACTTCATAGAAGTTGGTAGACATTTCACAAAATGCTGCTACTCAGAGTGAAGGTGTGCTACCCCCACTGATCGAAGTGATCAGACTGTTGTAGGCACAGGTGGAGACCCAACCATCACAGTGACTCGAGACGAGTCACAAGATTGTGTTGAGGGACTGTTGGATCAGGGTCCTCTAAAGCTGCGAATTTTGTACATTTTTTTATATTTCTGGTAATATTTAGTCTAACGCAGGGGTTTTGGGGTGGGTTAAAGCCCCGAATGTATTGTAATGGGTCAAGGGTAGACCAAGAGTCCGCAAACCATAGTTTGCGTACCATTGGATGTGTAGGTTGAATCGATATAAATAGGTGAACGTTTTGAGTCTTAAGATAGGCAAGGATTAAGATTGATGATAAGTACAAATTGTTAGATCTATTGTCGAGTTGTTTGGGTAAGGACTGCTGTTGGCTGTGTGTGTGGAGATCCTTAGTCCTGTTATGTGCGGACCCTGTTGGCTGTGTGCGTAGGTAGTATTTTTGGATTGTAAGTGGATTTTGATATTAATATATATGCGAAGTATTGTTGGACATCTAATGCTATCTGGATCTTCTCTGTTATGATTGATACGAACCTGGGCTATATGATTAAGTTTTAAAAGTGTCTTTTTAATTGCTGCGAACTGTGAAAATATCTATGTTTTTGGGATATGTATCTGTGATCTGTTAATTGCTGCGATTATAGTGTTATGTACTGATAATTGGTATTACGCACGTGGATGCAAAGGTATTGACTATATCTATGCATGATAATATCTCTGTTATACTGTGGATTGTATTGTCAATAAACCTGCGAAAAGATATGTTTAGTGCAAGCTCGATAGGATGGGAACGCAGACCTACTTGACTTACCTACTCTCTCTCAGTGTGCGGAAACCTAGTTCCAGCACCCTCCCATATTGCTTCGGGTGAGACTTTGGCTTCTTGTGACGGTCACTATCGAAGAAAAGAGTAGTAGTATGAGAGTTTGTTGGAAAACCTTAACCTTTGAACCTGGATGGGACCTAAGACAACGGGTTTTTTTACGGAAGAATGGAAAAAAGATAAGGAAAAGCGATGGGGTTTGTTGTAAATGTAATCAAAAGAAGGAAAAATGTCTCCCTGTAGATATTTTTAAAGTTTCCTCTTCAATAGGACTAAAGTTTAGTTGGAGCTAGGGAGTAGGCCTAAAAATCATTGGTTGGGTACTCGAGAAATTGAGATCTCAAAAATATCTTAAGAATAAGAAGGTAGGTGTGATATAGCATAAGATTGATTCTTCAAGAGTTCAATTTTTGGGTGAGATTCCCCATTAAATGGAAAAAATTGAAGCCCTACCACCTATAGATTGAGTTTGAGAAAATGTTTCCTAAGATTCAAAAAGTCTCACCATATTTTGTCCATAAGATCCATGGGAATTATGTTCAAGTTTTGATAACTCTTGTTATGATACCATCTTTGATTTAGGGCGCATATACTTCTTCAACTAGTTGTGGAGAGTCCACCAATGAGTAGGAAAGGTTTTTAATTTACAAGGTTGGCATCAATGAAGTAGTCTCCCTCTTTGCCCAACTCTAAGAGGAGAAGTATGCATAATGGACTTATTATTGTAAACAATTGTAAATATTGGGTTATATTGAAGTCCAAGGGCTTGAAGTAGGCACACTCAACTAAAAATATTTAAGGGCTTTATGTATTTTTCAATTAGACCCATGCTGGTCAGAGATCTTTCTGAAAACGAGGAATACGTGAATATTTTTAAGGGTTCCTCTATGTACACCTCTTCCTCGGTAATCTGGTGAGAAACACAATTTCACATCCATACGGTGAATGCGCCATTATCTACGGCGAGGTGGCAAGGATGGATCTTGTGAAAGAGTGCCTTGGGCTGTGTGCAAAGTCTCATCATAATCATCCCCTCGTCTGTGAGAATACGACCTGATCTGGCCTTTTATTTTCAACACTCCTGTCAACAACTTGTTTCTTGTGAGTCCAAGTGGAAAGTCAACCACTGATTTGCCAACCGGTCTTGGGACAATCTCCCATGCACTGTTCTTGAAAATAGAGTCATACTCCTCCACCATTGCATCAACCCAAGTTTGTTGCTGCACTGCTTCCTGAAAGGAAGATGGTTCAGTCACAATAATTTTTTTTATAAGAGCCATGTATCCAGTAAATCGGTCAGGATATTGTCTTTGTCTGTGCTGTTAATTAGGGGTCCTACATTCTCCGCAACATCAAGTCTCAATCTATCAGCTTCCGTGGTGCACCTTCTGCCATTTCTAATGGTTGGATCTGCATGAGTGGTTACCTCCACTCCATGATCCTTTGCATGTGGTTGATCCACATCTTGAGGCTCATCCTTGGGAACCAACAGTTCCTCCTCTACATGCAAGTCTAACTCCCTCTCAAGGGACAACCGCATGGATTTCTCCTCATCAAATTCTATATCCCATTGCACAACATTCATTCTGTTGTTTGGAAAATACACACGATAATTATGGGGTGTTTCAGTGTACCCCACAAAAATCCAGATCTCAGCTGTCAGTTCCAGCTTCTTCCTGGCGTCCTTGGTCACATGCACATAAATAGATGAGCCAAAAATCTTAAAGTGTGAAACATCAAGTTTCTTACCAGTGAAAGCCTCTTCAAGTGTACTCATGCCAAGTATCCTATGAGGACAATGGTTTTGCACAAATACCGCAGTGTTGCATGCTTCCACCCACAGATGCATCGGTAGGGCTTAATCATGCAACATCGCACTTGTTGCACTCACGATCATTCTGTTATTTCTTTCCGTGACCCCATTCTGAAATGGGTTATGAGGAACTATCTGTTCTCTTCGAATTCCTTCTTTTCTATAGAAGTTCTTGAATTCGTTATAGATTTATTCTCCACCATTATCGTTCCTAAGAGCCTTCACTTGCTTCCCCAAATCTTTATCCACCAGTGCCTTAAACTCAAGAAACTAAGAGAATGTTTGATCTTTCTTCTGCATGAAGAGGATCCACATCTTACAAGAAAATTAATCAACAAAAATTACATAGTACTTATGTTTTTTTTTCAAAGAAATCGAGAATGGTCCACACACATCTCTGTGAACTCTCTCAAGGATCTACGAAGCTCGATTGTCCTTCTCGTGAAAGGTGTCCTTTACATATTTTCCCATATTACATCCCTTGCATGTGTCTAACTGTGCAAGTGTACCCCTGTGAAGACCAGTAGAAATCTGATGCATGACTTTCAAGCCTCCATGGTGAAGATGGCCCAATCTACTATGCCATAATTCGCCCTCGTCCCGGCTCACCACTTGATTTTCCTTTCCCATCATTGCTGCGTAGCCATCTACCTCTAGCTTGTAGAGATTCTTAAATCGAATCCTTATCCTCTTGGCTTTTATTTTTGTTTTATGTTGCAAGAAAGCTTTTCCTTCACTAAAAACAACATCATAGCCTCTATCCTCCAACATTGTGACTGAGACTAAATTTTTCTTCAAACATGGTACATGCATTACATATTTTAATGAAAGGGTTTACCTGACTGCCTTTGGAAGGTAATGTTACCAATCCCGGTAGCACTGTACTGCCTGTCATCACCCATTTCAATATGCATTTGGAGATCCTTCTCCTCCAAGCTACTAGAAAGTTCCTTGTCTCTCGTCATGTGAAAGGAAGCGCCACTATCCAAATACCACACAGATCCAAATGCACTTGAAACCATGCATGCGATAAATGATAATTCAAGCTCAAATTGTGAGGCAAGAGCCTCACCAGTTGCAGATCCTCCAGCCTTCTTGTTCTTATTCTTTTTTGGACAATTAGTAGAAAAATGCCCATGCTTGTGACAGTGAAAACACTTCACCTTGGACATGTCCTGCTTCTTTCCATTCTTGGACTCAGATTTGGAATGGAATTTATTCCCATTCACTTTCTTCGCCTTGGAAGACAAAGCACATTCCTCTTCATCTTCATTCTTAGATGAAGATGCATCTCTGGTGTTCCGTCTGAACTCCTCCTGCACCAAATCCGACCATAGTTGTTCCCAATCTGGCAATTTTTTCCCTTCCATTGACAGAGTCTTGATAACTGTGCCAACTCTTGGGAAGTCCTAGGAGAGCCAAACTCACCAAATCCTCATCAGCGACTGTTATACCAACGATCCCCATTTCATCTCGACATTGGAAAAACTTTGTTAGATATTTTGGTATGAAGTCGCCCTTCTCCATCTTGATCTTCCTGAGTTTATCTTTGAGCGCAAATTTTCTATAGTCGTTGCTGCTTTGGAATAGATCTGTCAAATCCTTCCACATTGCATATGGTTTGGATTTCCCATGGAGGCTTGAGACAATGTGGTCTCATACTCCCTCCAATAGGATCCTCCTCGCCTTTTCCACTTTCTTTTGCCATGCATCAAGATTGCAGCATCTATCACAGTGGGTTTAGGAACATCATTGTTAATGAATTCCTTCAAGCCATTATCTTCAAAAACTGCCTCCATCCTTTTCTTCCAAGAAATATAGTTTGAGTTTCCCTCAAGTGCATACTCCAAACTCAAGCCATTGAAAGCCATTTCGATATTGAATTAGCTGTAGCACCAAGAAATTATTTCTGCAAATTCGAATTATATCCAGTCACAAACTAAACTCCTCCACAATTTTGATTTCATGTGCTCTGATACCATGTAGAAAGTATTCAACATGCATGTATATCTTGAATTCACCCGATCTAACAATGTACTAAAGTTTAATACTGAATCTCTTCTACAAATCTTTTGCGGAATTAAAAACACAATCGCTAATCACATGAAGTAAAGAAGAATCAATCAAGCCACAACACAGATAATTTCCCGGGGAAAGCTAGTTGCTCAAAACCACACTATCTTCTATTGTATATTTAGCATGGATCATGAAAAAATTACATAAAACTCTTCTCACAAACCCTCTTATTGCTAAACTAATTATATCACTTTCATACATAAAACTGACCAATACTTAGCCACATTACCTCCTCCAGACAACCTTCCTTGCTTGTACAATCCCTGATGAATGCAATCCCTAAAGAATAGGAATTTTGGCCTTCCTTGACTGCACAAGTATCATGGGCACTACAATGTGTGTTTGGTTGCATGGGTGCAACCCAATAATCCTACAACTGATAGTCAACTTCCCTTTCACCTAGATCTCAACTGGGTCTCCACTAGATCTGACATGCATGCAACTAGCAATAGTAAATCCTCAGTTTCATGTGAGATCACTGATTGTGGATTAATTATTATTTAATTCACTTGATCTCTCAGGAGTGTATCTAACAACTA